>OX463756.1:42315524-42828927 GCA_949824845.1 Rhingia rostrata
CGGATGGACCATCTGCGACGTAGCAACGGCCAACATTTGATAGACATAATCTTCAAAAAATAAATGCCAAAGAATGTTCTTTCAAATGATAATAAACATTCTCCATTAAATTTGAATTTTCTGTGTTTTTTTCTTTAAAAAAGTAGGGAACCTCGAAATGGATCACCCTTTACAACTAAATGGGCATTTCCTTCGCAACAAAGGGCTGGTTAGCCCCATACTTGACGATATTCAACGGATTGAAATAAAATCCAATTAAAGATTATTACCGTGTTCTGAACAACTTAAGGTAACACTGCCAAAAAAAAAACATATGTAAGCATTTCTCAATTATGCTCATAAGCCTTCAACTCACAGGAGATGACTGCATCTAATTGGACCTCTTACATATCCCATAGCCACCGACCATCTTTCACAATCTCTTGACATCAATTATATGTGTGTACGTATATGACAATAATTGGTGAGAAAACTCCATTTACATTCTGCATAAAGCTTTTCTTTTCAATAAATAGATTGTGTCTCATAGAATATTCCATCAATCAAGATCATTAAAAGCCTCTTTCACAATGCCGAAACTTTTTATCTCCGTAACTTCTCAATATCAAATCCGTTATTGAGAATTCGAGCACATGCATTTATCCTACCAAACCATAAGTCATTTTAATCCATCAACACCAACCATCCAACAATCTAAGCACACATCCCTTGTGAGTTGTAAGCTCCAGCTCATACCCATCGATGCCTACTTTGTTTCCATTTCGCTATTTTAACTGAAAAACAAATCTACACAATCCATCATATTGACACTAACAATACGATGCAAGCTTTCGACTATGATTTTACCCTTATTCGTCTACACTCGACTGCATATGCAGAGCAAAAAAAAAAAAAAAAACCCGTATAGATAGACAAATTCAAAAGGCAAACTCCCTCAGGCGAAAGCTGACAGAAAATCCATTAACATGTTTTCTCTCCATTCTAATTGGGCCTCAAGTTACATAAAACATCCAGTCATTTGTAACCCTCTACCATCATCAAATACGAACAACAACAACAAAGGTGAAGAACACAAAATATTCATACATAAATCACCTTTCGTCGGCGACAACATAACCTCAAAGCATCAAACCATCCATTATCCTTTCGATTCATGGAATCACAGATATTCAAACAATCATGGCGTTCGCAGAAGTGCACACCTAATTGGCGACAATAGATACGAGTGGATATGTGTATAACCGTTGCATCAGTCCGCAGCCGATTCAACTAATTCGATTACAAATGCAAAGCCCCTGGCTTGCCAGCCCCTTAGGAGAATTACGCGGCAAAATTGCGCAAACAATGATGATGGGTGGAGTTTTGAAGTGAGATAGATACTTCTGTAACTCTGTGTCTCACCATTTTGATAATCAGAACTTGTGAGTGGGACGTGGTGATGGGATATCACAGTACCTCGGCCTAGATTTAAAAGATCCCAACTGAGGCTGGTGACGATATTGGTAATTGTGTGCGGTAGGTTTTTTCTTTTTAGTTCGCCAAATTCAATGATTTGGGATTCCATTTAGTGTGTGACCTTCTTGTATCACACAACACCTGTTTATGTAAGCCCTTGAGGCTGCAAATTTCCTCCTGCCCTGGTGGTATTAGGTTTGTTTCACGTTAAAAGCCCCAAGGAAATCAAAACGTAGCCTGAAGAGTTCAATTGTATACATTCCACATGTGAATGCTTTCGCCAAAAGGGATTGTTTTACTACAACTACAAACGAAACAACTACAAACAATGCGTAAGCGTAAAGCTGGTTGACGTCATGATTTTGTATGGGAACCGTGATTACGATAATTAGTGTAGGACCGTTGTAATGCCTTTAATATTTTCACGCGTTGTATCTACAAATTGACGGTATCAAAACGGTATATGATTGTTAATCGGAATTGGTTACAGTCACGAGTGTTATTCCATGGAAGAAGTCTTTGATGAATTCTAGGCAACGTTATGTAATTGTGGCAATATAACATCTGTACCGAGTAATGAGGATGATATCAAAGATGGGCTTACTACTTACATAAATAAAAACAAATTTTAACAATTATTTATTTTTAGGCATGTTCCGCTTTGGCTCAACTGAGATTTTTTATTCGGTGCAACAAAATTATATGAAACCACGAAAGCTATGATGTGCCCTCACACCAAGCAGCGAAAAAATTCCAAAGATGGTGTAAACAATCCCAGTTAGGATGGACAAATGATGGGAAAACCTAACGACAAAAAAAAACGACAAAAAACGACACATTCGGACAAGAGCCCTTGAAATGAGATAGTGGCTGAGGAAACGAATTGCCAACGCCATATTGCTCATATTGACATATGATATTGCGATAGACTGCATTTACGAGTTCCTTGACAAAAATTATGAGCGACCACCGAAGCACGATATTAAAATCGTGTTGGTAGATTTCAACACAACAGTCGAATGAGAAAACATGTTAAGCAGTATTGTCGGACAATACAGCCTACAGGAAGTATATAAGGTGAATGATAGCATTCGCCCGAACGGCGTCCTGGAAAACAATGCCCTGCTCCATCATTTCTATCCACCAAACGACATAACGCAATGGCGATCTGAGAACCGTGGTTTCACCCGGTTTGATTACGAAAACTTGGCAAACGCCATAGTCGCCGAGCGAAGTGGGTCTAGTCCCCTGTTAATCTCGAAGGTGGAACTCCAGATCATCTTCGATTCCATAAAGAAAAAGAAGTCAGCGGGAGTCGATGGTATATCCAACATTGTACTGCGACACTTGCCACCTGAAGCTGTGGACATTAACGCCACGCTGTTCAACAACGCGCTGAATAATGCATATTATCCAGTACGTTGGAAGACGGCGCGGTGGTTCATCCTCTCCCGAAAAAGGGAAAGGACAACTCCAATCCGGCGAATTTCCGGTCGATAAGTCTCCTTCCGAGTATCAGCAAGGTTTTCGAAAAGATTCTCAATCGAGCACTGTTCAAGTGGTCTGAGGACAATAATATTATACCAGAGAACCAGTTTGGTTTCAAGGCTGGATATGACTGTATTCATGCCGCCTCCAAACTCGTCTCTGATATAAAATGGAACAAAGCCAAAAAAACAGTGCACGGGTGCATGTCTGGTTGATTTAGAGAAGGCTTTCGACACCGTATGGTTAGAGGGGCTCTATCTAAAGCTGACCAGGCTTGGCATAAGTAAACCACTGCTATATATGCTTCATGACATGCTGACTGGTAGAACGTTTGTTGTCAAAAGTGGCAATGTAACTTCTACCATAGAATTTTTCGTTAGGAATGGTCTGCAACAGGGAGCGGTAAACTCGCCGATTCTCTTCAGCATTTACACCAGTGATATGATAGGTAGTCTTACTCAGGCAATTGCGTATGCGGACGATCTTATCGCGTACAGAACAGCCTCTACTGTCGAAGTCATTCGAACTCTTTTGCAGCGGGACTTCGACAAGATCCAGAGATATTGTGATGACTGGAAGTTGAAAATCAACTTTCAGAAATCAGAAACTATCCTGTTTAGGACACCGTTGTCTAGGGCTTCTAGGGATACGAGAAAGAACTGGCGAAAGCTGGTGATCGTGGGACCAAACGGACAGCCACTGGCGAGTAAAAGTGTAGTAAAGTACCTTGGCATCTGGTTAGATCAGTATCTATATTTCGGAAGACATGTAGATGCTGCTCTGGCTAGAGCTAGGGGAGCATTTGCCCTGACAAGACGATTGTTTTATAGCAGTCGTCTTGACAGCAGGGTGAAGATGATTTGCTACATGGCCCTCATTAGGCCGATGATTGCCTATGGGTGCCCGGTGTGGTTCAACGTTGCCCCATCTCAAATGGAAAAGATACGGGTGTTTGCGAGGCAGTGTCTGAGGAGCTGCCTTGGACTTCACAGAACACCAGTATCTGACTACACAAAATACTATTCCAACCAGGTCCTATACAACGGGGCCAACATAAACCGAATAGACAATTTTCTGGTGAAACTCATTCGGTTTCGCGCTGCAAGAGCGACTGCTTCGAACAATAGTCTCATCTTTGGGGCCTTCTATCCCAATGATGAATATTTTGAGAGTGCGCGTTTAAGCGGCTTTATTCCGCCCGAAGATTTCCTATATTTGGATAGTCGAGGGCTGATAAAGGATAGATCGGCGGTTCCGCTAATCTACCACGTCTTCCGACGAACTGTGGACAGGCGGCTCCTATACGACCGAGACGTCGTCGCTCAGGGCGGAGGAGAGCGCCTGCGGTTCAGCAGGAGTGTGTCCGATTGGGACCGTCGGAGTAGGTCACAACAGGAGAACCTGTTGTGGTGGTTGAATGATAAATAAAAAGAGTTGACTTAAAATTGTTATTTTATGGCCGACTTACATAGTTTTAGTCTAAGGTTTAGGTGCAAAGCAGTCATGGTGGCAAAAAAAAAAGTTTTTAAGTTATTTTTAGGTAGTTTTCATTAATTTTAAGTAGTTTAAGCTAGTCGATAAGTAGTTTTAATTCAGCATGTAAGCTTAAATAAAATAAAAAAAAGACAAGGAACCAAGTTTTTCAAAGTTTTCTTGGTAAAAATGTTGTTACTTTTATATTTATATCTTAGATAATAGGCCGAAAGGCATTAGAATTAAGTTATCGAGTAATTTAGGGCGCCCGCATAGAGCAAGTAAGTTAGTTAAGTAGTTGATAAGTAGGCTAGTTTTTTCATGAATTTTGTCTAGCATTTAAGTTAGTTTTAAGAAAAATAAAATAAAAATGAATTAAAAAAAACAATACAGCCTACATGACAATACGCCTTGCAATGGGCTTAGGCTAACTGACTTCACTGCGGAACGAATTGCCACGTAAGCCACCATACGGATGTATCACCTCAATATTCATAAGGGGCCATGGCGGTCTCCAGATGAACGATTGGTCAATCAAATTGATTATTTTGCGATGGACAATAGGCCCAGTGGCGTGATGGTTAGTGCGATGAACGCAGTAGGTCTTTGTTCGATTCCCAGCCGTAGCAACACCTTGATGATTTTTCACTTGCCCTCCTCTCGTGATGATCTGACAAATCGTCCGAGTAGTATCAATTGTCATGAAAAGCTTATCTCAACTTAGCCGTTCGGATTCGGCATAAAACAGGAGGTCCCGCCATCGTGCTAAGAAGTATACACGCACACATGAATGTTTGTGAGAAAAAAGCTAGGCCCTTTGTAGGCACGCATCCAGTACTTTTGATGTCCTATAATTCCGAGAGGCTCACATAGATTCGTAGAACTACATTGTTGCAGCCAAAGTAAGAATTCGAATATCCATCACGGCGCAAGAAATACGAATAAGAAATATACTGTGAAAAAATTAATCTGCCATAGCGAGGTATCCGTCGGAGCGGACAATTTTTTGCAACGCATACTGCGTCGGAGGTTGCAATTCCATTCGAGTTATGTGTCATCGGAACAAATTCACCTCACTACAATTCGTAAATAATTTCCTGGAAGAATTTTTTTCGGAGGAAATCGACAAGAGAAATTTTGTGAATGCGTTACAAAACGTCGGAGAAATATTCAGCGAAGCTTTTCGGACAAATACCTCGAAGCTAAAATCCTCCAAATCGTACAAAATCTGAGAATTTTCCGCTCCGAAGAATGCCTCGCTGGGGCTGAATGTCGAAAGACTGAAATTGCAAGATGCTGTCAAGTTCTTTTAAGTATGTCCTCTCGATTAAACCATACTATCTATCAGCATCTAATTTCGAATTTCAGTGGCAATGTGCTAGGTTTATAACGCCCACCAGCAAGAATGCTTAAGTATGTTTTCGAGTGCCGATAGATGCTCGTAGCCCAGTGTCAAATTTCAGGTGAAGACAATAGCTGCCATTGAGCTCTATAGGAAGAACACCGGCTTTAAAAAAAGAGCAAGAATATCAGACGGTTGAAAACATTAGGAGGTGCCACTCCAGGAGTTATGTTAGCAAGGTTTACTAAAGTGTAAAACTTCAAAGCCAAGTATACAAGGCGCGAACGGAATCTTGTCGAGATAAACAAGAAAATGTCATACAACACAGAAAGAGAAAGAAAATATTTAAGAACCACTTCTGCCGAATGTTAAACAACGATCACAAACACTCTTCTACTGTCAGGCAAAATTAACCCTTCAAAATTGAAGACGGTACAGCTAAAACTACCAAATAGCATACCCAAGTGAAGTGAGGATAGCAATATCAAAATTTCCCGCAGACCTTTTTAAAGCCGGCAAAGATGATTTGGTGAGAAACGTTCACCAACTCATTAGCAAAATTTGGTATTTGGTAGTATGCCTGAAGAATGGAACCGCAGCATCGTTTGCCAGATCCAGCAAAAAGGAGACGCTCTGAACTGCGCAAACTACAGATGCATACGTCTCCTCAATATCGCTTACAAGATCCTAGCTGCCGTAATATTTGAACGCGTAAAACCGTTTACCACTAAGCTGCTCGATCAGCGTGGTTTTAGGAAAGGAAAGTCAACAACCGATGAAATTTTTACTCTTCGGCAGATTCTGGAAAAAAAACCAATAAAGTCCAAATCGATACCCACTAACTGTTCATCGATTTCAAAGGCGCCTACGACAGCATTTATAGAGACGAACCATACAGAGCTATGTCTAGTTTTTTTTATACCGCCTAAACTCGTCCGTTTGTGTAGGATGACAATGGAGACGGACACATTCAATAGCATAAGAGCGTAGCATGTGAATTCTTTAATTTTATTCTTGAGAGGATAGCGCAAAACTCCAGAGCAAACACCAGATTTTCCAAAAATCGGTGCAACTTCTAGCAAACGCCGACGATATTGACATCATTGGTAGGACCAATATGATATCATAGCAACGTTTGCTAGTATAGAGAAAGAATAAACAGATATGGCTTTGAGGTAGTAAGGGACTTTATCTATCTCGGCTCCGCTATTAACTCTGACAACATCTCGTCAGAAATTAAACGAAGAATTACTCCTGCCAACCGCTGTTTCTTCGGGCTAAGAGGCAACTCAGTAGTTAAGCCATCACTCTCAACTACTAAGGAGATCCCATATAAGACCCTGATCATCTCAGTCTTGCTCTACGGCGCTGAAGCAGGGACCGTCTCAAAAGCTGATGACTATTGGACACTCATCTAACAACCAGACTGCGAAAAACCCGTAATAATGAGAATATTGCTGCAGTAGCAGAGAGTATTTGTGGAGACCCTGACCGTAAGTAATTTTTGTGTCAGTAGTAAAGCCATCACTCTCAACTACTAAGGAGATCCTATATAAGACCCTGATCATCCCAGTCTTGCTCTACGGTGCTGAAGAATTTTTTTTCCATGGGTTGTGGAAATCTCAAAAGACACGATGAGCACGTGCACAAAGTAAGTGTGGGACTTTAACTCCACTAAAACCATCACCCTTTTTTGTATTTTTTTTGCAACTAAGTATGCGATTTATCTAGCAATTTTTTTATCACGAGTAATGAATGTTTGGCAGGCAACTTTCCTGTGAGAATTCCCGCTCTCTCCGCAATTTATAACGCGTTTTGTTATTATCGGGGAAAATCTAAGGGCTTAATTCTTTGAAGACGCCGCAATTAATTTGTTTCGTCAAGAATTCGGAGGACCGTTTTGTTAACGTGTCCCAATAAACGTTTTTTATGTTTGCGTGCAAAATTTTTCGTTTCATCTTTAACCGCGGGAATACCCGAATCTCTGCGTAGATCTTTATTCCTTATATACCACGGAGCATTGACAAATGATCTTAACATTTTGTTTTCAAAAGTTTGTAGAATGTTTAGGTTCGTTTCACTGGTACAACCCCATAGTTGTATACCATATGTCCAGAACGGCTTTAGCACTTGCAGCAGCATGTTATCAAGGTTAAACTTCGAATATTTTCCGAGTAACCAGTACAGTTCTCTGTATTTATTTTTAAGTTCTTCGCATTTCTTTTTTACATGCGACTTCCATTTTGATTTTGCAGCGAGTGCCATTCCGAGATATTTTGCTTCATTTGCAAAAGGGACTCGAACCGTATTGAGGAATACTGGCAAATTGTTTGTCCGCTTATACGAAAAATCTACATGAACCAATTTGCTCTCGGTAAGTGCAATCCGCCAGGATTTTGTCCATTCATTAACCCCGTTATGGGCGTTTTGTAATTTCATATTTGTTTCCTCTATTGTTGTGCGAACTGCTAGTATAGCAAACGTGGCAACTATTATATCGTTTGTTTGCGGGATATCACGTGTAAATAGGGGGTACAAGAGCGGGCCAAGGATGCTTCCTTGGGGTACTCCTGCCAATATTTGAACTCCGAATGTTCGTTCCCAAGTTTCTCACGGAAGAGTCTATACTCAATATACGAGATGAGGATTTTATATAATTTTTCAGGCAGAACTTGTCTTAGTTTGTATTGAAGGCCTCTATGCCAAACTTTGTCAAATGCTTGCGAAACGTCAAGAAATACGGCTGAGCAAATTTTCTTTTCTTCGAAAGCTTTCTCAATTACATTAGTAGTTCGCTGACTTGGTCCACAGTCGAATGTCTACTTCTAAACCCAAATTGATGGTCAGGTAAAAGGCGTTTCTGATCAATAACGGGGTGTTAGCGACCGAGTAATATCCTTTAAAAACTTTTGAAATTATTGGAAGAAGTGAAATAGGTCTGTAAGATTTTATTTCATTTGGTGATTTTCCTTTTTTAACCTTCCACTGTCTTGGTATGTATTCTAATCTAATCGCTGCATTTACAATGTACGGGAGTTTAGTTAATGC
This sequence comes from Rhingia rostrata, assembly GCA_949824845.1. NCBI lineage: Eukaryota > Metazoa > Arthropoda > Insecta > Diptera > Syrphidae > Rhingia > Rhingia rostrata. The sequence goes on from OX463756.1 coordinate 42,324,331, forward strand.
TTTTCGAGGCAACATTTTAAGAAGTTCTCCTGTAATAAGTCATAACCCGGTACTTTTTTAGTCTTTAATTTCTGTATTTCCCGTTTAAGCGCGGAAGCATGGACCGTAGAAAAGCGGATGAAGAACAAATCTTCTGTCCCGTTTGCGTTAACGGGCTATGGAGACAAAGATTCAAACAAAAACTATACGAGCTGTATAGCGACCGACGCCTCGATTCGAGATGAAAATTCTTCGACAAATTTTCCGTCCCGTTTGCGTTGACGGGCTATGGAGACAAAGATTCAAACAATATCTATACGAGCTGTAAAGCGACCGACGCCTCGATTCGAGATGAAAATTCTTCGACAAATTTTCCGTCCCGTTTGCGTTGACGGGCTATGGAGACAAAGATTCAAACAAAAACTATACGAGCTGTATAGCGACCGACGCCTCGATTCGAGATGAAAATTCTTCGACAAATTTTCCGTCCCGTTTGCGTTGACGGGCTATGGAGACAAAGATTCAAACAAAAACTATACGAGCTGTATAGCGACCGACGCCTCGATTCGAGATGAAAATTCTTCGACAAATTCTCCGTCCCGTTTGCGTTGACGGGCTAAGGAGACAAAGATTCAAACAAAAACTATACGAGCTGTATAGCGACCGACGCCTCGATTCGAGATGAAAATTCTTCGACAAATTTTCCGTCCCGTTTGCGTTGACGGGCTATGGAGACAAAGATTCAAACAAAAACTATACGAGCTGTATAGCGACCGACGCCTCGATTCGAGATGAAAATTCTTCGACAAATTTTCCGTCCCGTTTGCGTTGACGGGCTATGGAGACAAAGATTCAAACAAAAACTATACGAGCTGTATAGCGACCGACGCCTCGATTCGAGATGAAAATTCTTCGACAAATTCTCCGTCCCGTTTGCGTTGACGGGCTAAGGAGACAAAGATTCAAACAAAAACTATACGAGCTGTATAGCGACCGACGCCTCGATTCGAGATGAAAATTCTTCGACAAATTTTCCGTCCCGTTTGCGTTGACGGGCTATGGAGACAAAGATTCAAACAAAAACTATACGAGCTGTATAGCGACCGACGCCTCGATTCGAGATGAACATTTTTCGACAAATTCTCCGTCCCGTTTGCGTTGACGGGCTATGGAGACAAAGATTCAAACAAAAACTATACGAGCTGTATAGCGACCGACGCCTCGATTCGAGATGAAAATTCTTCGACAACTTTTCCGTCCCGCTTGCGTTGACGGGCTATCGAGACAAAGATTCAAACAAAAACTATACGAGCTGTATAGTGACGCCTCGATTCGAGATGAAAATTCTTCGATAAATTTTCCGTCCCGTTTGCGTTGACGGGCTATGGAGACAAAGATTCAAACGAAAACTATACGAGCTGTACAGCGACGCCTTGGAACTAAGATGTTAGATGTTATGAAGTGAGGAAGTAATTGTTCTTTGTTCGGGAGTGAAACACCAATGTGTATTAATCGGATTTAATGAAAAAGAACATTCATAGGCATTAACCGTATCAAAAGCTGATGAAGAAACATTTTATGGACCTTGAAAGACCCAATGCATAGAAATGGTCAAAAAACGTTAGCTTGATAGGACACGAAGAGCGAAGTCCTTTTTTTATGCGACTAATCTAGCAATTTTTTTATCACGAGCATATAAAGGGTGATCCAAGTAGAGATACTTTTTTCAATAGCCTTTTTTGACAGATCACGTGTGAGTCGTGTCATGCTGTCATGTTATTTTTGTTTAGTATTGTTTGGCATTTCATAATGGAAAGACTTACGCGTGAACAACGTTTACAAATTGTTCAACTTTATTATGAAAATTCACGTTCTGTGAGGAATGTGTATCGTGCACTTCGCTCAACTTATGGTCAACATAATCGGCCTACTGAGCGTACTATTCGCAACACCATCACCCATTTTGAGACCCAGCATTCATTATTGGATAACATTCGACCAAATAGACTACGTCCAGCACGCTGTGAAGAAAATATAGCGGCCGTAGCTGAGAGTGTACACGAAGACCGTAGAGAGTCGATTCGGCGCCGTTCGCAGCAACTCGGACTGACGTATGGAACGACTTGGCGCATTTTACGTCAAGATCTTAAATTGAAAGCGAACAAAATACAGCTTGTGCAACAACTGAAGCCTCTCGACCTTTCCAAGCGACATCGCTTCGCTCTATAGGCTCTTGAAAAGTTCCAAGAAGATCCGACGTTATCGAGGCAAGTTTTGTTAAGCGATGAGGCCCATTTCTGGCTCAATGGGTATGTAAACAAACAAAATTGCCGCATTAGGGACGAAGAGCAACCTGAAGAGATTGAAGAACTGCCACTTCATCCAGAAAAAACAACGGTTTGGTGTGGTTTGTTAGCCGGTGGAATCATCGGTCCATATTTCTTTAAAAATTATGCCGGTGCGAACGTAACCGTCAATGGCGACCGTTATCGTGCCATGATAACCGACTATTTGATGCCTGAAATTGAAGCTCGTGATCTCGGCGACATTTGGTTTCAGCAAGACGGCGCCACTTCCCACACATCGCATCAATCAATGGACTTATTGAGAGAACATTTCGGTGAGCACATAATTTCACGTTTTGGGCCGGTCGATTGGCCACCAAGATCGTGTGATATCACACCGTTAGACTTTTTCCTGTGGGGATATGTAAAGTCAAAAGCTTATGCCGACAAACCCGCTTCGATTCAGGCCTTGGAGGAAAACATCACGCGTGTCATTCGCCAGTTACCAGTCGAAATGCTCGAACGAGTGATCGAAAATTGGACTCAACGGATGGACCATCTGCGACGTAGCAACGGCCAACATTTGATAGACATGATCTTCAAAAAATAAATGCCAAAGAATGTTCTTTCAAATGATAATAAACATTCTCCACTAAATTTGAATTTTCTGTGTTTTTTTCTTTAAAAAAGTAGGGAACCTCGAAATGGATCACCCTTTACATATAAACATTTGGCAGGAATTTTTCCTTTAGGGGTTCCTGCTTTTTCCGCAATTTATAGCGTGGTTTATGGTTATCGAGCTGCAGTAGAGGAAATCCTAGCTTTCTTAAGTGAGCGCACAAGTAGAAACCAACATGAAATAACTTTTATTGGGCAATTGGAAGCCTCACGTTGGTTGAGACTCAGATAAGCCCATGACTGTAGCGCCGCTTACGTAAATAAATTTGACCGCCGATGCCAGAATTGTTACACTGATTACGTAGCAGCGTTCCTATTAATGAATAAAATCAAGGACTATTGAGAAGGAATCCTCATTGAATCGAGAGTTTGTTAAATAATTAAGAAAATATTTTTCCTAGTTGAAAATATCATGCACCGTGTTCTTGGGAAATTCGTAGAGTTAGGTATACAATTGGAAGTTGCATTCAAAGTTTCTGCAGTTTATATGTGTTATCAGTTATAACCGATACCGACCTCTGATGAGGTTTAACATGCTGATCTTATTAAAGAATTTTATTTTATATGAAATTTTACCAAAAGGACCCTTACTTATCGATTACGCGCGTCTCCATCCGGACATACATACATATGGTCGATTCCAAAACAAACAAAAAAAAACAATATCTGCCCTTTAATTAGTTCAATCAAACAAAACCCAAACAACAACCACATGTGTACCAAGATTGATTGCATGAAAATTAAATCAGCTTTTGATATTAATTACCAAAACGTGTATCTCGTACGCCCCAACACCCAAAATTACAAATAAATCTCTCCACACCAAATTCCTTCCAACAGCCGGCCAAGGAAAGAAAACAAACAGAAATGGTAGCCTTCTCGTGCTCTGATATTACAATACCTACACCTCGTCCATCATTCACCTCCATATCGTCCTCCGAGTCCGAACAGTCATATATAGGCCGGAAGAAAATGGTAAATTAATATCGCATCTCTGAGAAGCTGTCTCAATCCTGGAAGTGAGTGCGCGCACCTCAAGTGCTCTTCGTCACATTTTGCCCCGGCTGCACCTCTTCGCCGGACGATATAAATGAATTGTTCGCCTTATATTATTTCTTAATTGGCCAATTGGTCGTATTATGTACAAAAAAAAAAAAGTCCCAGGATTCAAATTAATCATCATGATGAATGATGACTTCCACTGAATTGTTAAAGCAAAAATACTGCTCCCACCCGTTGGCGTTGTAATTTATCATTCGATGCTTTCGCGCCCTACAGTTCCACATTATTCCCAGCCTTAGCCTCAGCCTCAGCCATGATGATGATGCGGGGGGAGGACTTTTAAAGTTATTTAATTACATATTCATTTCCGCTGCGAATGTCTCTCAGTTGGTGGATAATTTATTTTTTAAATCGCAATCGGAATGATGATGCGGATGCCGAAATTAAATTGTCCTTTGAGGTATAGGCGGGAGGGATTAGGCTTCAAAGCCGATAGGAATCAAAATGTCGACACGAACAATTTTTGGTTCGTTGACATTGGTAATCCTTGGAAAATAAAGATTTTTTTTTTTACACTAGATAACCAGAAAATCCGAATGGATGATTATGGCTTTGGGTTGATGTTTAGATACTTTTTGCTCAGGCGTATTAGTTTGATGAAAAACTGCTTATACAAAATTAGGCTCGTTATTTAGTTATTTATTGAACTAAACATAAATTTTCTGGTACACAACTGGGCAGTTGTAAGGATAGGATTTCCGTGAAAATTTCTGCGCATGTACGAAGTAAAATTCTAGGACTAAAAATTCCAGTATTTGATATGTGCGCGCTTCTTATTTTTCTCAACTCTTATAGTTCGTTCATGGCGTTTTATTTTTTTTTGTTAACGTTTATTTATACACAATTTCTTTAATATTAATTAATAGCCTAAATAAACTTAAAGACAAGACATTTTTAAATTTTGCCAAAGTAAAAGACCATTATGGTTCACATTACATGATATATAATTTGTTTGTTTAATTCAATTTTTATATTTTTTGTGAATTTTTGTATTATTGTTATGTACTATATATTTTTTTTTTATGAAAATAGGAAAATGTGAATCAAAACCTATTAGAAGACAGTCGCAACTTTTTTTTTTAATATAAAACTAAAACCTACAAGACTAACTTAACCTATCTAAACCTATCTAAATCTATCTAGGCCCTGTCATGTGATCTCTATTCCATCGTTAGATCAGAGATCACATGTCAGGGCCTAGTTTTACTTAACCTAAGTATCGGCTTCAGTCCAGTCTAGCCACCAGTATCGGTCTCTATTTAACCTGTTAGTGTTACTTTTGTCGCTTTCAGGTATGCTAATGCAGTATCTAATTTGATCAGTATTCCCGTCCCCCGACTCAAAAGGCTCATAAAGGATCCTTTTATCTGTTGCTCTCCTTGCAGCATGGTATATTATTGGAACGTTCGTTGAATCCGATAGGTAGCCATATGCATCCAGAAACAGAAATGTTTCTGGCGGAATGTATCCACTTTCCAAGGCATTTCTGAAATACCCAGGATTCGGATAGAATAATCCAGAGATTAATTCGTTTTCACTTCACACTTGCCGAACGAACAAAGTGATTCCTTACAAGATCTAGAATGACATTGTCAATTCTGGACACACCGGAAGCATCCAGAAGTCTTTTGTTTGAGACATAATGCCTATAATCGGAATGTGCACTCCTATACATCTCGAAGTTTTTCCATATACGATGGGTTAATGTTCCACCACACTGGACTCGCATAAGTCAGAATTGGACGAACGAATGCTTGGTAACAAATTATCTTCACATCGGATCTAAGAGGTGCCGTGACATAAGGCCATGAAAAAATTCGCGCGAATTTTTCACTATTACTTTATCTAATGATCAAAAACTGAAACAAACGTTCACAACACAAAAAAATAGTGGTAACTTACATGGTTGTTATGTGAAAAATGTACAATCAGTAATTGCTTATAACCGCAAGATGGCACAACACTGAAAGTGCCATCCAAAAGATAGTTTCGGGAGGATTCTTTAGGTAAATTTTGAATGGCTGCTGCGATTGTTGGCGATAAAAACACTGTATAGCAAAAACCTTTTTCAATGACAGTGTTCCTATAAAATGGTTCCGCATTTTGATATCGCGACATACCAAAACTACCCATTACAGTTTCGGTTTTAAATAGGTCCGATACCTCTTTCGCATTAACGGGAGCTTTTGGAAACGATTCATTCCGTGTCCGGATGAGCTGCCTCCGTAATTTACCAAATGGAACCTAATTATAAATTAGCCGCATATTAGAAACAGGTTTTAAGAGAAGTTGCACTTAAACATATTTATACCTAAAATGACTACCTATTTTAACGGCATATTTGTTATCTTACCTGTGAAGGATTTTCATTATCCCTAGCACACACTTCATTGAATACTTCGCGAATGCCACTTCTTTTAAGTGAGACATTTGCACACTCTATTTTTATATCAGAAATGTCTTTCATTTTGTTCCTTAGATTTTCGTTGGTTGTATGGTTATGCGTGGCACTAGATTTAGGGATTCGGACAAGATTCTGATTTAGAAAATCTACAACTGCACTGGCACTACATGTTTTATTGTAGCATACGTAACGTTTCGATAATTTTGCGTTGTATTTAAATTTATAAAGATGCTTAATCTCCGGAATATAAAGTAGGTTACTGCCTCTTCTAAGACCTTCGCAATATTCGAAACTGTAAATTAAATCGGAAAAGTTTCCCATCGTAGGAACCACGTTGTGTTTGAGTCACGATATACGAATGAGAAGCGCGCAAAGTTGTTACATGCAATTACCAGTGGTCAGGGTCATTCATAATCATATTTCCAACGGTCAAAACGGGTTTTTGTTATTGAAAAAATAAAAAAAAAACATATGGTCTTATGTCTCAAATTAATATGGTCTTATGCCGCTTTTGGAAAGCGACATAAAGCCATACCTCGAAATATGGCTTTACGACACTTTGCGAAAGCGTCATAAGGCCATATTTTGAGATAAGGTCTTATGTCACATGGCCTTATGTCACGGCACCGATCTAAGATAGTTGGAATAAAACAGGCTTTTAGCGACATGAATGCCGCTCTTGCCTTGTCGAATTGAATATTTATGTGCTCATTGTAATACAGAAACTTGTCCAAGTGAACACCTAAATATTTTACCACGGTCCTCGACTCGATCCGAAGACCATTTGAACTCGTTATTTTGAGATTTCTCCAGTTGCGTCTCAAATATGAATTACCGCGTCTTATTGGGGCGCGGAACAATATGGTTTCACATTTCGTATAGTTTATTTTAAGCTTCCATTCGGAGCAGAAAGCTTGAAACCTATCAAACTTGCTTTGAAGTTGGATTTGAATGTCTTCAATTTTTGAGCCGCTTGCATACAGTGTAGCGTCGTCGGCAAATGCCAATGAATTATCGAGTTCCCTAAGTATATCAGAAATGTAGATATTGAAGAGCTGTGGAGCAGTTACTGTGCCTTGAAGTAGACCATTATGGACATTAAAACTTCAGCTGTCGTGTATTCTCTATCTGTTACAACAAATTTCCTTCCGTATAGCATGGATGCTATCATCTTTGTAAGATTAGATGGAAATTCATATCGAATAAGTTTGTAAATTAACCCGTCAATCCAAACCGTGTCAAAGGCTTTTTCGATATCCACTAGGCAGGCAGCTGTACATCTTTTGGCGTTGAGATTCCAATTAACATCCGAAATCAATTTTGTAATAGCATGCACTGCCGAGTGATTTCTTTTGAACCCAAATTGATTCCGCGTTCGTTCATGGCGTCTACCTGAGCCAAGGCAGATATCCATCCCTATCGATGTTATGTATACTGCTTCCAATCATTCACTCCAAGCGCCTTGGTATCAGCGATTGCTTGATCTATAAACCAGTGGTTTACCTTTTGTCTCCGTTTTGAGCATGGGGAGAGTGATTCGAAGATTTCCTTGGCTGAAGCATTTCGGTTTTTGTGCTCAATGTAGTCGAGTCAATGTAGACGACATATTTTAAACTTTTGGAATACATATTTGGATGGTATCCCGAATTCGGTCATGGATTTTTAGTACATCAGCCCGTATATGCTGTTATACACTCTGTTGCAGGGGATACAAGCTGGGCTAGTTAGCTTTGGCTCTGGAGATCAATATCTGTAAGGGGGATACGCTCTGGATTCGGTTGCTTGTTACCTACTCAATAGATTCAGGGGGGTTTCAGGTTTTGCGGTTTCGGGATGCAATATATTTAAAAGAAAAGAACACAAAATAGCGAACAGAAGCGTTAGATTTTATTTCGGAAAATCACTGGGGAGTCCCTTGGAATTAGATCCTACCTCGAAGTTGGAAATCGAAAAGGGCGATTGATGATTTCGGGTCTTGGATATCGGATTGTATTAAGGGAATTGGGGGAAGTAGGGAAACAATGTGGATGCTATTGCATATTGGGGATCATTTTCGGATAGTGACATCAAGATCCACACGATCTAAACAAAGTTCATGTTCAGCAATATATATCTACTACGAAACACTTAGTGCCAATGATGACGAGTGTCGACTTGAAATGCGCTGGTATATCCAATGATTGCTTTTAGTGTAAACATTTCGTCGATAATTGAGTGTTTTGCAGAAAGTCTTCAGAAGGTTTTACAGTGCTTTGCAACGTACGTCCCAACTCGTTGGATTGGATCGTATATGATTTTTGGCCAAATCGTAAGGAATTTTGGAAAAAGTGTTTGAACAACATATTTAGACATTCTCAATATCTACACCTTTTTTCTATAATTTACACGTACTCAAGGGGTTATGAATCCTTTTATATGTTACCACAATACGAGCGTTAGAGAAGGAGAAGAAAGAGAGTGATAGGAAAGATTTTGGATGTAGTGGAGACATAACTCCATGGGTGGTGTCCGAACTAGCTTCGGGGAGTCACTTTTTCTTGTGTTCGTTAAATTTGAAGTAATTCAAGATGGTGTGCATACTTTTAGGTACTACACCGACCTTTTTTATTTCTTTTAAATAAAAGTGAAATGGATTTTGGCTGGGATTGAACGAGCGAACACATTACCACTGCACCGCGGCCACCCACGTACTGCGTCTATATGAAGTTTTTGCCACACCCACTTTTTGGGACTCTTTTGAGTAGAAAACTGTTTTCGTAAAATTTCAAGTTAATTTAAAATAGAGTTTCAGCTAAAATGCTTTTATAATAGTCACACGAACATTTTGTCTACAAATACTTTTAAGCCCACCCCACTTTTAGGGGACGTTCTCTAATAAAAAAACATTTTTTATAGCATATGCCTTATCTTTTAATAATATGTCATAGGGGTATAATGGTCAGTCCAAAAAGTTGAGCTAGAATAATGAAGTGTGGAATATTATATCTATGGTAATGGATGCACAAAAAATGGATAGAAATTTTGGAATGAGCCCACGGCCACTTCCACTTTCAGAAAAATCTCTCGATTTTGGTCAAACTAAAAGGAAAAGTATGGAGTCATGTTATTCAGACAATCTCATTTGCTATGTTTCACGTATATGACTGTATGCCTTTGTTGTCATTGGTATTCTGATAAAATCATCTAAAGCTCCTACTGGAGCATTATTGGTTTGCTTCAACAGAGAAAAATTTACAAAAAAAAGAGACAGCGTTGTCCTTTTCTAGACAGCAGTTTTTTTTTCAGAATAGACGGATATATATTTTTTTGGCGATAGACTCTTCGATTTGTCAAAGGCTGTGTGTTCTCTTTTTTCCTTCGTAAGCTAAATTTGATTTCCTTCTTCTGGATCGATGCTCTTCCCTCGCTGCGCAGCTTTTGTGCTCCTACACATTGATATGCGCCACCTTTGCCACACCTCATTTCGAACTTAACTTCTTGAAGGTAATTTCAACATTAAATAATACTATGGACTGAAGTCTGGGTTTGATACCCAGTCGTAACAAGATCAAAGCTTGTGATATTTGGACAAATCAACGAAATAGTCAATTTTCTCAACTCGCAACCTTACGGCTGCAGCATAAAACTGCAAGTGCATGCATCGTAAAATAAATAAACAGAAACATATGAATGTGTTTGGGAAAAATCTACACCCTCGGTTGTAGGGAGTCTTCTGAGCCAAACTTTTGTACAAGGTGGGCCAAAAGATGTCATCTGATGTTATTTGGCCTTCAGAATATCGGTTGTGGCTCGCGCAGTGTGTGCCGTTGCTCCGTCCTGTTGGAACCACATGTCCTCCAGTCCTAATTCGTTCAATTACGGCAAAAGAAAAACTCAGTCCTAACATGGCCCTATAGCGCGCACCAACCACTGTTATCATTTGAACCGCGGCGTACTCGAAAAATGGCCCGATGACTTCTCCAACGAAAAACAGGGCACCACGCAGTAACTTTGAGCGAGTGTAATTACTCGTGGATTTTCGTTGCCCCAGAAGCGATAGTTTTGTTGTTCACGCACCCGCTGAGGTGAAAATGAGCCTCATCGCTCATAATGTTTTTGGTCGAAAAATCGTGCACTTCGATTATTCCGCGTTCTTGGGGAGTGTATCGCTCCATGGCTTGTTCACTTGTATTGCTTTTGGAATCGATGAAACTCTTCTTCTATGGCTCTGTTTTTATTAATGACCTCTTGTCTGCAACTTCTAATCCAATCCATTCCTATGCTGATGACCTCACTCTCAGCGTTTTAATATTCATTCTCTAATCCACGCCCTTCATCTTCGGACGTTGAACAGAAACGGCAAAATATATTAAGCTCATTAAATTTCAATCTTGACAGCATAATTGAATGGGGTAAATCGAATAGAGTGGAATTTAATGCTTCCAAAACGCAATGCTGTCTTCTGTCATCTAAGCGAAACCGAAATTTACAGCCGTTATCCATGAATGGCACTTGCATCGCCGAAACCGAAAATCTTTCCATGCTCGGTACGTATATTAGTAACGACCTTCGTTGGAACGACCACTTATTCGAAATCGCTAAAAACGCAGCGAAATGTCTAGGTTTCCTTAATCGATGCAAAAAATATTTCACCGTCTCTGATCTGGCCTTAATATATAAAGGTGCAGCAAAAACATCATAAAAACATAAAACTGATAGGAGATCCAACCGCAGCGGACTCTATAGTCTCGCTTGAACATCGTAGGAATATCTCCTGCCTAACACTTTTTTATCGCTATTTTAACAGGAAATGCTCAATCGAAATAGCCAGCTGCATTCCGCCCCTTCAAACATTCAACCGTGATACTCGCCATGAATGCTAATCAATTCACCCTCAAGCCTACCTTCGGACGTACTATGAAATATAGAGATTCATTCCTTAACCGAACAAAACGAATTTGGAGTGCTTTACCAAACACAGTCTTTCCTCCCCATTACATTTTACAAAAATTTAGAACCAATGCATATCGGTATCTCCTCTTTTCTTCTCCTCAATTTCCTTAATGCCCTGGCTGTGTCCAAACACTATAATTATATTCATAAACCCTTTAGCGCGTGATAATTATAAAAAAAAGCTTAGACCTTCAAGATATGCCTATTGTTGTTTGCAAAAGATGGCCATCCCGCGATATTACCGATTGCGATTGGCCGCAGAACCTTACATGCAAATCAAAATCTGGCGAGCAAGCCAAAAGTTCATCGGAATAGACAAAGACGTACTCTCTAAAACAATGATCGAACATGACTTCATCCATAAACCTACACATTCTATTCGCAGCTTTGAATAAGCCGAACGGCATCAACGTGTACTGGAACATCCAGGACAACGGACATCCAGGAACTGTGAAGGCCAACTCCTCTCTTCATTTGCCGTCTTGCGAAGTTTGCGAAACCGTCTTTCAAGTCGATTCCTGAAATGAACTTATTATTCTGAAACCTTGGATAAGCATGCAGGCACTAACTTTTGTTTTCCTAGACTGCTATTGCGCTCCTTAATGACACCTCAAGAAATCATCTGATTAAACTCATCAAGCCAGATCTTCTGTAACGCATGTGATATTGGGTTGAAGAAAATAATCTTCAACCTCGATGATATCCTCCTCAAGGTCAGTTTTTCCCAACTCCAACACCGAGTGTGAGGGGAACAAAAACCTTGCGCTCTCCAATAGTTTTTCTGGCGTTAGCGATTAGACTGAACATATTCTCCGTCGACGATGTTACGTCAAGTTCGTTGACCTTGAATAACCTTAAAAAATTTGCTCCCAGATAAAGCTCTTGTCGTAATTTTGGGACCATGAAAAACTTTATTGTTTGTGACTTGCCACCTCATAATAATTTTTACGATTGTAATATCCTCTGTTTTTGATAGTAATAAATCAATCGGTGGATTCCACCAGTGTACACCACTATTTTCCTGGCACATTACCTACTAACTTATCACCACCTATTCATCGATTTCAAAGACACATACGACAGCATTTATAGAGACGATCTATACAGAGCCATGTCTAGGTTTGGTATACCGCCCAAACTCGTCCATTTGTGTGTAGGATGAAGATGGAGAATTCTCGCTGCTCCATCAGGGTCGACCTCAACGACACATTCGATACCAAAAAAGGATTCAGACAAGGCGATGCGCTGTCATGTGACTTCTTCAGTTTGATTCTTGACAGTAATGTGCAAAACTCGCGAGCCAACACCGGAGGCACAATTTTCCAAAAATCGGTGCAACTATTACTAGCATACGCCGTAGATATTGCCATCATTGGCAGGACTCAACGTATTGTCATAACAACGTTTCCTAGCTTAGAGAAGGAAGCAGTAAAAATGGGTTTAGCAGTAAATGAGGACAAGACTAAGTTAATGCTGTCAACACCAAAAGGCCCACAACGTCGACGAATTCGCAAGAACGCCGCCATTGACAGATACATCTTTAAGGTTGTACGCGACTTTGTCTATCTGGGCTCCGCTGTTTACTCCGACAACAATATCTCAGGTATTAAGCGAAGAATTACTCTTGCCAACCGTTGTTTCTTCAGGCTAGAAGGCAATTTAGTAGTCAAGCCCTCACTCGAACTACTAAGGAGATCCTATATAAGACCCTGATCATCCCAGTCATGCTTCACGGCGCTGAAGCATGGGCCGTCTTAAAAGCAGATAAAGAAATCCTTGGTCGTTTCGAGAGGAAAATTCTTCGAAAAATCGTCGGTCCCGCTTGCATTGAAGGGCTATGGAGACAAAGATTTTACCAAGAACTATACGAGCTGTACAGCGACATGACCCTGGTCAAAAAAAAAAAACTCCGCATTGGACGTTGAAGATGGCTATGACATGTGGAGCGAATGGACAAAAATACTCCGACGCGCAGAGTCTTCGATTCCCAGCCAGACGTCGGACGCAGTAGGGTAAGACCTCGCCTTAAGTGGCGCGCACAAGTAGAAACCGACCCCAACCAACTTGGAGTGCCCAACTGGAGGCAGTTAGCTTAGGACCGGGCTAATTGAAGAGGTTTATTGGTTGAGGCCCAGATTCAATCCGGACTGTAGCTGCACTTAAGCAAGTAAGTAAGTTTTATATGGGATCTACCTATTTGTTCGAGTGAGGCCTTTACTACCTTCATAGCCCGAAGAAACAGTAGTTGGCAAGAGTAATTCTTCGTTTCTGGCCCCTTGCATATTGAAAACTTAGATTTCCTTCACCGTGTTAACGTTTCTAATAATTCCAATAAAACATTCGACGCGTTTCCTGGTTCAAATCAGACTCTCCGTCATAGCCAGCAATTCCCATCGAAACTCGATGGAATCAAATGGTATCCCTCAGCGTTTCCAGGTGTTTGCCTATTATATCAATTAGAAATGTTAAGCAGTATTGCTGCGTAACTTGAACATAGTGCAGCAATAATGTTTCAACATTGTGCAACGGACCCAAGTCCGTTCAACCCAGGTAATGGTAAGTGACCTAGATAATAGGGCATATAGACCGCAGTTAAAAAAGTCAAGACATGAAAAAAGAAGGACAAGTTGGTGGAGTCGACGTTGCTGTTCTAGTCCAGTCCGTTTTGTGTCCTTCTGATAAATTTTTATTCTCTGTCCTTGCTGTTTAGCGGTCTCTTATTCCTGTTAGGTTGGAACGCAGCCTTTTCCAAGTCCTCCTCCTCGTTCTCGTCATTTTGCTGCTCCCTTTTAGTCCTGTTATATTTCTGCTTATATCTATCCACTGTTGGTCTCTGGCAGCTAAGTGTTTTTTTTTCCTCTCGTAAATCTTGAATGTAACTTATGATACTGTCCATCACTAAGGCAACTTCATGTGGTCTTATCGTCACCTCTATTGATGATGCCTCCGTGGCCCAATCCTGACATACAAAAATCCGTTACCATAGGATATTACATATCTCTTATAAGTAGGTAGTTAAGCGTAGATAGAAAGCTGCTACAGGAAACTATCTTCGAAATCAAAGGACTGTAGGTCGCCGTAACTATAGCATGATAGAAAATTGCATTGTGTCCACATTCCAGTGTTGTATATTATAAATCCGCCTATCCTGGCTTTTAAGAATTTAACCTTTAAAAATATGCCTCCTTCAACAGTAAATTCATAAGCATAACAAACAAATATTTACATTTCTCGTTTAATAACATAGGAAACGAAACAAGGGATATTGTGAACAGCGAAGCTAAGAATTTCCCTTCCTCTAAGGATTCAGATCAGAATACCTCCAGCGTATAGCCTTGAAAGCGAAATACAAAAGAATTTTTTTACAAAGGTAATGTTTCCAGTTCCTTTTCCCCACCTCGACTTTTCACCAGCCAAGATTGTTTTACTATAGATTTGCCGTATAACTGCGAGACCCGTTAACAATACAAAAGCCAATTTGTTTTCACATTTCTTAACTTAAAGGGATACATTCATGTAAGGGCACAACAGATGAACAAATAAAAAAAAAAATAACAGAGCAACTCTATACATTGTGCCATAGTGATCTAAAGATAGGACGAAAAACCAACAAAAAAAACACTTCCAGGTAACAAGGACACTAAGCTGGCCTGTATAGGTTTCTTCAAACGCCGCCACCGATCAAAAAGGTTCGGGTACAAAGACAAACCAAAGAAATAACCCAAAGGTATAGAGGTACGGTATCCAAATCCTATATAGCCAAACAAGGACTTTCAAAGGCAGGCAATGGAGATTTATTTAAATTAACTTATCAGCGGGAAATTGAGAAATAGATATGAATTGCAGATTCCATCTTTTGGCAATTTAGAGCTTTGTAATCCATAATGGGATTTTGTTGGTTGGTTGGCTGGATGGGTGCTATTTCCTTGTGTATGAGTGCGATTGTTCGAATCAACCGGTACAACAACTGGCGATGACATCAGTTTCTTCCATTGGTTTCGATGTTGGGCGAGCAATGTACAAGGACGTACTTCCCTTTTTAGATTTTGGAATCTTCTTCTTTTCGGCACCCAAATGCGGATAAATGGATAAGTTTTGCGGGAAAAAGATTTGCATAATGCGCCTGCTTTTGGGTAATGTATCTAAAACTGATTTTATTTCTGTGAGATGGGTAGCTGGATGGGAGTATGTTGGGTGTTGGAATTTAATCTGATGATGAGGAAGAAACTTTGCATGTACAATTTTTCAAATCAATGAATATTTTCAAATGCTCTCTCTCTCTCCATCTCTCTTTCCCAGTGTGCTTGCTGCTTGTATGTGTAAGTTGAGAAGATCTCGGTTGAAATTCTATTTAAGTTAATTTAGGACATGAATTGCTTTTGTCAGCAGACTGCGACAATATAGGGCAGAGCAAGAGAATTGGATAGCACTGTTGTACGATTCCTTTTGTGGTTTGCAAGAAATTGCTTTGGCTTTTCTCTTTGGGTTTTGCATCTGAATTTGATAACAGTTGGCAGTGACTGGGAAGATGGCCAAGGATATACGTAACTGCAGCTGCTATTCCTTTTAGAGTTTGCTGGAATAATATTCAATTAGGAGATTCATTGAGAGGATGTTGCTTTAATGGCTGAACCTGTGTCTAGGAATTGAAATTAAATTGGTATATTGGAGTCAATGGGAAATATCATAGAATTAAGAGGTATTTTCTTAAAACGATTGTTTTTTTTAAAGCGATGTCAATGGCAACGTTGAGACTTTGATATACTTTCTGGAAGTTGTTATAAGTACAAGGTGGCGCAAAAATAACCTTCCGATGTTTTTTGGCTGTAATTTAAAAAAAAAAATGAAAAACTTTGATTCTTCTTGTGGATTATTTTTATTTGGTCCTTAAATTTTTTTTTACATTAAGTCGAGAATATGATGTCATGTAAATGGCCGCCGCCACAGTTGATTGTCATTTGAGCCCTTTTTATGGCATTTTCCATCACTTTGGCCAAAACTTCCGCCGATAGATCCTCACATTCTTGACGGATATTGTCTTTAAGATCTGAAAGAGTCTGAGGCTTGTTGACATAAGCCCGCGACTTCAAAAAGCCCCACAAAAAGAAACCTGGAGCGGTCAAATCAGGCGATCTTGCTGGCCAGTGCAAATCGCCAAAACGGGAGATTAGGCGCCCGGGAAATGCACCCTTCAGCATATCGGTTGTGGCACGTGCAGTGTGTGCCATTGCACCGTCCTGTTGGAACCACATGTTTTTCAATCCCAATTCATCAAGTTGCGGCAAAAAGAACTCGTTGATCATTGCTCTGTAGCGCTCACCATTCACAGTAACCGTTTGGCCCGCGACGTCTTCGAAGAAAAAAGGTCCGATGACTCCTCCAGCGAAAAAAGCACACCATACAGTGACTTTGAGCGGGTGTAATGGCTCTTCGTGGGTTACACGCGGATTTTCAGTGCCCCAGAAGCGTAAATTTTGCTTATTTACGTACCCGCTAAGATGGAAATGGGCCTCATCACTCATGATTATTTTTGATGAAAAATCATCTTCCTCTTGGTGGTGATTAAAGATGGCTTGAGCGTATGTTAGACGCGATTGGCGGTCAGCAGCTAACAGCTGATGCACCGTCTGGACTTTGTACGGAAACATCTTCAAAACTCGTACCAAAATTCGCTGTAAAGACCGTCGACTGATACCCATTTGCGTGGCACGTCGTCTGGTCGATGTCGACGGCGCTTCCATGACATCTTCGGATACAGCAGCAGTATTCTCTGCAGAACGGCTACTCCGGGGTCTGCCACGCCTGGCAGCATCTCGTGTTGTGCCAGTCTCTTCGAGGCGAGCGGCTAAACGTCGCAGTGTTTCACCAGTAGGCGTTGGACCGCTAGGAAATTTGCGACGAAATTCACGTTGTGCCAAAGTCACCGACCGATTATTGCTCAAATAAATAGTCACCAATATTCCGCGTTCTGGAGCAGTGTAGCGGAACATTGCTTATTAACGTGTATTTCGCATGTGTTTACTACACAAATGTCAAAACAGAACTGACATTAGGGGCCAATCGCAAAATTTATAGCATTTTCTGATAAAAGGATTACTTTTGCGCCACCTTGTATAAAGTTGGCACGAGTTCGAAATACACCTTTTTTAAAGCCAATACTTTGCGCTATTAGCCAATTTGTAAATCAAACGAAATCTATTAATTGTTTTTGAAAAACGGGTTTTAAACTCAAAATTTAGGAAAAGAAATGATAAAAAAAAGTTGTAAGTGTAATTTTTCCAAACTGTAAAGATAAATTTTCAAAACCGTAAAATTATATTTTTCAAAAAATCGTTGCTCTAATTAATTTTTAATCAAAAACTAAAAAATAGATGATTTTGTATCTTCTAGTTTTGAGAAAATTGTAAATTACTAAAATTAATTGGGCGTATAAACAGTGAGATGTTGTAAAATGTAATGAACTTGATAATGATATAAAAATATACCGAACAAACGTTCGACTTTGGTACCGATGTTTTTAACTTTCTCTTATAAAGAGAAAGATATTGGTTTCGTGAAAATTTTCGATCTCGAGATTTTGATTGATTCTAAAATGTGGTTTTCGGAATTCCGTCCGTCGGTTCTTAGCTCGTCTATTCGAACAGGTCTCTCCAGCCTAAACGACTTGGCCGATTTTCTCCAAACTTCGTATCCAGCGTTTTTTTTTTCATCATTTTTTTAACTTTCTCTTATAAAGAGAAAGATATTGGTTTCGTGAAAATTTTCGACCTCGAGATTTTGATTGATTCTAACATTACGATGATAGCGGAACTCAAAAAAAATGTTTTTTGGAATTCCGTCAGTCGGTTCTTCGGTTCATTGGTTCGTCGGTTCGTCGGTCCGTCTGTCCGTACAAGCCTCTCCAGCCTAAACGACTTAACCGAATTTCTTCAAACTTCGTGTCCAGCGTTTGTTTGATCATAATTCTAGGCCATTTTTAGTTTTGCTTGCTTTTAGCCATGTTATTGCTGGTACCTGCCAAAAAAAAATCATAATAACCTGAATTTGCCCGAAAACGGCTCTAACGATTTGGATTAAACTTCTTATATGCTATAAGGATACTAGTTTCAACAAAACTGCATACCCAGATTTTTCGATAAAATTCATATAACGGATTTTTGCATTTAGGTCATAAAGGGTTTTTCAATAAGAGCGCTACAAAAGTTTTTTTAAAACAAAAACGGTTTTGGGTATCAATGAAGTTCTTTATTCCTGTGAAAGTACGTTCAATGACATTATGTATGGAATTCGATTTCTTTTGCATGGCCACTACGGGCACGCTTGCAGAACTCCAGACGCTGAACCCAATTTTCGACAGTTTTCAAGCTTTAATCGGCCGATACTGCTGCAATTTCACGTTCGATACTCGTACGAAGTTCATAAATCGTCGCTGGCTTGTTGGCATAGACCATAGACTTGACGTAGCCCCACAGGAAATAGTCTAACGGCGTCAAATCGCACGACCGAGGCGGCCAAGCGACTGGACCATTTCGTGAGATAACACGTTCTCCAAACTTGGTATTCAATAAATTGATTGTGGCATTCGCTGTGTGGCTTGTGGCGCCGTCCTGTTGGAACCACATGTCCTCCAAGTCAATATCATCCAATTGGGGCCAAAAATATTTGGTTATCATTGAACGGTAGCGATTCCCATTCACAGTAACGTGCCGGTCTTGATCATCACGGAAGAAGTACGGCCCAATGACACCGCCGGCCCATAAACCACGCCAAACCGTAATTTTTTCGGGATGCAATGATTACTCATGGAGTACGTGTGGATTGCTGCCTGACCAATAGCGCATATTTTGTTTATTGACGAAGCTATTCAGCCAGAAATGAGCCTCATCGCTGAAGATGATTTTTCGATGAAAATCCGAATCATGTTCAAGTTGTTGCTCAGCCCAATTCACGAACATACGACGCTTCTGGTGGTCAAGCAGCTTCAGTTCTTGCGTCAATTTAATCTTGTAAGGATGTAGGCCAAGATCTTTTCGCGAAATTCGCCACAATGACGTCACAGAGATGCCCAACGCTTGAGAACGACGTGTGAGAAACACATTTGGACTTTCTTCAACTGCAGCCTCAGCGGCAGCAATATTCTCGACACTACTGGAATTTCTTTGTCTCACAGGCACGGGAACATTTTGTACTGTGCCTGTTTATTCAAATTTGTTCACTAGACACTCAATAATTGTTGATCTGCTAGGACGATTATGACGACCATAAATTGGACGTAGCGCTCTTAACGTTGAGGCCACTGACTCCGAATTTCGGTTGTAAATTTTAATAATTTCGACTCGTTGTTGGATCGTATATCTTTCCATCATAAAATGGCAAACCTTACTGAAGGGAAATGTCAAAAGATCGGCAAGAAATATGGCGTCGTTTGCTGTCCCTGTCGCTCAACTTTTGTAGCGTCCCTGTTGAAAAACCCAATAAAGAAAATTGTCAATTTCGCGCAAACTTTATTTGCCAAATTAAATGAAATCTAATTTGTATACTAAAATAACAGTTTTTTGTGAGTTACGCGTAATTGGTTTTGACACAATTATCTCAAAACGGAATTTTCAGTTTTGGCCAATAACGGAAAATCATTATTATTCACATGGACACCGATTACTTTCAATGACGGAATAAACGTTCGTATAATCACATTTCGTCATTATTTATATCATTTTAAGCATCATTAATCAAAATAAATTTTGTATTTTGGCCAAATTAATAAAAACGTCAAATTAACTCGCTGTGAAAGAGAAAGTTGTGTACGACCCAGTCGTGAACCCACCACTCGTTTTATTTGTTTCCACTTTTATTGGAAGTCGCAACAGTGGAAATTAGACCAATTTCTTCTAAAAAATGATGCTGGTTTCGTTGTTCGACACCAAATCCCCGAACGAACAAAATATAAGAAAAATTATTTACTTTAGGATGTGTTAGAATATACTTAACTTTCGTTATTTATTCACAAAAAAGAACACTGATTCGCACTTAGGTTAAACACTGAATGTACTTTGTGAATATAACTACACGCTTTACCAAATGTATTTGAAAGAAAACTAGTGCTGGGTGCACGACTGGGTCGCAACTTTCTCTTTCACAGAGAGTTAATTTGAAGTTTTTAACAATTTGGCCAAAATAATATTTATTTTGATTAATGATTATAGGAACGTTTATTCCGTAATTGAAAGTAATCGGTGTCCACGTGAATAATAATGATTTTCCGTTATTTGCCAAAACTGAAAATTGCGTTTGAGGATAATAGGGTCAAAATATTTCATTCAATTTGTAGCCACCTGGGACCTCTCTTATTTTTTCTTTTTATAAATGACTTGCCCTCACAAATAACTTCTTCAAAGTGTCTAATGTTTGCCGACGATGTTAAAATATATAAAATGGTAAATTCCTTGTTGGATTGTATCGCCCTACAAAAAGATATTAGTAACATATCAAATTGGTGTGATATAAACAAATTGCCATTTAATATATCTAAGTGTTCTGTCCTTACGTTCACAAGGTGTCATTATCCTATTATCTTTGATTACACGATCTCAAACACTGCTCTTAAAAGAGTTTTTAATCAAACAGATTTAGGAGTAATTTTAGATTCAAAATTAGATTTTAAAATGCATTTTGAGTACATTATTTCCAAAGGAAATTCTATGCTTGGGTTCCTTTTTCGAAATTCAAATGATTTTCGCTGCCCATACACATTGAAATCGCTTTTTATTAGTTTTGTTAGACCTATACTCGAATATTGCTGCGTAGTTTGGTGTCCATGCTATAATAATAGCATGATTCGTATTGAAAAAATTCAAAAAAGATTTACTCGGTTTGTTCTTCGTAAGTTAAATTGGTCTCTGCCTTTGCCACCTTATGTACATAGATGCGCTCTTATAAAATTACAACCTCTTTATAAAAGAAGGAAATTCTTCTTTATTTCACTTGCAAGGGATGTTGTTACGGGTCATATTGATTGCATCCCCTTACTATCTTTGTTTAATGTTTATGTTCCAGCACGTCCACTTAGACCTAGGCTGCAGTGTTATTTTGCCATACCAAGACATGAAACAAATTATGGTCGTAATGAACCTGTCACAAACGCATGTCTTTATTTTAACCAATATGCGAATGCAATCGACCTTAATTTGAGCAGAAATGCTTTTAAGATTAAGATTTTCGAAGCAATTAAATAATAAAGATTATGTTTTACTTAATTTTATATATAATATTACTATATCATTCTAGTCTAAGAAAGTAAAATGTACTTATAGATGAAATAAATAAATAAATAAGTTCACCTATCTGCCATATTTAAAAAGGCATCCAGAGGTATCTAATAAGTTTGAAAAAAAAAAAAAATAGTTTGCGAGAAATTGAAAATTTTCTTTATACGGCCTTAATGCAAAAATCCGTTATATGGATTTTTTTCTCCAAAAAGCTGGGTATGCAGTATTGTTGGAACTAATATGCGTATAGCATATAAGAAGTTCAATCGTTAGAGCCGTTTTGAGCGAATTGAGATGATGTATAATTTTTATATGGCAGGTACCAAAACGCTGGATACGAAGTTTGAATTAAATTGGTCAAGTCGTTTATGCTGGAGAGACCTGTACGGACAGATGGACCGACGAACCGACGCAACGATCCGACGGACGGTGTGGTAATCAACGTAATGTTAGAATCAATCAAAATCTCGAGGTCAAAAATTTTCATGAAAATAATATCTTTCTTCTTATAAGGGAAACTTAAAAAGTTATAAGAATTAGAGCACTGCTGGATATTTCATCGCATCAATCATCAATCGCAGCTACTATATTAAATGCACAACTTCAAACGAATGACTTGGTCAACATGATCACAGTATTGCCAAAATTATGACGTGCTTCGATATTTTTGGTATTTACCTGTACACCCCAGCTATTTTTTTTAATTCCTCCCAATTTTTTTTTTAATTTCTGCAAAGTATTCATGCAGTTGGCCACTGTATGACACTTGACAATTGAATTCAGGCGCATCCAATTTACCAACTATTATGTTCAGAGGTAGAAACGACGCCCGTTTGCGACTTGGAATTAGGCTCACAATGTTTTCCACATCTTTGGATCTATTTTATCTATTTTTATTTCGTTTACGTAAAGTTTATTGCCTTGCCCAGTTTTTGGGACGTTTTTATTAAAAAAAAAACTATTTTTGGTCAACTTTTGAAGAAATTAAAAAAAAAACGTTAGAGAATTTCCAATTTTTGGGGACGCTTTCTTATGAGAACAAGTCGTAGAGTATACTCTATAGCATATACTCACTTACTTAAGTGGCGCTACAGTCCGGAATGAACCTGGGCCTCAACCAACATGCCTGTCCAATTAGCCCGGTCCTTAGCTAACTGCCACCAGTTGCGCACTCCAAGTTGGTTGAGGTCGATTTCTACTTGTGCGCGCCACTTAATGCTAGGTCTTCCTCTACTGCGCCCGACGTCTGGCTGGGAAACGAAGACTGCGAGCCGGAGTTTTGGTGTCCATTCGTTGTACATGTCCCAGCCATCTTAAATATTCAATGCGGAGTTTTTTTTTCCAAGGGTATGTCGCTGTACAGCTCGCATAGTTCTTGATTGAATCTTCGTCTCCATAGTCCGTCAACGCAAACGATCCCGAAGAACTTCCCTCTCGAATCGACCACGGATTTCTTCATCCGCTTTTGAGACGGTCCCTGCTTCAGCGCCGTAGAGCAAGACTGGGATGATCAGGGTCTTATATAGGATCTCCTTAGTAGTTAAGAGTGATGGTTTTACTACTGAGTTACCTCTTAGCCCGAAGAAACAGCGGTTGGCAAGAGTAAATCTTCGTTTAATTTCTGACGAGATGTTGTTGTCAGAGTTAATAGCGGAGCCGAGATAGATAAAGTCGCTTACTACCTCAAAGTTATATCTGTCGATTCCTTCCCTATACTAGCAAACGTTGCTATGACATCATGTTGGGTCCTACCAATGATGTCAATATCGTCGGCGTATGCTAGTAGTTGTACAGATTTTTGGAAAATTGTGCCTCTCGTGTTGGCTCGTGAGTTTTGCTAAAACTAGACATGGCTCTGTATGGTTCGTCTCTATAAATGCTGTCATATGCGGCTTTGAAATCGATGAATAGGTGGTGGGTATCGATTTGGACTTCTTGGGTTTTTTCCAGGATCTGCCGAAGTTTGAAGATTTGATCGGTTGTGGACTTTCCTGGCCTAAAACCACACTGATATGGGCCGATCAGGTTGTTGGTAAACGGTTTCAGGCGTTCACATATAACGGCAGATAGAATCTTGTATGCGATGTTGAGGAGACTTATGCCTCTGTAGTTGGCGCAGTTTAGAGGGTCTCCTTTTTTTTGGATCGGGCAAACGATGCTGAGGTTCCATTCTTCAGGCATACTTTCTTCCGACCAGATTCGGCTTATGAGTTGGTGGATGTTACTTAACAAGTCATCTCCGCCGGCTTTATAAAGCTCGGCGGGAAGGCCGTCATTTCCGGCAGCCTTATTAAGCTTCAGCTTAGATTTTGCTATCCTCACTTCACTCAGGTCGGGTGGTTGGCAGTTTTCGCTGTCGTTGCCAATATTGAATGGTTCGTTCTGCCTGACAGCGGAATGTTGTCCATCATCGCCGTTTAACAGTCTGCTGAAGAGATTCTTCCACATCCTTAGCATGCAGTGTGTCTCAACTACGATATTTCCTTGTTCATCTCGACAGGATTCTGTTCGAGCCTTGCATCCTTGGCTTTGACGTTTTACACTTTGGTAAAACTTGCGAACATCTTTCCTGGAGTTGCACCTCTCTATATCCTCTATCGCGCGCTTTTCTTTCTCTTTTTTCATCTTTTTAAAAAGCCGGTGTTCTTCCCTTCTTCTCTACCTATAGAGCTCAACGGCAGCTCTCGTCTTCACCTGCAGCTTAGCCTTGTAGGCCTCGTTCTTGGCTGCGAGCATCTGTCGGCATTCCTCATCAAACCAGGGGTTTCTTGGTGGTGGGCGCGAGAACCTAGCACATCAGTTGCGGCTGATCTAATGGCTTGTTGGCATAGTTGCCATAGTTCTTCGACATTCGATGCTGGTGGTATGGTGTTAATCGAGAGGTTTAGGGATACGCGTTGCGCGAAGGTCTTGGCGGTCTCTTGCGATTGCAGTCTTTCGACATTAAATTTTTTACAGTATTTCTGGATTGTTGTGGCGTAGTGGATATCCGCATTCTAACTTTGGCTGCAACAAGGTAGTGGTCCGAGTCGATGATAGCTCCTCGGAATGTTCGGACATCCAAAATACTGGATGCGTGGCGCTTGTCTATCGCTATGTGATCAATTTGCTTGACCGTTCGTTGATCTGGAGACCGCCATGTCCCCTTATGGATATCGAGGTTAGGAAACCGTGTGCTGGCTATAGTAGCATTTCGTTCCGTAACGAAGTCAATTAGCCTAAGTCCGTTACCAGACGTGTTGTCGTATAGGCTATGGTTTCCGACAATACTGCTAAAGATGTCTTCTCTTCCTATCTTTGCGTTAAAATCTCCCAGCTCGATTTTAACACCGTACTTCGGTAGTCGCTCATAGGTTTTGTCAAGGAGCTCATAGATGCAATCCTTAGCTATATCATCTTTTTCCTCCGTTGGGGCGTGAGCGCATATAAGGCTAATGTTGGCGAATTTGGCCTTGATGTGGATCGTTACTATGCGTTCGCTTATGTCTTGGAAACATAAGACTTCTTGCCTAAGTCTGGCACTTATAACAAATCCGCATCCGAATAGTCGCTGTTTCTGCTCACTATAACACGGTCCATAGTAGATGTCACAGTTTTTCATCCTCTTTTTGCCCGGCCCATCCCATCATATTTCCTGGATGGCAGTAATGTCTGCTTTGTAGCAGTTTAGGACTTCCGCTAGTTGTTCGCTTGCACCTCTGCTGTTTAATGTTCTCACATTCCAGGTGCAGATACGAACGTAGTTGTCCTTTTTTCGTTTAGCCGAAATAAAATCATTCCTTTCCGAGGCTTTTGGTTGCTTCGTAACCGTTAGATTTTTCCATGATTGGGTAGTTAACCCAAAGCACAACCCCCAACCTGTAGGGCCAGTTCCAATTTATTAGATACGCCTAGGACACGGGGCCATCAGTATCCACTACGGGATTGAGCGCTGCCGTTGGCATCCGCCACCAGCTCTGTTCAAGGGGCCTGACTAACACTTGAAATTCCTAGACAACCTGTTGTCCGAATATATCGAAGCAGCTTCTCTAGGTTCGCCTGGGACAGCAGGCCGGCTATTCTGACCTGTTTATAGTGTTTCTGTTTTTCATCGTGTTATCAACACTCGCGCTTATCGTTTAGCAAGTCGAATCCGGTTGGATGAGACCAGAACCCGATGTTTACCACTTGGAGGTAAAAAATAAGCACTTGATGTGTAGTCAGAGTTACAACACTAGGTATTGCCAAGTTAAAGCCAATCAGAGTCTACCCTCGTTCTACAACACCCAACCATCATTAATGGCATAAAAATAATCCTTCCAATAAAGCCAATTTGATGGAAATTCAAACGATTTTTCTTGTGTTTTATTTCAGTTTGAAGTTCTACACCTCAAAAAAAACACCCTCTACTATGTATCTGAGCAAAATTTTTTGACAAAGCCATTTTCTGTGTGCCATCTTCGTAAATATTTTAGCCAAGCCCAATTTTTTGGGTATGTTTACTTTGAATCGAATAGGGTATTCAACGAATCGCACAGCTGATCGTAACTTTCTCATTTTTTTTATCAACCAAAGAATCACTAGAACTAATTTGTATTGCAATAAAACGTTGGCCGGGTCAGCTAGTAATTGAATAAAAGTGGTTTTTCCAAACGATTACCTACCAATATATTGTTTTCAATTTCACCACTTGAATATTTAAGTATCTCCCCTCGATATGCCTAAACTTACAATGATGAGAAGTCAAAAACTTTGTGTGACATGTTGAAGCAAACAAGAAGCTGAACCTTAATTGACATTTATACGGTGTCTGTCATAACCATGCTTGGCATCTTGTTTACTCATACCAAGAAATAAATATAAAACAAATAGAAACAAATATTCTTAAGTCTAGGCTCTCCTTACAATCGAGGCTTCCTTCGGGCAGATACAATTTTCTCAAAAGTCTCAAAGTCGACCGAAACCGAAACAAGAAAAAAAAAACAACAACCCCAATCCACCTAACGTCGTAATAATTTCTTCTCTGGTATTCTATCCTTATGTCATATCCGTATTATCCTGACACGCACACACGCGTAAACAATCCTCGCACGATATCGTCACTAGCAGAAATGTTGTTTTAGTTGTCTCGTGGTTCGTCTCTTTAATGGTGTGTGGCAGCACGTCCCTCATAATGTGCCCGACATGCTTCCAACTTTCAGCCGCCACCCATTATCCACCAGCCCAACATCATTTTCATTGTTATTATCCTGCTATAGGGGAATGGAATCCTGACTTCAACTTCCTATTTCAGCCAGAGTCTGATAGAGTGCATGCGTGCGTGCACAGGATGTATACCGAGTCCCGTTTTTATGCCACAACAGATTGAATTGCAACATTTTATGTCCTTTCTCTAAGCAAATACACAAGTGTACACAGAGGCAGGTCCTCCTGCCCACATTGTTCCTTAAGAAAAGCTGGTAAATGCAGCAAGTAGAAGAAAAACAAAAACGAGGACACACATTACATGGAAAATGTTTATGGTATACCTACACCTAACAAATTCGCATAGCTGATGAATGAGCACATAGGCATAGACAAGGATATGCTACCATTTTTCATCAGCAGTAACGAAGATGCCCTCGGGAGCTTTTGTCGGCAATCACGAAGACGATAATGATTATTATGAGGAAGATGATGACGACGATCCTGTGACATTATTTGGCATGTGGTAATGGGAAGGGTGATGTTGGCTTTTGGCTTCCAGGAACTTCTAGAGGAAGATACATTGGTTCATTCGTTCTACAGCTCATGCTCCGTTAAATAGTTCGTTTTATAATTTAGATGCATTCATTTGTACAGTGAAATGAACAACAACAACTGATAGACTTAACTGTACCGGAATACGGTTGCTAGGGTCCTGTTTTACCAGGTCACTATTCTACCGACAAAAGATACATAGCTGGACGAACAGATAACGATGTGTTTCCATTTGCAGGAAGGATACGATTTACCATAAATAAACAGTAAAAAGTAGGCCAGTTTTTTTCCTCATTCTATATTCGGTGAAAGCAAACCAAAACCCATCTACTACTAGATTCATTATCCTGTGTTGTTGGTCCTGTAAGTTTTTTTTAGTTTTTTTTTTTTGAAAATCCTACCGGATGGGACCGTGTTATAGTTTATGAGGTTTTCTACTACTCGCATCAACCGACGACCTTATGCCAAACAAATTGAAATAAATGAAAGTGGCATGGCGATGACTGCCACATAGACATAGACAAGGACGATTAATAGTAATTTTAAAGGAACAAAGGACAAGCAATTGCTTGATGACGTCTTCATTATTAATGATATTCAATGAGTTTCATGAGTTCAATAGTTTTAACAATTTTTAAGGCCATGCCATAGTGAATTACTGCGGAAGGATTAAAGAGTGTCCTTTGACAATAGTTTACAAAACTTTTATAGTATCTAAGCTTGGTATTCGCAAGCTTCAAATCTATTTGGTATGTCTATGTAACTAATTTTTTAATATAAATTATATGTCCATCAGTTTTTTTAATGATGACCATAATTTTTACCTCAATTCGATTTTCAGTTCAATAGCTGGCGGCATTATCTGCACCCACACCCACAAAACC
The DNA here is from genome assembly GCA_949824845.1 of Rhingia rostrata. Classification (NCBI taxonomy): domain Eukaryota; kingdom Metazoa; phylum Arthropoda; class Insecta; order Diptera; family Syrphidae; genus Rhingia; species Rhingia rostrata. The sequence continues at coordinate 42,352,538 of OX463756.1, forward strand.
AAAGGTCGATTGTTAGATATTAATGGATGAAAAATGGTAAGGTATTAATTTTAATTAATAGAAAAAGGGGGTATAATGGATTCAAAAGCGAAAAGCCTCATTATTTAAACGGCATGTACATTGTTTTACATTGTTTCGAGTGTTTAAGTATAGAAGGTCCTGGCTCGTCTTTGGTGGTAGTGGTGCTGCTAATGCCAGATATCTTAATGGAGAAGATTGATGAAATATTAATCGATTGAAACTTTAATGGCTTTATTAGCAAAATAGGCACGCAATGTTTAGACAAATTTCAGTATTTAAGGAGTGGAATTTAAGAAAAACACTCGAATATGGATTGATAAAATTAGCCGAAAGGAGGTTTTTTACTTTGGGACGTAACAAATTAATATCATTAAGGAAAGCCATTATTGACCTACAGGGTGTGGTTAAAATTCATAGGAAAAGGCGGGATTTGTATTTTGATATTTAATTATTTTTCTTTCATGGATATTTTTTAAAGATATTTTTTATTCACATAACATTTATTTTTAAATAATGATTAGTCTAAGTTATGTAAAAAAAAACTATGCACACCAACAGTGAGACAACTCCTACAGTGGGACACTCAATATTACTCCGAAGTGACTCGTTCAAACACGTTGCCCTTTGCATTAATAAGAAGTGTGACTGTGTGTTATCATTTGGCCTACTTCTCATCAAGTTTGGGTGTAGTGTAGACCGGCTGTGAGATTTTAGCTCACAAGCACAAGTAAAATTCATAGGAAAAGGCGGGATTTGTATTTTGATATTTATTTATTTTTCTTTCATGGATATTTTTTAAAGATATTTTTTATTCACATAACATTTATTTTTGAATAACGATTAGCCTAAGTTAAGTAAAAAAAACTATACACACCAACAGTGAGACAACTCCTACAGTGAGACACTCAATATTACTCCGAAGTGACTCGTTCAAACACGTTGCCCCTTGCATAAATAAGAAGTGTGACTGTGTGTTATCATTTGGCCTACTTCTCATCAAGTTTGCGTGTAGTGTACACCGGCTGTGAGATTATAGCTCACAAGCACAAGTAATCTTTTTCTTTTCAATTTTCGATAAAAGCCAAAAGTGATATATTTCTGTTGAGTCCCATAATGATGTTTATCGTTCAATATAGTTTGGTGTATGTAGTAAATATTTACAAAGCCTTTAAGAAACTTCAAAGCATAACTTCGGCGGTATTCGTTTCTTTTTAACTTTCGAAGGATTCGCTAACAGTAAGACAGGGTAGATCGACAAACAGTGAGACAATGATTCTGTGGGTAAATTTACTGTTTTTTTAGATGTGTCAAAAAAAGGAGTTTTTATGGGTTTTGCGGGTTGTCGATAATAAAATGTCGAAAGTATCATATGGCATTGTAAAGAGTGTTTTTTTTTCAGAGGTATAGATCTTCGAAATGAAATAAAACACAAGAAAATCATTAAAATGTCCATCAATTTGGCTTTATTGCAAGGACACTTTTATGCCATTATTGGTTAAATAAGACTTGGGGCATCTGGCTCCGCGGCTGATTCGAATAAAGCCAAGTCTAGAGGTCTAATTTTCGATCACTTTTTCGAGCACTTGGGGCAGTATGTCGGTAATAACGCCACGAATGTTGGCGGCTTCCAAGTCCCCTTACGTTCCTGGTTTGTTGCCGTAGACGAGTAACTTCACATATCCGCAAAGAAAATAATCCAATGGTGTCAAATTACACGATTTTGGTGGCCAATTGACAGGTCCATTCCGCGAAATTATGCGCTCATCGAATGTTTCCTTCAAATCTAAATCGACTGTGACGAGCGCTGTGTGGGATGAAGCGCCGTCATGTTGGAACCACATCCCATCCACATTCATGCCATCCGATTCGGTAACAAAATATTCGGTTATCATGGCTCTATACCGGTCTCCATTACAGGTAATTGACTCTCCAGCATCATTTCGGAGGAAGTATGGTCCAATGACTCCACCAGCCCATAGAGCACACCAAACAGTCAGGTTTTTGGATGTAATGGCGTCTTAAGGGTCTTATGAGAATTCTCATTACTCCAAATGCGGCAATGATGTATCAATTCAACCAAAAATGAGCCTCATCACTGAACAAAATTTTGCAATAAATTCAGCATCGAGATAAATCTCATTTTCAACCCATACACCAAAATCACGACCCATTGCATGGGTCTTGCTTGCACGATTTGCAAGCGTTGTTTTGTCAACCTATTCAAGATGAAATGGCAAACCAAACTGAACATAAATGATATTACAGTTGCCCGATTTGACGACAAAATTCCAGTTTTATCTCTGTTCAAAAAACAAACCTCTAATAAACACCCGTTAGTTACAAATGTTAAAGAAAGACCCAAAAATTCTGACGATATTTTGATTTCTTTATTGTCTTCAACGACATCGAAATCTGTAATTGAGATTTTTTACGTTAAAAACCCAATAAGCAAAATTTAAGTTAGGTATGCTAATTTTTTATTTATTTTTATTTTCAGCAACGAAATCACATGTCTCACTGTAGGGTCTTAGCTGTCTCACTGTATGTGTACGTATACGTGTGCCATCAGTGAGACAAAGGAGTTCTGCAAACTTTTGGTACCACCAATTCGATGCCATAAACACAAAACCAAATTTGATATGCAAAAATAAATGCAAAATCCGAAATAAATTGCTACATAGTGGAATTTCTAAATATTTTGAAAACTTTTTAAGACGCAGTATTTTAAAGAAGAAGTATCTCACTGTTGAAGTGCCTCCCCTCAAAGACCATTAAGCCCTGTCATGTGATCTTTATTGCATTGGCTAACTAGTAAACAGTAAGCACAACGCTTACTTCTTACTATCGTTAGATCAAAAATCACATGACAAGGCATAGTTTTATTTAAGCCTAAGTTTCAGCTTCAGTGCAGCCTAACCACCAGTATTTGGCTCTATTCAACCTCTTAGTGTTAATCTTATCGCATGCATCTTATTCGATCAGTATTCCTACGCCTGAAAGCTTCTAAAAACAACCTGATCGGCCTTAACAGTGGTGGTTTTAGGCCAGGAACATCCACAACCGATAAAATGTTCACACTTCTGCAGATCCTGGAAAAAACCCAAAAGAAGTCTATATCGATACCCACCACCTATTCATCGGTTTCAAAGCCGCATACGACAGCATTTATAGAGGCGAACTATACAGAAGCATGTCTAGTTTTGGTATACCTCCCAAGCTCGTCCGTTTGTATAAGACGACGATGGAGAATTATCTCTGCTCCATCCGGGTCGGAAACGACATCACCGACACATTCGATACCAAAAAAATGATTTAGGCAAGGCGATGTGCTGTCATGTGACTTCTTCAATTGGATTCTTGAAAGGATTGTGAAAAAATAAAGGGCCAACACCGGTGCCTTTATCTCCCGAAAATCGGTGCTACTAATTACTAGTATACGCCAACGATATTGGCATCATTGGTAGGACTCAACGTGATGTCATAGCCATAGAGAAGGAAGCGGCAAAGATGGATTTAGCAGTAAATGAGATTAGACGAAGTATATGCTGTCAACAAGAAAGAATACACAACATCGTCGAAAGAGACAAACGTCACCATTGACAGGTATAACTTGGAGGTAGTACGGAACTTTGTCTACCTCAGCTCCCCTATCAACTTTGACAACAACAACTCATCAGAAATTAAACGAAAGATTACTCTTGCCAACCGCTGTTTTTTTCGGGCTAAGAAGGAAATTCAGTAGCAATGCCCTCATTTGAACTACCAAGGAGATCCTATGTAAGACCCTGATCATCCCAGTCATGCTCTACCGCGTTGAAGCATGGACCATCTCAAAAGCGAATGAAGAAATCCTAGGTCGAGTCGAGAAGAAAATTCTTCGAAAAAATCTTCGGTCCCGTTTGCATTGACGAACTATTGAGACGAAAATTCAACCAAAAACTATACGAGCTGTACAGTCATATGCCCCTGCTCAAGAAACACCGCATTGTCGTTAAAGATGGCTAGGACATATAGAACGAATATACACCAATACTCCGCCTCGGAGAGTCTTCGATTCCCGGACAGACTTCGGACGCAGTAGAGGAAGACCTCGGCTGAAATGGCGGGCAACCAACTTGGAGTGCAAAACTGGAGGCAGGTAACTAATGACCGGGCTCATTGGAAAGGATTGTTGGTTTAGGCCCATATGTTCATTCCGGACTGAAGCGCCACTGAAGAAAAAGAAACACATGTATAGCCAATTGACACCAATACTCCGACTCAAAGAGTCTACGTTTCCCAGCCAGACGTCGGGCGCAGTAGTCAAAGACCTTGTCTAAAACGGCTAACACAATTAAAAACCAAACCGACATCCACCAAATTCGCAACTGGAGGCAACTAGCTAAAAAGCGGGCCGATTTGGGAAGCATGTTGGTTGAGGCACAGATTAATTCTAGAACGTAGGGATATAGTGCGTGAAATTACAGATTGAGTCAGTGATGTACAGCCTCTTTAGTGCGTCTTTTTTTTTTTTTAATCGACTAGACTCTAGTAGCGGAAGAACTCCTTTCGACATATGTTGGTTGATACGTTCCAGAACTTCGATTACTTGTAGCTGAGTAAATCGGTTACTCGTAAGCCATCAAAGACCAATTGATAAACACGGATAACTTACATCCTCTTTCGTAAATTGAAATGTCTCCATCAAAACTCTATCCACCAAGAAACCCAATAGAAAAAAATAAACAAAACATCCTTTAAAATAATGAATTACTTACACACATCACCAGCTATCAAGTCAAGTCGGGGGAATCCTTCAATCTTCAGGCGCCATCAAAAACTCCTTTGTTACACTTTTTCCCAATATAACGTCACTTTTCACCCAAATTGACAGATTCATTCACAAAATGATTATCGATCACTCTGGTGTACTGGTACACACTGTATCTTCGTATTCGCAGCGGCGGCAACTGTTGAAGCTGCCATATGTCTTCCTGTTCCGAGTCTAATGTGTGCGAGTGTGAACAATATCAATCAATCTCGGTGGCAAAGCCTTTATCCTTTCGTACCCTGTGGGGTGCCGTCATCCCATCCCAATGAAGAAGAACCGAGAAAGTCAAGTATAGATATTTATTTTCAATGCAAGGACTTGCACTAGCTCACAGGAGTATACAGCAACTGCCTCTTATGCAATGAAAAAGTTTTTATTCCTGTGTCGCAGTGTGTCTCAGTGTCTCAGAGCACACAATCGATTCCTTTTTTTGTGCAAAATCGAGCATAAAGATACGTCGTCAGCGTAGCATAGGGTTGAGTTGAGCTCTGCATGTACACAAAAGGCAAACGAATCGGAAGGAGGACGTGTATTTTTTTTTTTTTTTTTGCACTGTGCTGAAAATTTAAGAAAACTTCAAGGACTAAGCGAAAGCGCGCAGTCTAAAATCCAAAACCGGAGCAGAGAAAAATGTTAAAAAATAAACTAGAACCTTCCATCACGTCATATATACGGAAGCAACAAGAATTTAACATTGCTGCACTGGATAACTGTGTATATCCTCATCTGCATGCTAAAGGATTTTTATATTTATTTCCGTGCAAAATCTAAAAGCATTCAGTCGAGAATACACAATCCAATGCAAGAGGTTGATAGAGTTTTGGTCTCCTCCTTGATGTAGCACACAAATACAAATACACATGCACAGGACATACAGATATCCTTGTCGATTCCAGAAAACTAGAAATTATTTTTTTTTTTTTTTTGTCTAATTTTATTCCATCGCACATTGCTCTAATTGAATCGATAACAGTTATCATTAGATCCTCCAGGGAGCTGGTGTTACTATTAGTGTTACTGTTGTGCATTTTCAATTCTTCGATTATTACTTCCGGCTATGGGAGGACATCGACAACAACGACGACGACCAAATCAATGACACAGCAATGGCCAACTTGTGTGTTGAGTGGAGTCTTATTTCTCTGGAGAAATTTACCAAATGTTTTCGTTAGGTTCGCGCCTGTGGCTGTACACCACTCAAACATACGAACACACAACTGCTTCTGATGCTTGCTGCAGGTCCTTGCGATCATCGTATCGTGCAATCCATTGATGCGAATAGTGCTGCGAAGGTGCAGGCAGCAAGTCGGCAGCTGGTGGTTGTGCTGTATCTACATGTTGTTGGGGAATTGGTGTAGCATTCTTATGAGTGCTCTAAATTGTGCAAATAATCGTATGAATATTTGGTTGGAGAGTATTCAACGATATTGCATTGCAAAATCAATTCGATGCATCGGCAAAGGCTGAGTAAGCATCAGGATAATGCACACCTTTAAATTTTGATGCTTCTTAAATCCTGCCAAAATACATCGGATTTCTGGCCTCATCGGAATATCTCCTCCCGACCATGGGGTACAACAAAACCTGCTTCGCGAAACCTACCTTCTCAAATGGAAAATTAATGTTTTGGGCTGACTGTTGGATTTGAGATGGGTGCGAAATTGGATGTATGCATAGCTGGAATATGGATTTAAAAACAAAACAATGCCAGTTTTTAGAGATCAAGATTTATTTCAGTTGGCCTTATTTCACGTCACCATCCCATTGGCGTAAAGTAAAGGGAGTAGTTAAAAAAACACTTAGATCCTAATGATGATTTGTTGAAAGCAGTTTTATGTGTGTATGGAGATTTCAGAAATCGCATATACAGACCACGCGAATTCTTGCTTGTTTACTTACTTAAGTGGCGCTACAGACCGGAATGAAGCTGGGCCTCAACCAACACGCCTCTCCAATTAGCCCGGTCCTTAGCTAACTACCTCTTGTTGCGCAATCCAAGTTGGTTGAGGTCGGTTTCTACTTTTGCGCGCCACTTAAGGCCAGGTCTTCCTCTACTGCGCCCGACGTCTGGCTGGGAATCGAAGACTCTGCGTGCCGGAGTATTGGTGCCATCTCAAACGGCCAATGGGAAGTTCTTCGACCAGAGGCATTTCGCTGTACAGTTCGTAGAGTTCTTGGTTGAATCTTCGTCTCCAAAGCTCGTCCACGCAAACGGGATTTTTCGAATAATTTTCCTCTCAAATCGACCGGTTTTGAGACGGTTAATGCTTCAGCGCCGTATAGTAGGACTAGGCTGATCAGGGTTCTATATAGGATCGCCTTAGTAGCCCGATTGAGGGCTTTATTAATGAATTGCCTTCTTAGCCCCAAGAAACAGCGATTGGCAAGAGTAGTTCCTCGTTTAATTTCTAACGAGATGTTGTTGTCAGAGTTAAAAGCGGAGCCAGGATAGACTAAGTCCCGTATTACCTCAAAGTTATATCTGTCAACGGTGACGTACTGTCCAATTCGTCGATGTTGTGTGTCCTTTTGTGTTGACAGCATATACTTTGTCTTGCCCTCATATACTGCTAAACCCATTTTTGCGCTTCCTTCTCTATACTAGCAAACGTGGCTATGACATCACGTTGGGTCCGACCACAAATGTCAATATTGTCGGCGTATGCTAGTAGTTGTACAGATTTTTGGAAAATTGTGCCTCTGGTGTTGGCTCGTGAGTTTTGCACAATCCTCTCAAGAATCAGATTGAAGAAGTCACATGACAGCGCATCGCCTTGCCTAAATCCTTTTTTGGTATCGAATGTGTCAGTGAGGTCGTTTCCGACCCTGATGGAGCATCGAAAATTCTCCATCGTCATCCTACACAAACGGACGAGCTTGGGCGGTATACCAAGACAAGACATGGCTCTGTATCGTTCGTCTCTAGAAATGCTGTCGTATGCGGCTTTGAAATCGATGAATAGGTGGAGGGTATCGATTTGGACTTCTTGGGGTTTTTCCAGGATCTGCCGAAGTGTGAAGATTTGATCGGTAGTGGACTTTCCTGGCATAAAACCACACTGATAAGGGCCGATCAGGTTGTTGGTAAATGGTTTCAGGCTTTCACATATTACGGCAGATAGAATTAGAGGGTCTCCTTTTTTTTGGTTCGGGCAAACGATGCTGAGGTTCCATTCTTCAGGCATACTTTCTTCCGACCAGATTCAGCTTATGAGTTGGTGGATGTTACTTACCAAGTCATCTCCAATACAAATACAAATTTTGGCGGCACAAGCTCGTTTATACCAGTGCGTAGCTTTCACACAACCATTCATGTGTGCGTGTGTACTTCTTGCACGACGACGGGACTTCCTGTTTTATGTTGAATCCGAACGGCTTAGTTGAGATAAGCTATTCTTGACAATTGATACTACTCGGATGATTTGTCATATGATAACAAGAGGAGCGCCTGTGAAAAATCATTTCGGTGTTGCTACGGCTGGGAATCGAATCCAGACCTTCTGCGCGGCAGTTCAAGTCATCTCCGCCGGCTTTATAAAGCTCAGCGGAAGGCCGTCATTTCCGGGAGCCTTATTAAGCTTGAGTTTAGTTAGTGCTATCTACACTTCACTCAGGTCGGGGGGTTGGCAGCTTTCGCTGTCGTTGCCAATATTAAATGGTTCGTTCTGCCTGACAGCGGAATGTTGTTCGTCATCGCCGTTTAACAGTCTGCAGAAGTGGTTCTTCCATATCCTCAGCATAGACTGTGTCTCAACTATGATATTTCCTTGTTCATCTCGACAGGATTCTGTTCCAGCCTTGAATACTTGGTTTTGACGTTTTACACTTTGGTAAAACTTGCGAACATTGTTCCTGGAGTGACAGCTCCCTATATCTACTGTCGCGCTTTTCTTGCTGTTTTTTCTTCTTTCTAAAAAGCCGATGTTCTTCCATTCTTCTTTGCCTACAGAGCTCAACGGCAGCTCTCATCTTTACCTGCAGCTTAGCCTTGTAGGCCTCGTTCTCGTCTGCGAGCATCTGTCGGCATTCCTCATCAAACCAAGGGTTTCTTGCTGGTGGGCGCGAGAAACCTAGCACATCAGTTGCGGCTGACCAAATGGCTTGTTGGCATCGTTGCCATAGTTCTTCGACATTCGATGTTGGTGTTATGATGTTAATCGAGAGGTTTAGGGATACGCGTTGCGCGAAGCTCTTGGCAGGTCTTTACATTATTTCTGGATTGTTGTGGCGTAGTGGATAACCGCATTCTAACCTTGGCTGCAACAAGGTAGTGGTCCGAGTCGATGTTAGCTCCTCGGAATGTTCGGACATCCAAAATACTGGATGCGTGGCGCTTGTCTATCGCTATGTGATCAATTTGATTGACCGTTCGTTGATCTGGAGACCGCCATGTCCCCTTATGGATATCGAGGTTAGGAAACCATGTGCTGGCTATAGTGGCATTTCGTTCCGTAGCGAAGTCATATAGCCTAAGTCCGTTTCCAGACGTGTTGTCCTGTAGGCTATGTTTTCCGACAATACTGCTGAAGATATCTTCTCTTCCTACCTTTGCGTTAAAATCACCCAGCACGATTTTAACATCGTACTTCGGTAGTCGCTTATAGGTTTTATCAAGGAGTTTATAGAAGCATTCCTTAGCTATATCATCTTTTTCCTCCGTTGGGGCGTGAGCGCATATAAGACTTATGTTGGCGAATTTGGCCTTGATGCGGATTGTTACAATGCGTTCGCTAATGTCTTGGAAATATAAGACTTCTTGCCTATCCGAATAGTCGCATTCTAATAATCGCTGTTTCTGCTCACTATGACACGGTCCGTAGTGGATGTAAAAGTTTTTTATCCTCTTTTTGCCCGGCCCATCCCATCGTATTTCCTGGATGGCAGTAATGTCTGCTTTGTAGCAGTTGTTGTTCGGTTGCACCTTTCCTGTTTATTTTTTTCACATTCCAGGTGCAGATACGAACATCGTTGTACTTTTTTCGTTTAGCAGGGTCGTCAACAATAAAATCAGTCCTTTCCGAGGCTTTTGGTTGCTTCGTAACCGTTAGTTTTTTCCATGACTGGGTAGTTAACCCAAAGCACAACCGCCAACCTGGAGGGCCAGTTGCAATTTATTAGATACCTCTAGGACACGGGGCCATCAGTATCCACTACGGGATTTAGATCTGCCATTGGCCTTTCGCTTCATCCGCCACCATCTCTGTTCAAGGGGCCTGACTAACCCTTGTAATTCCTTGACGACCTGTCCGAATATGTCGAAGCAGCTTGTCTAGGTTCGCCTGGAGAAGGCCGGGTATTCGTTCCGTGCCATTCTGACCTGACTGGTTATAGTGTTGCTGTTTTTCCGTCGTGTTATCAACACTCGCACTTATCGTTTAGCATTCGAACTTCTAAGGAGAAGTCCTGCTCTTCGGCGCTGAAGCATGGACCGTGTCAATATTGGATGAAGAAATCCTGAGTCAATTTAAGAGGAAAATTCTTATGGTGACGAAGAAGATTCAACGAAGAAATATACCGGAAGTACAGCGACATGTCCCTAATCATAGAATATGTGGAACGAATGGATACCAAAACTCCGGCTCGCAGAGTCTTCGATTCCCAGCCAGACGTTGGACGCAGTAGACGAAGACCTCGCCTTAATTGGCGAGCACAAATAGAAACCAAACTCAACCAACTTGGAGTGCACAACTGTAGTAATGTATCGAGCTTCCTCCATACTCTTGTCATGGCGTGATATTTTCATGAAATAAGGGTTCCCATCCACCTTGATCTTGCCAATTCTGCGGTTAGATTATCACTATAGTGCATTCCACCAGAAGTTATTGAATCCTTTGGACATTGGACATCACAGTACTTCGCACATGAATGCAACGAACTACAGACACGTAACAGCACTGGCGACTGAGGCCATCGGCTGGGACAGATCAAGACATTTATACAACAGAGAGAGACGGATAGATACATAGAAGGGAAGACATATAACATAAACCTACGTGGCACAGAGGAGGAGACATAGATTTATATTGTCTCATATTATCGCACAGGTGGCCTCAGATAAGCTGGCGATTTTCGTAGAAAACAAATGCTGCCGAAGCTGGGGCTTGAACCCGCAACGTTTGGCTTAGCAGTCAACTACGCATTCCTCTGAGCCATGGCCACCTTTATTGAATCCTTTTTTTGCCTTTCTATGGAATTGGCTAGATTTTAGCTATCACCGCGCATAGCTTACTGAGTTTTGCAACGAAATACTCTACACCAACATCATGTAAGGCGTCTATACCCCTAGCGGATGTAAAATGCTTTTGCTTAAGCTGTTTCGGTAACCTAACCTTTTCATTATATCATGAGCACAATGACCACATATTAAACTGCAATTCCAAATAATGCTCAATGATTTTCCAATTATTTATCGTTCATCAAGCCATTCAATGGCAAGCTGCCAACAGAAAATCATTAATTTAGCTCGTAGCTTAACGACAGACCCATTAATTACAAAAGAAATAAAAATAAAAAAAAGACAAAACCTTTAAAACATGTCAGCACTCGAGTGATAGCCTAATGGTGCGCCGCCTATAACAAAACTCAATTCGCCATAAAAACGCCCATTAGCGCACCTCTTAAAACCCCATAAATCGGTTTATAGCCTTTTAAATAACCCACAAGCAGCTACCAAAAAATACCAAAACCAATTGAGATATATCCCGTCTTGGGCACCCGCTCTCGAGAGCCTAATTGAATCATAACTTATCCATTTAAATAGCTCGCTTCATCGCCACCATTGATTATCTCTGCAAATTCGATTTCCTACTTCGAAAGGAATCACATCCGCCGCCCGTTTCCGAGCAATATTTTCGCCGCAATTCTCAAACAATTTTTGCGGCAAAGCACAAATAAACATTCATCACCTACAGGCGAGCCAAACGCTGTCCCTATGTGTACATAAAGGGCCAGCCAATGGACCGGGTAGGACCTCACCGTCTATGCCACTGTGTTGAGTGTCCGAAAACCATATATCAGGCTTATGTAACTGATCCGAAAGCAATTTATTTACTCCTCCATTTGTGACAATATCTTGGCGTACATTAATCTTTTTCTTCGGTTCGGCTTGGTCATCGGCCTTTGCCGCATCCTTCCCAACATGCTATTGCCTACATAATGCATAGAGATAGGTCCGTCTGTGTATAGTGCCGTCGTCGGTCGTCCCGCACTGACCATGAATAGAAATCCTTCACCCGAAACCCAAACCATGAACGCCTACCCAAAAATACCCCAGCGAAGAAGAAATAACAGTTGGGGAATGTTTGTGGCACATCCGGAAGCTTGGATTTCCTTCGTCGGAAGAGAACAAAAAAATGGCCATCGATTCTCGAGTAAAGATCGGACTGAAAGTAAAATTATGTTATAACCAAAAACAAGGAAGAAGAACCAACAAAAGCAGCCAAAAAAAATGGAAGAGAGGAAAACTCCTTGGAGAAGTAGGACAATGAAAAGGACCGTGACACCAAAACAAATCAAACGCTGGACAAAGTTTGCTCCTGCAAATCTCCCTTGGCAAAAATGTGTGCCTCCAGAGGAACTAGGCCAGGGAAGACGAAACCCCATTGATACCAGCATTCGCAACCGACCATCCAATCATACACAATGCATGAAGCTAATACACACGTGTTTTATGTGGCTTGTTGAGGATACCACAAAATGCTGTACACCCAACGACCGAGTGGACAAAGCCATTAATGGATGTATCCGGCCGACTGGTTTCGGCATCACCCGACCCACTGATTAGAAGTTGTGTTGCTTCCGAAGTAGCCCCATTGGCATTATGTGGCAATTTATCGAAGACTGAAAGTGAAAAAGGTGGATCGGATTATATTTGACTTGAAGAAGTTGCAGCTCCTTCGGATTGGAGTAGATGTAAATATTAATCGTTTGCAAAAGTAGTTCGAGTACCCTTGGTTAGTTGTAGTAGATAATTTATATCAAGTGGATGCACTCATGATTGTGAAGGATTTTGTAATTTAGGGATAGGTATCGTTGGTTTTTAGGGATAGGTATTAGTATGTGTCGAGTTTTAATGTTTTGAGTAAGGTTATACGGTATTTATCTTTAAGATACAAGAAGACACAAGCAATCTAAAGGAATACCATACGAAAAGATTATCTGCAAAGCTCATTGTTGCATCTTAATATCCTGCTTAATCAAAATGTGGTTAGATCTGCGGTTCTTCTGATTCCACAAACTAAAAACGAACTTAAAAGTTATAGATTCGACTACAGACCTGGTCTCCAACCAGGCGGCCATAATAGGGACCCATACAGCCACCAATGCCGCAGATGCATGAACACAAATGAGAGAGAAACATTCTCTCATTTCATCGCGTGCATTAGACCAAATATTCTTCGACAACCTTGGCAACATCGCGGGTAAAATACAAGATCTTATCCGTTTTCTAAACCTCATATGCTGGATCTAGATACCGCTTGTATAACATCCCCAATAACCATCATAATAAAGGTCACACGAGTCGTGGTAACAAAAAAGCACATCAGTGATACCTTAGGTCATACTAAACCGCCTCCTCTACCTACCTACAAACGTGGTCTAGCGAATGATTGGTTACCAGGAAAACTTGACTTTTAAGGATACAAAGCTCAAACACTCAGTTAGACGTACGATAGCAAAAGTCTACTTATTTAGGCCGGTAGCTTGATAATCCTAATTATGAAATAGATGGCACACAATCTCCTTACTCAGAGAAATCGAAGAGTCTTGAAATGAAAACAATCTGCAAAATCTAATCAATTGGCATTTTTACCGTTGAGCAGGCTCCACAATTCCACATATTAGCAAAGGAACACATATCACGGAAGCACGTAGTTTACCGCCACCAGAATCATTGACCATTAAGATGTGGATTTGTCATGTGCTAGGACACAAGTATTATATTGCGAAGACATCAACGAACGCTTTAAAACTACAATCCGCATTAAGACTAAATTCGAAAAAAAGCTGCTTCTTCGATCTAGTGGACAAAACTTTAAAGCGACTAGAGAAGTGCAATGTTAAAATCGACAGATCCTTAGCTATAATTTGGGGACAACGTATGTTCTAAATATCCCACCTACAGGAAAGACCTAAGATCCTATATAGCGTAGACCAAATTTTCTCACTCGCGCAAATCTTCCAAATTACCAAGGCATTTGAAGATGAGGCATACCATCTGTTGATCGAATGGATAATATCCACCCCATAGCGTTCTATAGAGCCATGATGGAATTCGGTCGGAATACCCATCAAACCATCAGACAAATCAGTCTAACCTCCTTTGTACAAAAACCCTGGAGCGTGTTCTAGCCATCCATATGCGAAGTTTTCTAGAATAATCTTTGCTATCCAAATCACAGCACTCCTACCTCAAGGGCAGATCAATGGAATCAGCTCTCCACGAGGTAGTGCGGACAATCGAAAAACCCTTACACTATAAGGAATACACTCTAGCGGTATCACTTGAGCTATTCTTCAATCTCTGATCGATCTACGATCTATAGAGGAATCTATTAGCCAATAGATAGTCTCCATTATCCAGGCAATACCGGGAAATAGCCACTTTTCCATAGAGGAACACCACAGGGTGGCGTCATCTCTTCTCTACTCTGGCTTTTGGTTATGAACAAATTTCTAGTGAAATTAGACGAGGAATGGGTTAAAGTTGTCGCGTATGCGGCGACGTGGTGATACTACAGTAAGAAAAATTTCCCTCCGTGACAAGTGAAATAAATAGGGTTGCACTAGACAAGGTTAGCAAGTTGTGGCCTTGGCGTAAGCCCGAACAAAACGGAATTGGTGATATTCACCACCAAAACCAAAATACCCGACTTCACTCTCCCCAGTCTTAATGGCCAACCACTGATACTATATTCCAGCGCTAGTTATTTGGGTATCATGCTTGACCCAAAACTTAACTGGAAACACAACATCGAACATGGAGTAAGGAAGGCGTGTGTTGCCTTCTATGCTTGTAGGAAAACCTTTGGAAAGAAGTGAGGACTTCAACCAAACATGAACTTGTGGATGTACACAGCAGTTGTACGTCCAATTCTGACATACGGCTCACTAGTATGGTGGCCCGCATTGAGTAAAGGCTTAAACCTCACAAAAATGCAAAGAACAGCCAGAATAGGCACCACGGGCGCACTGAGGTCGGCGGCAACGGATGCCCCTACTGTACTATTGCATCTCTTGCCTCTCGACCTACATATTTATGCAGCTCAGTAAGACTCAAGTCAGGATGCTAGAATGCACGGCCGTATGGCCACAGTAATATCCTGAACTCGTTACCAAACGGCGTGGTCATATTACCAACAGACTACATAGCACTAACCTTCAAGAAAGGCGTAGGATTTCCTACGTGGAGCTCAGGGGAAGAGAAACGAAATAGTAACAGATTTCGACACGGTCGTCTACACCGAAGGATCTAAGTTGAACTGTGGTGTGGGGTCCGGAGTCTACTCGGAATCAGCGAAAATATCAATTTTGCCAGCGTATTCTAGGCGGAACTACTGGCTGTTCTCATTGATAGCTATCATCAACTCGGCAACCATATCATCCGAAAGGATACAGGAATGCCGGAACGAACTTGCCCACCTTGGCGAATGCTTTAGGGTCACACTTCTGTGGGTTCCAGGGCACAGTGACATTGAATGAAACGAGTAGGTAGACAAGCTAGCCAGGCAAGGCTCAGCTCTTCACGGCTTACTTGCGGCAACGGTCTGTATCCCGCTATGTGCGGTTAAGGGACAAATACATTCATATTTCCGAAAACGATGTGACCCTCCCATAACAAAAACAGAACAAACGATCTACTAAATAGGTGCCGCCCAGATATCGCAAGAATTACGGCGATAGTCTCGGTCCGCTGTCCAATTGGAGACCATACGGCCAAACTTGGTATCCCATACAACCATCAATGCCGCAGTTATACTCTGCCATTTCATCTGCAAATGTCCGGCACTAGCAAGCACCAGATTGCGTGCGTTAGACCAACCATTCTTCGACAACCTTAGCCACATTTCGGGTAAAAGGATAACAGATCTTATCCGCTTTTGAAATCTCACTGACTGTATCTAGAGATCGCCTGTATCACATCCACAACAACAATCATAATAGCGGTCACACGGGTCGTGGTAACAAACAGGCACATAAGTGCTACTTGTGCTATAAGTGATAAAGGTGACACAAGTCGTGGTATAATTGTCAGAGTTACAAAACTGGGCATTGCCAAGTTAAAGCCAATCAGAGTCTACCCTCGTTCTACAACACCCAGCAATCGTAAGACTTTACTGGCATAAAACCATAAGGATAGGCGTGGATCAGGTTGTTGGTGAACGCTTAATAAATTAAGAGATAGTTCCCTGTATGAGACGTGGAAGATGCTTTTGCCTCAGAATGAAATCTTGCTATAAAATGTTTTTACCCATAGGGCTTTTGCCAGCTAGATGAAGAGAACTGGAAGCTGTTTCAGAATTGTGTTAATTACTTGTAAATTGATTACTTGTAAGTTAAGTTACAATGCGCCCTCGGATCTGCTCTGCTTTAGCTCTATAGTCTATAGGCTGTTAAGAAGCCTTTTATCCAACATATAATCAAAGGCATTTTTATAAAAATATGTACCGTGTGAATTCGATTTTCTTAATTATGAACTGGAAGAATATTCCATGAGTTTCTTTAAGAAGAATCCAGTTTTTTTGTACTCCAATACATTTGTTATCAAATGATATTTTAGGACATTTGCATTTGCCCGTCCTGTAGCAAGTTGAATGTTCGCATAAGAAAATATGCCAAAGGACGCTGAATAGCAATCGCACTTTCAAAGCAACTAAATATATCTACGACTTCTTTGAATATTTTTTTTCTTTTGCATCTTCCTCGAATAAGAAAAGATGCCGCGAGAAAACATCAAATGCATACAAGCGAAAAATATTTTTGCAAAAAAAAAACCCTGATTGCGATGCAAAGCGGGCAACTCTTGCTTGCCAACGATGACCCAATTTACTCAACACTTCTATCATCATCACGCGGTCATTACTTATCCAAACTCTATTCGGACTTGCTAAGCGAAAACTAAAGTTTTACCATTTGCCTAAATGAATAATCCTTTTTCTGGCCACTACCGCCTCGCCAGCATCACCACACCGTCCAGGACCAGTGAATCTGGGTCAACGAGAAGATTTTTCGCTTAAAAGGAGAGACAACAAAAAAATCACAAAGTTGAAGCGAGCAAGGAAAAACGGGAGAAAAAACAAACGACAGGACAACAGGATGAAGTGATTCGTTCTGTAATAGGTTCCGTTGCCTAAACGAAAACTCTTTGTCGCTGGACAGGATATAAGGCGTGTTTTTTTTTTTTTAGTTAGTAGTGCTGCTTCCTTTTTGGCTGATTTTTCATTCCGTTTTAGCGGTCGTTGAAGGTTTGAGTGGGTGTGTGCGGATTTCGATGAGAAACGAATACAATGGAATGCAGTGAAATGGAGGACATAATATGAAAATTAAGTGAGAATTTATCAACGCATTTCATCCTGGAATGCTTGTCTGTGTGTCAAAAGGAGAAATTTAAAATTTTAATCATCTTGGGTGGTGCCGTAATTCAATGCAGTTTACGCTGTTATCTCCTACTGCGTAAATTGCAGCAATTTTGTTTACAAATGTGTAATTTTTGAAGATTCTAGCAAGTAACGGGTGATCCAAGTAGAGATACTTTTTTCAATAGCCTTTCTTGACAGATCACGTGTGAGTCGTGTCATGCTGTCATGTTAGTTTTGTTAAGTATTGTTTGGCATTTCATAATGGAAAGACTTACGCGTGAACAACGTTTACAAATTGTTCAACTTTATTATGAAAATTCACGTTCTGTGAGGAATGTGTTTCGTGCACTTCGCTCAACTTATGGTCAACATAATCGGCCTACTGAGCGTACTATTCGCAACACCATCACCAATTTTGAGACCCAGCATTCATTTTTGGATAATATTCGACCGAATAGACCACGTCCAGCAAGCTGTGAAGAAAATATAGCGGCCGTAGCTGAGAGTGTACACGAAGACCGTAGAGAGTCGATTCGACGCCGTTCGCAGCAACTCGGACTGACGTATGGAACGACTTGGCGCATTTTACGTCAAGATCTTAAATTGAAAGCGTACAAAATACAGCTTGTGCAACAACTGAAGCCGCTCGACCTTCCCAAGCGACATCGCTTCGCTCTATGGGCTCTTGAAAAGTTCCAAGAAGATCCGACGTTTTCGAGGCAAATTTTGTTTAGCGATGAGGCCCATTTCTGAACTCAATGGGTATGTAAACAAACGAAATTGCCGCATTTGGGACGAAGAGCAACCTGAAGAGATTGAAGAACTGCCACTTCATCCAGAAAAAACAACGGTTTGGTGTGGTTTGTGGGCCGGTGGAATCATCGGTCTATATTTCTTTAAAAATTATGCCGGTGCGAACGTAACCGTCAATGGCGACCGTTATCGTGCCATGATAACCGACTATTTGATGCCTGAAATTGAAGCTCGTGATCTCGGCGACATTTGGTTTCAGCAAGACGGCGCCACTTCCCACACATCGCATCAATCAATGGACTTATTGAGAGAACATTTCGGTGAGCACATAATTTCACGTTTTGGGCCGGTCGATTGGCCACCAAGACCGTGTGATATCACACCGTTAGACTTTTTCCTGTGGGGATATGTAAAGTCAAAAGCTTATGCCGACAAACCCGCTTCGAATCAGGCCTTGGAGGAAAACATCACGCGTGTCATTCGCCAGTTACCAGTCGAAATGCTCGAACGAGTGATCGAAAATTGGACTCAACGGATGGACCATCTGCGACGTAGCAACGGCCAACATTTGATAGACATAATCTTCAAAAAATTAATGCCAAAGAATGTTCTTTCAATAAACATTCTCCATTAAATTTGAATTTTCTGTGTTTTTTTCTTTAAAAAAGTAGGGAACCTCGAAATGGATCACCCCTACTTGAACAGTTATAAGCTTTGAACTTTGTCGACAATCATTTATTTTTATATTTGTCTCACTTAATCGGGCTTAAGCAAGCATTAATCATATTGTATTGGGTTCTGTTATTGCTAATCTATCATTGGACGCGTTCTCAGGTGGCAAATAGAGCTACGTTCAGTAGATATATGGAGTTTGTGGGAAATGAAATACCACCTGAGTAACAAAAATTAGATAGGGGTGAAGTCATCAAATGTAACAACCTTCCAAGACGACAGCGGACAAATTCCCAAGTTACATGCGCTGCTCTTCATACTCGAACGAGGATGTTAGTCATGTCACTTGAATAGAGATGGTGGCGGAAAGGCCAAAGGCAGCGTTCGATTTCGTATTGAATATCAGATAAAAATCCCCTAAACAAAAAAAAATCATCATATCTGTAATTGGAATCCTTAGGGCTAATTTGCTAAAACAGACATTAGGTACTGCAATACAGTAAATTTGAGTCCCCTGTTAATCTCGAAGGTGGAACTCCAGATCATCTTCGATTCCATAAAGAAAAAGAAGTCAGCGGGAGTCGATGGTATATCCAACATTGTACTGCGACACTTACCACCTAAAGCTGTGGACATTTACGCCACGCTGTTCAACAACGTGCTGAATAATGCATATTATCCAGTACGTTGGAAGACGGCGCGGTGGTTCATCCTCTCCCGAAAAAGGGAAAGGACAACTCCAATCCGGCGAATTTCCGGTCGATAAGTCTCCTTCCGAGTATCAGCAAGGTTTTCGAAAAGATTCTCAATCGAGCACTGTTCAAGTGGTCTGAGGACAATAATATTATACCAGAGAACCAGTTTGGTTTCAAGGCTGGACATGACTGTATTCATGCCGCCTCCAAACTCGTCTCTGATATAAAATGGAACAAAGCCAAAAAAACAGTGCACGGGTGCATGTCTGGTTGATTTAGAGAAGGCTTTCGACACCGTATGGTTAGAGGGCCTCTATCTAAAGCTGACCAGGCTTGGCATAAGTAAACCACTGCTATATATGCTTCATGACATGCTGACTGGTAGAACGTTTGTTGTCAAAAGTGGCAATGTAACTTTTACCACAGAATTTTTCATTAAGAATGGTCTGCAACAGGGAGCGGTAAACTCGCCGATTCTCTTCAGCATTTACACCAGTGATATGATAGGTAGTCTTACTCAGGCAATTGCGTATGCGGACGATCTTATCGCGTACAGAACAGCCTCTACTGTCGAAGTCATTCGAACTCTTTTGCAGCGGGACTTCGACAAGATCCAGAGATATTGTGATGACTGGAAGTTGAAAATCAACTTTCAGAAATCAGAAACTATCCTGTTTAGGACACCGTTGTCTAGGGCCTCTAGGGATACGAGAAAGAACTGGCGAAAGCTGGTGATCGTGGGACCAAACGGACAGCCACTGGCGAGTAAAAGTGTAGTAAAGTACCTTGGCATCTGGTTAGATCAGTATCTATATTTCGGAAGACATGTAGATGCTGCTCTGGCTAGAGCTAGGGGAGCATTTGCCCTGACAAGACGATTGTTTTATAGCAGTCGTCTTGACAGCAGGGTGAAGGTGATTTGCTACATGGCCCTCATTAGGCCGATGATTGCCTATGGGTGCCCGGTGTGGTTCAACGTTGCCCCATCTCAAATGGAAAAGACACGGGTGTTTGAGAGGCAGTGTCTGAGGAGCTGCCTTGGACTTCACAGAACACCAGTATCTGACTACACAAAATACTATTCCAACCAGGTCCTATACAACGGGGAGAACATAAACCGAATAAACAATTTTCTGGTGAAACTAATTCGGTTTCACGCTGCAAGAGCGATGGCTTCGAACAATAGTCTCATCTTTGGGGCCTTCTATCCCAATGATGAATATTTTGAGAGTGCGCGTTTAAGCTTCTTTATTCCGCCCGAAGCTTTCCTATATTTGGATAGTCGAGGGCTGATACAGGATAGATCGGCGGTTCCGCTAATCTACCACGTCTTCCGACGAACTGTGGATAGGCGGCTCCTATACGACCGAGACGTCGTCGCTCAGGGCGGAGGAGAGCGCCTGCGGTTCAGCAGGAGTGTGGCCGATTGGGACCGTCGGAGTAGGTCACAACAGGAGAACCTGTTGTGGTGGTTGAATGATAGATAAAGATAGTTGACTTAAAATTGTTATTTTATGGCCGACTTACATAGTTTTAGTCTTAGGGTTAGGTGCAAAGCAGTCATGGTGGCAAAAAAAAAGTTTTTAAGTAGTAGGTAGTTTTAATTAATTTTAAGTAGTTTAACCTAGTCGATAAGTAGTTTTAATTTAGCATAAAGGTTTAAATAAAATAAAAAAAGACAAGGAACCAAGTTTTTCAAAGTTTTCTTGGTAAAAATGTTGTTACTTTTATATTTATATCTTAGATAATAGGCCGAAAGGCATTAGAATTAAGTTATCGAGTAATTTAGGGCGCCCGCATAGAGCAAGTAAGTTAGTTAAGTAGTTGATAAGCAGGCTAGTTTTTTCATGAATTTTTGTCTAGCATTTAAGTTAGTTTTAAGAAAAATAAAATAAAAGTGAATTTATAAAAACAAAACAGTAAATTTGATGGAATAGACCAGGTAAAAGGATGATGAAAAACTGTGACACCTATCCACCATTTAACTTTTTTTTTTTTTTTTTTGCGCACGGAGGTGAGTAATCCTCATAGGAAACCAGTGGTCCGTACCATTGGTTATGCCCGACTCATATATTTTCGGGCCTGAAAATTTCATTAGTGTCAGTCAATATATGCCTACGGGCTAAACCTCACTTCTCAGAGAGGCACTATGAGAACCGGCTGCGCGTGCTCATAGTAGTATGGTTTTTTTTTTTTTTTTTTTGTGGTGACTACGACTAAGTATCCTTAACAAGTAGTTTACGCTTCTGTAGTGTTAATCGCGTTTGATAGGTAGCATTCCAGTGAACGCACCTACTAATACCATAATTACCTGCGGTTTTTCCTTATTGCGCTAGGTCGAACGGTTTTGTTCTTTGTAGCCGGCGCTCAAGGTTTGTCACGTCCAGAGTACGGATTGTTTCGTTATTACAATGAACATATATACGAGTACGAAGTTTGCGAGCAAAGTTTGTTGCTTCGTTACTCACGGTAGCAATTCCTAAATCTCTGTGAATATCACTATTCCTAATATACCATGGAGCGTTCACTATTGCTCTTAGGGTTTTGTTTTGGAATGTTTGCAGTATAGCAATATTGCTTGGTTTGGTACAACCCCAAAGCTGTATACCGTATGTCCAACAAGGTTTTAGCACTTGCTTATACAGAAGCAGTTTGTTGTATATGCTTAGCTTCGATTATCTTCCAAGTAGCCAATACATTTCTCTGAGTCTGATTGCGAGCTCGTCCCGCTTTTTTTAAAGTGTGGCTTCCACTTAAGCTTTGCGTCTAGAGTCATTCCTAGATATTTTGCCTCATTTGCGTATGGTATTTGTGCAGAGTTAATGAAAACAGGTAAATTGTTTATCTTTTTGTACGTAAAATTGACATGCGTTGACTTGGTCTCGTTAAGTGCAATTCGCCAGGTTTTTGTCCACTCACATACTTTGTTAAGAGCCCGTTGGAGTTTTCCCGTTGATGATTCGACTGACTCATCCATTGCGAGGACAGCCGTATCGTCCGCAAACGTTGCTACGATGGTCCCTTCATCTTGTGGTATATCTCTTGTGTAGAGCAAGAATAGGATTGGTCCGAGAACACTTCCCTGCGGAACACCGGCGTGGATTTCTTTGAATTCTGAGTATTCAGTCTCATGTCTAACACGAAACAGTCTGTTTTCAAGGTAGGATTCCAGTATTTTGTATAATTTTGTCGGTAGGGTTGTCCTTAATTTATACCTTAGACCTTCGTGCCATACCTTGTCGAAAGCTTGTGTGACGTCGAGAAAAGCGGCAGAGCAAATCTTTTTCCATTCTAGAGTATTTTCAATTTCATTCGTTATTCAATAAGCCTGATCGATTGTGGAATGTTTGACCCGGAAGCCGAATTGATGATCTGGGATCAAGCGTCTTTCTTCAATTACTGGTTGTAATCGTTTTAGCATCATTTTCTCGAAAGCCTTAGATATTATCGGCAGGAGCGAAATGGGTCTATACGATTTCTTATCGCTTGGACTTTTCCCGGTTTCGGAACCATAATGACTTCGGCGTCTTTCCATTGCCTTGGTACATATAAAAGTCTCAGAGAAGCACTTATAATGTAGAGCAACTTAACTAATGCTTTTTTCGGTAGCTCCTTCAGGATTTCGCCGGTGATTAAATAATATCCTGGAGCTTTGTTATTTTTCAACTTGCTTATTGTCATTCGAAGCTCGGACAGGGATACGGCTTTTACTTTATAGTTGTCGGCTGCCGTATTTGGCATTCGGTTCTTCGTTCAAAGGTTGTCCATCGAACGGCTTGAACGTTTCCTCTAGATGCTCGGCAAATAAATCCGCTTTCTCTTTGTCTCCTTTTGCCCATTCGCCGTTAGTTCCAATTGGTGGCGAGTGTATTTTGGGTTTCCTTATGGACTTCAAGGCTTTCCATAGTGAGTAGTTTGAAGTCTTGTCAGCAGTCAACCCCTCGAGGTATGTAGAAGTCTCGCGATTTCTTAAATCCTGTAGCTCATTCTTGAGTTTGTTACAGAGATAGTTAAGATATGTTTTATCAGGGGGTGCGCGGGATTGTTGCCATCTCTTGCGCGCTCTCCTCTTTTCTCGTATGAGGTCTTCGATGTCAGGCTGGTAGTTGACTTTTTTGTTGCGTGTTGCTGTCTTCCGGAAGGGAGTGTTTTTCCACGCTGTGCTCTGAATGGCTTCCATGAGCTTGTCAATTTCGTCTTCTATTTCGAGCGGTGTGTTTAGTGGCACATTTAAAACCACATTTTCCTTGCAGTCTTTTCTGAAAATATCCCAGTTAGTTTTTTTATTAGTTAACCTAGGATGTCCTTCTTTTTTTGCTTGACTTCCGTCCATTTTCAGAGTGACTGCTGAGTGGTTTGAGCATAGATCATAGCATTCTTCGACTTCCGTCTGATTTTTAGTTAGCCCTTTTGCGATAAAAAAAGTCGACATAAGACATAAGAATAAGTAAGCAAAACCGCCTTTTTAGAATGTACAAAAGTTATCATGAAAAGCGAACGATCTATGATACAATAAGGTAGCACTTCTGGAAGGATGTTCGGAACTTTATCCGAAGTGTAAAAAGCCCAAACCATGCACAGCCCAAGCTGAATTACATTGAAATAATCAAGAAACAATTCTAGTTGAGTAACATTCTATGCTATGAAAATATTAAATTAATTCTGCAGACTTCTAAATGGCGATTACGACCGGAGCTGTTATGCAGAACAAACCATTCTAAGTAGCGAAAACTACCAACCCCCCGACTTAAATGAATGACTACCTGCCGAGGTTCTTAAAACCAATAGATATGCTTTGGTTGGCAACATGCACCACCTACTTAGCGAAATTTTATCGCGTAAAAGTAAACTAAAGAATGAAACCTTGTCACAGTTTGTATAAAAAGAAACACATAAGTCTCCTCAAGATAGCCTACAAGATCACATCTCTCGTAGTATATAAGTAAAAACCTGAAACCGTTTACCGAAAATCAGCTCGGCACTTATTATCAGTGTGGTTTTGAGCCAGGAAAGTCCACATCTCTTCACACTTCGGCATATTTTACAGTTCCAGAAAAAAAATCCTACGAACCGCCGTATAGGTTAGTATTTGTAGAGACCAACTATACAAAGGGCATGTCTAGTTTTGGTAAAACAGGCAAGTTCGTCCTTCAGTGCAGATGACGATGACGAATTCTCGTTACTCCATCAGGTATGCTCGTCCTTCAGTGCAGATGACGATGAAGAATTCTCGTTACTCCATCAGGTATGCTCGTCCTTCAGTGCAGATGACGATGAAGAATTCTCGTTACTACATCAGGGTCAGAAACGACATTATCGAAACTTTCGATACCAAAAACGGATTTAGAAAAGTCGATGCACTGTCATGTGACTTTTTTAATCTCATCCCTGGGAAGATTGTTCAAAACTCCCGAGCAAAATATTCAATAAATTGGTGCAACTATTAGCACATGTCCCGAACATATTATGCAAAATTTTCAAAATCTGAAAAGTTTTTTGTGACCCAAGAGTAGTGTAAAAATTATAAAATCTGAAATTTTTTTAAGAAAAATGAAAATTTTTCGAGACCTTAGGGTCGTGCAAAAATGTTTGCATCTGAAATATTTTTATGAATTTCAAAATCTGAAATTTTTTTGTGGCGCTGTGGTGGTGTAAAAAATTTCAATATCTGAAAAAAATTTTGTGAATAATTAAAAATTTTCAACACCCAAGGTCGTAAAAAAATTTAAAATCTGAAACAATTTGATGAAAAATTGAAAGTTTTCGTGACCCCTGGGTCGTGTAAAAATTTCATTATCTGAAATTTTCCTTTGAAAATATAAATTTTTCGTGAGAGAGAATTGTTGAAAACTCATGCAAAATATTCCATAAATTGTTGCAACTACTAGCATATTCCAAAGATATTCTGGAAAAATTTTAAAATCTAAAAAAATTTTGGCGCCCAAGATCGTGTAAAAATTTTTATGAAAAATAGCAATTTTTCGTGACCTTACGGTCTAGTAAAAATTTCAAAAATCAAAAATTTTTTTTTGGAAAATCAAAAACTTTTGTGACCCTAGGGTAGAGTGAAAATTTCAAAATCTAGAATTTTTTGATGAAAAATATAAATTTTTCGTGACCAGGAGTCGTGTAAAAATTTGAAAAATTTTGATGAAAAATGGTAATTTTTCGTGCCCATAGGGTCGAGTAAAAATTTAAAATTCTGAAAAATGTATGAACTTAATGTCGAGTAAACATCTGCAAAATTTTTATGAAAAATAACATTTTTTGTGACCCAAGGGTCGTGCAAAAGTTTCAAAATCCAAAAAATTTTGTTGAAAGATTAAAATTTTTCGTGACCCTAAGGTTGTGTGAAAATTTCAACATCTGAAAATATTGTATGATGAATCAAATACTGAATTGAAAATGATGATATCTACATTTTTAGTGACCCTAGGGTCGTGTAAAAATTTCAAAATCTGAACCATTTTTGTGAGGCTGTGGTAGTGTGAAAAATTCAAAACCTGAGAAATGTAGATGAAAAATGTTTCTTTGGGCCAGGAAGGTAATTTAGTAATGAAGCCCTTACTGGAATTACTGAAAACCCTGTTAATAATGACTTAATCAGGATTAACATGTAATTGAATTTATTTATTCATTCGTTTATTTTATTTATTTATTGGTTTATTGATTTATTTATTTATTGATTTATTGATTTCTTGATTTATTGATTTCTTGATTTATTGATTTCTTGACTTATTGCTTTATTTATTTATTTATTTCCTTTTTATTTTGTATTCTAAAGAGAGCTTATTCGTTTAACTAGCGGCACTCATCCAAGCCTTAGGACGGTTATAAGGCAGAAGAAATATTGGTGCTTTGGCTGTTACCGTAAAAACACGGTTTGAATCTGGAACCTACCAACCCAAATGGGAGTCGGCTTATATTTCGAACTTTTTTCGGCCTCAAAAGGCAATTGCGAAAAAAACTTGTATTCGAGCTAGCAGATCATTTCTATGACCCAATAATTCTTGTCCTAAATTACCCCATGGACTATATCAAAAGAGTTTTTTTGAAAAAAAAATACTTCATTGCGTTCGCATTAACGTTCTTAGGAGTCGAAGATATGAAAGAATTGGTGTACAAATAGTTCTGGCTCAATAGCCTTCCATTCTTAGCCTGATGATCGAAGTTGTAGAACAAATCTCGGATATTAATGCAAACATAAACCGACCCAAAACAAGTTGGAATAAAGATAGCTAGGCTCAGCTAAGGAGTTAAGGCCAAGTTTGATTCCGGATTATAGACTCACCAAATCGGCGATGTACGTCAAACACTGTCCAAAGTTAGTAAACAGTAAGCAGATATTACTCAAAGGTAGTAAGAGAGCTTAACTATTAATCTATTCATCATGACGCATCTTTTAAAAACCACAGAGAAAATAATTCCTTTCATACTAACAATTCTGGCTTCAATTTGTGTCTCAACAAGTTTTTGATTTTCACTAAATCGAATAACTCACTCAGAGAAAAAATACATGTTCGGCTGGTACCGTCTTAAACATCATTTTCTTATGATCTCCGATTATCTTAATCCAATATGACGCTGCTAATGCAGGGATTTTAACAATACTTAGTTCAGATCTTAAGAACATTATTTAATCGAAGACTTGTAGGACGCCTTCACAAAGAGAAAAATTTACAGTATATGTGACGTATTTAAAGAAATCAAGAAATAATTTGTTTCAATAAGTCCTTCACATAGGTAAAACACAAACGGGTATTCAAGTTTAAAGTCGAAAACTCCAACATTTGGTGGCCGAATTAGAGACGACCGGATCGGTAAGCAATAAGCCAGCACTCTAACATCAAACCACCGGATCAGCAAAGAATATCGCCGATGTCTGTGGCAATATGCAGGAGGAACCGAGGTAATCGATTTCCCGCCGTATTTTAACTCGGAGTCGGTCATTGGCCTGCATACGTAAAAGATCCAACTTACCCAGAACCTCAATGTTAATAACCATACACTGACTGGACATCAGAGAATTTTAAAGAGGTACCCAATTTTTGACAAAAAAATATCGTTAGCGATGATTCACAATTTTGGATGAATTTGGATGAGTGGCTGTATTAACAAGCAAATATAAGACGACGCGAACGTACAAGAGGTTCACCATGTGGCACTGTATTTCCATAAAGTTACATTTTGATTAGGTTTTTGGGCTGACACGGCGACATTGGTGAGGTCATTACAATCTCCAAAACGCACTACATAATCTTTCCAAGTGGAAAGTCAGCTGTGAACTGTTGATACCCCATAAGACTGAACTGGTCCTGTTCACTTGGAAATATAAAATTTTACACATTTACCCCCCCGTCACTAAACGGAATCGAAATAGTCTTATCAAAAAAAGCAAAATACCTGGGACCTATTTTGGATAGCGAGCTTAACTAGAAGCAAAACATAACAGATTGAGTCAATAAAGCGACAATCACAATTTTCCCTGCAAGAAAGCCATAGGCTTGAAATGGGGAATGAAACCTCGTATCATGCATTGGCGCTATATCTCTGTTATAAGACCGATACTCCCTTATAGAGTATTCGTATTGTGGATATCACTAGAGATAGCTTTAAACAGCAAAAAAAACTAGCCAAGGTTTAAAGAACTGCGTGTCTATGTTGCAGTGGTGCACACCGTATAACACCCTTTGCAGCACTAGACATTCTTTTTCACCTACTACCCCTAGATTTTCAAATGGAAGCTAACTCAGCCATACATCTTAAAGCCATCAAATATTCAATCTGGCCACTCAAAATTTCTAAACTAACATGCCGGTTACACCCATACTAGGTAAAATGTTGATACGTGTGTCGGGGTCACAATCCCAGACAGAACGTCGTGGGAGAGTAAGGAACCTTTGCTAAACGACTCGATCCATTTTTTTACCGACGACTCCAAAACAAGTGACGGAGTGGGTGCTGGTGTCTTCTAAGACAAGGGTGTTTCAGGCGGAACTCATGGCTATCAAAGAAGCCTTTTCCTGACTGAAAGAGAGTGTTATATCGGATAACAACATTTTTTCAGACAGCCAGCAAATCCTTTGGAATCAGTCTCAACAAAGTCAAAGACAACCCTAGATTGCCAAACATATCTGCAGGATATGTCAAGCATTTTAACATTCCTCTATGCTGAGATTTAGGCAAGGCGATGCGCTGTAGTCACATGACAGCGCATCGCCTTGCCTAAATCTCAGCAGAGATGAATGTTAAATTTGATTCTTGAGAGGACTGTGCATAACTCCCGAGCCAACACCAGAAGTACAATTTTTCAAAAATCAGAGATGTCTTAGCCACGTTTGCTAGAATAGAGAAGGAAGCGGCAAATGAGATAAAGACTACGTATATGCTATCAACACGAAAGGATACAAAACATCGACGAATCGGACGGAACGTCACCATTGACAGATATAACTTTGAGGTAATACGGGGCTTTGTCTATCTCGGCTCAGCTATTAACACTGACAACAACAACTTGTCAGAAACTAAACAAAGAATCACTCTTGCCAACCGCTGTTTCTTTGGGCTTAGAAGGCAATTCAGTAGTAAAGCCCTCACTCGAACTACTAAGGAGCCCGTATATAAGACCCTGATCATCCCGGTCCTGCTCTACGGCGCTGTAGCATGGACCGTCTCAAAAGCGGTCGATTCGAGAGGAAAATTCTTCGAAAAATCTTCGGTCCAGTTTTTGTTGACGAGCTTTGGAGACGAAGATTCAACCAAGAACTATGCGAGCTGTACAGCGACATGCCCCTTGTCAAAAAAAAAACTTAGAATTGGACGTTTAAGATGGTAGGACAGAACGAATAGGTACCATAACTCCAGCTCTTAGAGTCTTCGATTCCCAGCCAGACGTCGTACGCAGTAGAGGAAGACCTAGCCCTAAGTGGCGCGCACAAGTAGAAATCGACCTCAACCAACTTGGAGTGCGCAACTAGACCAGGTTCATTCCGGACTATACCTATGCTGGGAGCCTGAGCATAGTGATACTCCAGTAATCTGTAAAGCTGATGAACTCGCCAGACATGAGCCTATATTACCCCTAGTACCCGACACGTGTGCACTAGGTACTCCTATCGCTACATGTGAAAGCTTACCAGTGATTCTTTTTTTTCGTGGGCCGGTGGAAATTTCGATAGACACGATGAGAACGTGCCCAAAGTAGTGTCAGACTTTAACACACTAAAACCACCACCCTTTTTGTATTTGTATTGCAACTAAGTATTCGACTTATCTAGCAAATTTTTTTATCTCGAAAAATTGGCAGGAAAATTTCCTTTGAGAGTTCCTGCTTTTTCCGCAATTTATAGCGCGGTTTGTTTTCATCGGATCAAATCGAAAGGCTTAGTTCCTTGAAGACGCCGCAATAAATTTGTTTCGTCAAGAATTTGGAGGACCGTTGTGTTAACGTGTCCCAATTGACGTTTTTTTTTTTATGTTTGCGTGCAAATGATCATGCTAATAGCAAATCAAACCTTAAATGGAGTCTTGGCACGTCAACTAACCAATCGAATTTGGCCAAAGCTAGATTTTAGAAGATCCAAGGGACTGATTTCGCTCTATAGATCGTATATTGGCGCCACCATAGGCTTCATTACGGGGCACTGTTTAATAGGCAGGTACGGAGAAAGGCTAGGGCTCTACTCAAACGACTTCTGTGGTAGCTGCATGAACTAAGAGTAAGAAGAAATAATAAATCAAGCTCCATCTTGGAGCTTACTATTTTCAAAATCTCAGTGTTTTTGCAAAAACGAAAGTGAAAAGCATCCTCCTCTTCATCTAAAGCTCAGAATGGTTTTCTCACGGATATTAAGAATGGACTACATCCTCGTAGTGTCACAATGGACCAAAGTTGTCTTAACGTCCTGGCGAACGCTGGCAGTTTCGCTAACCTAAACTAACCATCAACATTGAGTGCTATAGATCTATGACAAGCAAGTTCGTTTCGCCTGAGTTGAATGATATGGGCTATCTAGCAGGATAGCCCGCTACGTGCTATAATGGACATGGTGCACGCTGCATCGTAGGTCTGCCAATAACCCAGGCCAATTCGGTCAAATCCTCAGTGGCGCGATGGTTAGTGCGATGAACTGGCGCTCATAAGGTCTGGGTTTGATACAACAACACCTACATGAGTTATCATTGGCCCTCTTCTCGTGATAATCTGACAAATCATCTGAGTAGTATCGGTTGTCAAGAAAAGCTTATCTCAAATCCGCCGTCGGAGTTAGCATAAAGACTCCGACGGTGGATACTACTCCGACATCGTGCAAGAAGTACACGCACACTGGAATGGTTGTGAGAAAGTTCGGCTCTGGGCACTAACGAGCCTGTTGCGCCGAAAATTTCTATTTGCATTTATTTCGGTCAAAATCTCCTTAATACCTCACATATTCCATTCAAAGTTGACCTTATTAGAAAACCATTTATACTACAGGGTGTCCGCCGGGAAGGTATACTACTTTTTTTGTTTAAAATTTTTGATTAAATAAAAATCTTGTATCGATAAATGTTTTTTTTTAATGTCGGCAGTTATGTATGGAATAAAGTATCAGGTAAATGTCCGCCTCTGTTGGTCTCACAAATGCGAGCCCTTTTGAGCACATTTTTCATTACATTCTCACACATTTCACGCGGTAATTCATTAATTTCATCACGAATATCTGGTTTGAGTTGCTCAACGTTTCTAGTTTGTTTGCATAAACCTTGCTTTTCAGATATCCCCACAAAAAGAAGTCCGGAGCAGTCTAATCAGGCGATCGTGTAGGATAGGGTGAATTCCTAAATGTAAACAAAATGCGCATTGTGAATGCGCATCGCATCTGTTTTGAAATTATATGTTGCTTTCTCACTTTGTTGCGTTTGTAGTTGCTTTCAGTCTGCTGATATTTTGGAACGACGTTATGATACATACTATAATCAGCTGTGTGTTTTGTCATAATTTGTAAAATGTCAAGAAAATTAGTTGCAACTCTTATAATAAATAATATTTTAAACAATTATTGCCAAAATAATAGAAAAACGTTTACAAAATATGTAATACAATTGAAACAAAAACAATTAAAACGTAAATGTTTGGCTCTATCCTCAATTATTGCCTATAAAAGGAACGTACCCAAATGCAAGAACTTTATGAAAGTTATTAACTCGTACCCTGACGATGTATTTTTTTCCCATTTTCGGATGAACAGAAGCACATTCTTGGTAAGTTTCGGGTTTTACATACACATGTGTGGGTACTGATTTGACCTTTTGTTCAAGTTGCTCAAGAGAACTCTTATGCCAACGCGTAAGCCATTAGCAGCTGGAAGGCCGAAATATGCATTCGAATATTGTTTATATGCTACTCTTTGGAAATTGGCTAACCAATGCAGCTTTCGGGAGGTTTGCGATCGATTTGGAATAGGAATGGGTTCGCTTTACAGAATCTTTAAGAAAACACTTTGTGCAATATTAACACTAAAAAAGAAAGTAATTAAATGGCCAAAAACACTGGCATTTCAAAGGAAAATAGCAACAGGATTTGAAGAAAAACGAAACAATCCATTTCCCTTTGTCTTGGGATGCATTGACGGTACGCACTTTAAAATCCCAGCCCCGACTGAGGACTCATCAAGCTACATCAACAGGAAAGGTACCCACTCAATAATTATGCAAGTATGGATTTACATAAGCACATTTTTTAAATTGTTCTTATTGTACTTACTTTCCATTTAACAGGGTGTTTGTGACAGTAACCTATGTTTCATCGATGCGTTTGTTGGTTACCCCGGATCGTGCCATGATGCTGCTGTATGGCGTGATAGTCCACTGCGAAAAGCTATAGTCCAACGTGACGTAAATATTCCTTTAGAATATCATCTGCTTGGCGATTCTGCGTATCCACTAGAAGTTCATCTTATGGCGCCTTATAGGGATAATGGCCATTTGACGGCAGATCAAAGACGCTTTAATTACTGTCATAGTTCCACTCGAGTCTTTATTGAGCAGGCATTCGGTGTTCTTAAAAAAAAAATTCGAATTTTAAACTTCATTCCTGTTCACAGTATTTCGATGGCAAAACAAATTATCATGTCCTGTGTGATTTTGCACAACTTTATTATAAACCACGAATCACCAAGTTTTGAAGATAACTTCACAGAATCATTTTCTAATAATGCAGCACCTCACGAAGAAAATGATGTTATCGCAAACAATGAAGCTAAACTCAAAAGAGAACGATTGACAACACTCTTTTCTGCATAAATACTTAAGTTTTTTTTATTAAAGGTCAATATAAAACTAAAACGTTTCAAATTCATTTAAACAATTAATAACATATAGATTAATTCATAAAATAAGGAAACTTAAAAAACGACTTCACAGTTAAGAACACATCTTACATATTTTCATCTAATCAAGAACCTGCCTCAATAGATTTTTTAGTTCCTTCATCTCTTCAACTTTTTGTTCTTCGACTTTGAGCCTCGCATTTTCAATTTCAATGAGCTTGTTGAAGCATTCTCGATCCATTTCAGACTGTTGCTTCAAAAAGTCTAACATTTCATCTTTCTTGGGTTTTTTTCTCGGCGTCTCGTTGTTCGAATCAGCTCTATCAATGTTTTGCTGATTTCCAGTTTCTTCACCATCATCCTCGGCCTCAAAAGAGAAGTCAACATTACTCGATGGGACTGAAACCGAATGTTTCGTGTCATACTGTGCATCAAGTTCGTCAAAAAACTCCCAAATTGTCAAGGATTCCCCCGACGATTTTTTCCTTGCTTTTATGCGTCGATATGTAACCATTATATTTAAAAATTTTCGAATTGTTTCTTCTAGAGAAAATGGAAATTCCAGGTCCACTTTCTTAATTTCGATGTAAACTTTTCTCCAAATCGTCTTCTTTTTTTTCTTTAGCGCACAAAATTCTGATTCGAATTTAAGTCTTGATGTTATCAGCAACTTAATTTGGTTATTACACCACTTTTGTCTAAAGAATTACAAAAATAAGAACATTGCAATCAATATTTAACAAAAATACTTACGGCGTCGGGGAATCACTCATCTTTTGCACATACGAAAACGACAACAAACAAAATTAAAATTTAAAAATGACATTTGCATCGTGATAATTCACGATGCGCTGTTTGCGTTTGCTTGCGCAATAAAATCCGTTCACAATGCATTTCGGAACGTGACGCAATGTAACGATGACTGTGTTTGCATTAAGGAATGGTTGCTGATGCACAATGAAGTCAGTACTGCATTTAGGAATTCACCCATAATCAACATCACCATATCTTGAAATAACTTGTTGTGGAAAGAGGTCTCGCAGTAATTCCATTGTAATCCTGGCTGTATGCGATGTGGCACCGTCTTGTTGATACCACATGTTAATCAAGCCCAAATCATGCAGTTGTGGCGTTAAAAAGTTTTCAATTATATCACGATATCGTTCTCCATTCACAGTTACCGTTACGCCGTTTTCATTTTCAAAGAGCTAAGGTCCAATGATTTCTCCTGACCAAATTGCACACCAGACTGTAACTTTTAATGGATGCAAAGGTGATTTATGAAGAATTTGATGGTTTTCCATTGCCCAGAACCGATTTTTTTAATTATTTACATATCCATTCAAATGAATTGTGCCTCGTCACTCATTATGATTTTTTTCATTTAAATCGGGGTTGTCATGGGCTAGCTGTAACATCCTATTGGAAGAAGCTCCTGTATCAACTGAATCTTAATTGGGAGCAAATGCAAATCCTTGTGAAAAATTGTGGCCAAAGTTGTTCTTTGAAGACTAATCTCCTGAGCACGGCTTCGAATTGAGGTTGATGGATTGTTTTGAACACTTGCTTGAGCAGCAGTAATATTTTCAGCCGATCTTGCAGTACGTTTTTTTCCATGCTGGGGCCTATCACCTACCGAACCTCTTTCTTCAAAATCATTCACTACACGATAAATAGTGCGTTTTGTTGGCACGTTGTTTCTCCAAAAAAATTTCACGTAACTTTAACATCGCCACAGTAATCGATGATTGATTTTGATAAAATGTTTTAACGGTAAAAACAAGTTGGTTTTTGAAATATTTTTCCATAATAAATTTGCATGTGTCTACTTCACGACTGTTAAATATGAACTGTCAAGACTAACGTTTACCAAAATGGCGGCAAAACAAAGTAGTATACCTTCCCGGCGGACACCCTGTATTTTCAAAATCTCTGTGATGTGACGAAAACCGTAGCGAAAGCCTCCTCCGCTTCATCAAAAGCTCTGAATGCTTTTCTCACGGATAGTAAGAATGGGCTACATCCTCGTGATATCACAATGGGCCAAAGTTGTCTTAGCGTCCTGGCGAACGCTGGCAGTTTCGCTTACCTAAACTAACCGTCATCGGTGAGTGCTATAAATCAATGACAACCGAATTCGTTTCGCCTGAATTGAGTGACATGGGCATGGACAACGTGTAGTTCCAGCAGGATAGCTACAATGGACATGATGCACAAAAGTATCTTTTCCACCTCATCGTCAACAAACAGCGGGCAATAAAAATAATTTTATGTCTCAAAAAACCTTTTTACCAAATAACTTGAATGCGTTTTAGTTAAGGAGATGATAAAATCTTAAAGCTGATAAGAACTTCTTTTTCACAGATCAAAAAAAATCTCTGACTAGGAGCAGGCAAGGAATCGTTTCAACCAGCTACATGCTTTCGATTTTCCCATTAAATTCAACAATCCACCCACAAATCGAATTCGAGTAAACAGATCAACGCACATTGCAACCTCAAAAGGATACCACTGAGTACCCAACAAACAAACCACCATCATAATATCTCTGCGTTTGTGTTCATACACATATACTTACAACTTGAGAAAACTCCAACCGAGAGTTCATATCTTTTTGATAACCCTTCGGCTATTAAGGTGCATTTCGTGAGTACACTTTACCAAAGAACCAGAAATAAAAGGATATCGCACACCATTTTGCAAAGTTTAAGGAGAGGAAAAAAAACCAACAACAAAGGTGGTAGGTGGAACAGAGAAAGGATTCTTATCTCTTGGCACAGCATGCTGTGTGTGCAGAAAATAAAAATTCATTCATTTGCCAGTCGTTCGCATTCATAAATCCATTACAAGATACATCTTTGCAATCAAGTGAGAGTCCTTATCCACTTGAACTCCACAGAAGGAATGCAGCAAAAGATAGGAGAGGAGCCCAGCTAAAGAATCATGGATGCTATGCAGGTTTGTTCGGTTCGGTCACATATTCACATGTTCGTAATAAATCGTGGCACACTCTCCACACTAACTCACACACATACAAATTGTTTACATTTCCTCGATAGATCCTTCTTCTTCTTGGCCACATAACCGATGATGATTAGGATGATGCACCAGAGTACACCCACGGGTATATAACGTAGAGCTTTATTTTTGTATACTCTCAGGTACGATTGTTTGATTATTTGTGTATGATGTATCCTTACGCGCGAACAAAGGCGAAATGAAAGGTATCTTCCTTGCCAGCTCTCCGCCAAGAATTCCAGTGCCTTCCAGGGGGACTTTCGAAGTCGAAGAGCCTCACGAATTCCCCCAAAGCATACGTGCATGAATCTATGTACCAAAACAAATCTAACTTGGGATCTGAAAAGGATTTCACAAGTGTGTCTGAGCAGGTGTGTGTTATCTGAAATTAAATCTTGAATTGGAGAATAAAAAAAAAATTCCCGTTATTATTGTATGAAAGTGTGACTCCATTTCTCATAATAATCATCTTCTTATATGACTAAGGTGGTGGGTTGGATGTATGTTTTTTTTTTTTTGTTCTGATTTCTTTGAAGGATCTGATATTCCTGCGTTGACATCATCCTATCCTATCCACAAACTTGTTGTTTTATTTGTGCTAAAGAGTTTGCACTAGATATTGTGATTTCAGTTATTTTTCTTTGTCACCTTTCGTTCTGAATGAATTGAGAAGATAGGAGACAAACATGTCCCATCATAGTTGAAGTTTTGTGATTTTGTATGACAGACACCGACGGACAATGTTGAAAGGGTGTAAAGATGTACGTGTTTGTTTGAATGACGGCATACATACACAGCATTCAATTTGATGATTTATCGAATAAGGATGTGACAGGGTTTTTTCAGGCCTAGAGATTGTTTTTCTTCCGGCTCGAATGGAGTTTTTTTTTGACAGTGCATAATGTGATATGATGCCTAAAGGAGCGACGAACTTGGACTGAGGATAGCATTTTATTCTGACACAGACAATTTTTTTTTTTTTGTGCAAAACCTCGTTGAATCGTTGTTATCTTGAAAGCAGCTCCAGCTTAAATAAAGGGTTTTTCAATAAGAGCGCTACAAAAGTTTTTTTTTAAATAAAACAAAAACGGTTTTGGATATCAATGAAATTCTTTATTCCTGTGAAAGTACGTTCGATGCCATTATGTATGGAACTCGATTTCTTTTGCATGGCCACCACGGGCACGCTTGCAGAAGTCCAGACGCTGAACCCAATTTTCGATGGTTTTCAAGCATAAATCGGCCGATACTGCTGCAATTTCACGTTCGATATTCGTACGAAGTTCATCAATCGTCGCTGGCTTGTTGGCATAGACCATAGACTTGACGTAGCCCCACAGGAAATAGTCTAACGGCGTCAAATCGCACGACCGAGGCGGCCAAGCGACTGGACCATTACGTGAGATAACACGTTCTCCAAACTTGGTTTCCAATAAATTTATTGTGGTATTCGCTGTGTAGCTTGTGGCGCCGTCCTGTTGGTACCACATATCCTCCAAGTCTATATCATCCAATTGGGCCCAAAAATTTTCTGTTATCATTGAACGGTAGCGATTCCCATTCACAGTAACGTGCCGGTCTTGATCATCACGGAAGAAGTACGGCCCAATGACGCCGCCGGCGCATAAACCACACCAAACCGTAATTTTTTCAGGATGCAATGATGACTCATGGAGTACGTGTGGATTGCTGCCTGACCGCATATTTTGTTTATTGACGAAGCCATTCAGCCAGAAATGAGCCTCTTCGCTGAAGATGATTTTTTGATGAAAATCCGAATCATTTTCAAGTTGCTGCTCAGACCAATTCAGGAACATACGACGCTTCTGGTGGTCAAGCGGCTTCAGTTCTTGCGTCAGTTTAATCTTGTAAGGATGTAGGCCAAGATCTTTTTGCAAAATTCGCCACAAAGACGTCACAGAGATGCCCAACGCTTGAGACCGACGTGTGAAAGACACATTTGGGCTTTCTTCAAGCCTCAGCGGCAGCAATATTCTCGACACTACGGGCACTTCTTTGTCTCACTGGCACGGGAACATTTTTGTACTGTGCCTGTGGATTCAAATTTTTCCACTAGACGCTCAATTGTGGATCTGCTAGGACGATTATGACGACCATAAATCTTATATAGGATCTGCTTAGTAGTTCGAGTGAGGGCTTTACTACTAAATTGCCTTCCTAGCCCGAAGAAACAGCGGCTGGCAAGAGTAATTCTTCGTTTAATTTCTGATGAGATGTTGTTATCAGAGTTAATAGCAGAGCCGAGATAGACAAAATTCGTACTACCTAAAAGTTATATCTTTCAATGGTGACGTTCTGTCCTATTCGTCGATGTTGTGTGTCCTTTCGTGTTGACAGGATATACTTCGTGTTGCCTTCATTTACTGCTGAGCCCATTTTTGCTTCTTCTGTCTCTATACTAGCAAACGTGGCTATAACATCACGTTGGGTCCGACCAATGATGTCAATATCGTCGGCGTATGCTTGTAGTTGTACTGGTTTCTGAAAAATTGTGCCTCTGGTGTTGGCTCGTGAGTTTTACACAAACCTCTCAAGAATCGAATTGTAGAAGTCACATGACAGCGCATCGCCTTGTCTAAATCCTTTTTTTGGTATCGTATATATCGGTGAGGTGCGGCGAGAATTCTCCATCGTCATCCTACACAAACGGACGAGTTTGGGCGGTAAACCAAAACCAGACATGGTTCTGTACAGTTCGTCTCTATAAATGCTATCGTATGCGGCTTTAAAATCGATGAATAGGAGGTGGGTAGACAGGCTCAGTGGAGCGATGGTTAATGCGTTGAACTGCTCGCAGAAGGTCTGCATTTGATTCCCAGCCGTAGCAACAACTAAGTGCTTTTTCACTGGCCCTCCTCTCGTGATGATCTGACAAATCATCCGAGTAGTATCAATTACGGTCAACAGCTTATCTCATCTTAGCCGTTCGGATTCGGCATAAAACAGAAAGCCCCGCCATCGTGCAAAGAAGTACACACGCACACATGAATGGTTGTGGCCTGGGTACTAACGAGTCTGTTGCGCCGTAAATCTATTTTTAGGAGATGGGTATCGATTTGGATCTC
Organism: Rhingia rostrata; assembly: GCA_949824845.1. NCBI lineage: Eukaryota > Metazoa > Arthropoda > Insecta > Diptera > Syrphidae > Rhingia > Rhingia rostrata. The sequence continues at coordinate 42,391,481 of OX463756.1, forward strand.
TTGGGTTTTTTCCAGGATTCGCGGAAGTGTGAAAATCTGATCAGTTGTGGACTTTCCTGGCCTAAAACCACACTGATAAGGGCCGATTAGGTTGTTGGTAAATGGTTTCAGGCGTTCACGTATTACGGCAGATAGGATCTTGTTGGTGATGTTGAGGGGACTTGAGGCGTGGATCGGGCAAACGATGCTAAGGTTCCTTTCTTCAGGCAAACTTTCTTCTGACCAGATTTGGCTTATGAGTTGGTGGATGTTATTTACCAAGTCATCTCCGCCGACTTTATAAAGCTCAGCGGAAAGTCCGTCATTTCCGGCAGCCTTATTAAGCTTGAGTTTAGTTATTGCTGTCTTCACTTCGCTCGGGTGGTTGGCAGTTTTCGCTGTCGTTTCCAATATTGAATGGTTCGTTCTGCCTGACAGTGGACATTTTTTCGTCATCAACGTTTAACAGTCTGCAGAAGTGGTTCTTTCATATCCTCAGCATCGACTGTGTGTATGCATTCATAGGTTTCCTTAATAAGAAATTTGCATGTACGACTCATATTCAAAGAAAGTCAATTAAAAATAATTTAACGCAAAAGTAGAGTTTGAAAAAATAACGGTGGCGTTTCAATGAACCCGAGTAGCGCTGATGTGACTTTTTGTTACCACTACTCTTGTGAACTTTATTATGATGGTTATTGGGGATGTAATACAAGCGGTACCTAGATCCAGCCTGTGAGGCTTAGAACACGAATAAGTTCTCGCCAGAAGTTGTAGTTATTTTTGGCAGATGTTGAGGTCGATCTGGTCATCTATCTGAGATTGAAGATCTTCAATTCACCACGGGGGGGAGTGTTTTTTTTTACTTCGCTTAACTGGGCACGAGACTTTATATGTAAAGTTCACCGCAGATTCAAAAGTCTGTACTTCGATTGCAAGAGTGTTTGTTTCTGTTATGGTTTTGAGTTTTGTTCGAAGGACTTGGCCAAACTTGGTCCAATTAACTCTCTTGGGATTTCTAAATGGTTTGATGGTCTCGGCTTTGAGACACAGGATCCTCAATATCCATTTGTGATCTGAAATTAACACCAGATTGGAAACTCTCAAGTCATCGACCCTAAAACTGTAAGTTTTTTGTTTTGAGTGTGATATCCAGGACCTCTTCCCACCCCATGTGTATTTCCGTACAAAGGTTGGTGTCATGCCCTTGTTGCAGACTGACAAGTTAGTAGTCAAAACGAAAATCAAAAAGTTACCTCTTTCATAATCTTCTGAGCTTCCTCATACCGTATGCCTTGCTTTGGCGTCGCAGCCCGTCAGCATTGGCGGTGCTGGTCTGTCATGAGCCATGTACATACGTTGAGGTCACGTAGGTTGATTTGGTCGCACACTCCAGTTTGACCAAGGTTAGGTCGTCTACGCTAAGATTGGGACATACAAAACTTTAAATATATTTCTTAACGAGTTTGCATGTTGTAGGCATACCGGCGGCCTGCTGTTTGTAAAATAGTCTAGGTATATTGATTGTCCTGGAATCTTTTCATGGACGAGCCTCTAAAACATGGAAAATGCCTATGTCCACGTTTTCCTCTGGAAAACCATCAGATTATATTAGATTATGACTTTCAGCGTTTTTCTTTGTTGGGATTTTATTCCCGTTCCTGAGGTCCTCCAACAGCTTGTCAACATCGTCTTCGATACCAGATGAGGGGAATATCTAAAGCTTGGCATCCCTTATGTATGCCTTATATTTGTTATCTTCCTTCTCGAGAGCCACCAGGCAGTCGCTTTTAATCAATAGCAGGAAGGACTTTTAATTGTGTTTTTGTGGATGTCCTCCTCCTTGATGTCTGACCAGTCATTAATTGGAACCGACAGGTTGTGGAGTTTAAAACATTGGAGGAGCCTTCCTCTTTCTTTCATCTTATTGGGCAACCTGAATCTCATTGGGATGTCCTTACCGATCCGCATAAAACAAAGACGCCCTCTGAGCTGCGTAAACTGCAGATGCATAAGTCTCCTCAACAGCGCCTACATGATCCTATCTGCCGTAATAAACCGTTTACCAACAACCTGATCGGCCCCAGTGTGGCTTTGGGCCAGGAAAGTCCACAACCGATCAAATTTTCACACTTCGGCAGGTGCTGGGAAAACCCAAGAAATCCAAATCGATACCCACCGTCTATTCATCGATTTTAAAGCCCCACACGACAGTGAAGTTTTGGTGTACAGCACAAACTATTCCGTTTGTGAAGGATGGCGAATTCTCATGACCTCATCGACAAATTCGATACCAAAAAAAGGATTAAGGCAAGGCGATGCGCGAGATCAATCGAACATATGAACATTCGAACAAAATTATTTTTCTACTATTCTGACTATTTTCTGACAATTCTCGGCCTTTAATAGTAACGCATATACGACCTACAAAAAAGGAGTTTCTTACAATATCTATCAAGCTTTTGTTCCGTTTCTCGCCGTAGACTCATGTACCATCCTATCCGTATTCTATTCACAAAGCTAGACAGTTTTTTTCTTAATCAATACCAGCTTACGTTGCTGCTCACACAAAGACTGTATTATGTTAATGAATTTAAAGCTTAACCTCTAAGTTAGTAGAGCACACACCTTTTTTTAGTGTTTATTTATACCTTTACCAGCTTTTTCAAAAAAAAATTCACTTCAGTCCGTAGTTGCTTAGTCGCACATTATTATATCCTCCCGTTGTGAGTCATCCATATTGCAAACAAAAAATCCTGCATTTGTGATAGACCCAGGATAAAACTCACCTCAAAAGAAGATGCCGACTAGTCCCCTCGCATTAATTGCAAAATTATCCTAATGGCTTTGAATTAAAAATTCCTTTGATTCCGGTGCTACCATCCATAATTCATTGTGGGTGAATTTTCTGTCTGCCGCTACCCATTCCCGACTTTGGACTACACCAAAGTGTAGCCATTGGTTTGCCTCTCAAAATTCACATGGTAGCTACTCTCTATTTATAGAGACAATACTCAGGAGGACTTGACAAAACACTCGAGTGCATAGAACCCCAAAAAATAAACTAACACACACAAAAATATTTTTCAACATTAACCCCTTTAAAGTCGGCAGCGTGACGGTCCTCCATAAAGCCGGAACACAAAAAAGGACTCTGAGTCGCCGGATATGGTGCGTTTTTAAAGTCTTCTGGGCATTTCCGTCATAAACGACGGCTGATGGTGGTTGCGATGAAAAATGGCTGACACAGCTCTACCGTCGTCATCGTCGCCATGGCGGGTGGCTGCGCTATGGCTGGTAGCTTGTTCCATGGCAGATTTATTATTTGAAGATTTTAGGACGGTTTTATACCCGTTCTCCAAGTGCCAATAAATTTTCACATTCATCCGAGAGAATATACGAGCGTTCTGCTGCTACTCGTTCCAATTGGAGGGGGATCAAGCGCTCGGTGCTTGGACAGTCAGTGGTATGAATAGACGTTACTTTTCCAATTGGCCGTTTGTCTGTTGTGGCCACTTTGTGATTGTTTGCAACAACGTCAACGGTATATTGTTTGGGGGGGTTGAATGGTTTTGTATTGGGTTCGAAGAGGTGCCTCGGTATTGCGTGGTAACGACGCAATTAGGCTGGTGTGTATTGCCCATTCCATGTTTAAACCAATTGGCATTGCCGCTGGACGCACTCGTTGTTCAGTGGAATGTTGTTGGGGTGCTTTGGGGGTTTTATTGCCCTTTATTGCCACATCAATTCTTTGTTTTCATAGCAATAGAAATATTATTGCATGGGATTGCTTTGGATGAGTTTATTGCGTATAGGACATACAATCTGTAAGGAAGGTATACAGTGACGAAGAAGAAACCGTCCTGAATGGAATGTTCCCATTTAATGGGTTTTATTGAGGATATATGGGCGCTTAATACAAGATGCTGAATTCGAAGAATATCCTTTAATCGAAAGAAAACGATTTAAATTGAGTGTTCCTTTTTGAAACTTAATTTTACACATAAGTGACCATCAAAGGAACGCCACTTCACTGATTGGGTTGGAAACGTTTGTTTTATTCTTAAGACGAAACAAGGGGTTTTTATGAGATGAAGGGTTTTTTTTTAAAGATAGGTACCAATATTTTACTCAGCTGGTCTTTTACCATATGTCGTCAATCTTATCGCAATTTTGGAATTTTGTTTCCGTAATTAGTATTCAGCCTGAAAAATCTAGAATTTCGTCAAATTCATGATCAAACAACTGTCCATCTGAATGTTTTATTCCTGTCGCTGTGGACCTACTGAAGACAGCATGATAAAATAATTCTTAGTAAAATTTTCTTAAGATATCGTGAAGTAAAGTGTCCTCTATGATGCCACACTAAGAGCGTTGTCGACCCATTATGATACCCTCCAAATGGAGGTTAGCTCATCGTCTTTATTAAGCGTCTGTGGGTAATTCAACATCATCAAGCAATCTTGATGCCTATAAATACTTAAGGCTAGTCCTCGTGCATCTCTTTGTCACCGCAGACTCTAAAGATGCCGTCATTTCCAAATTTAGTTTCAAGTCTATAAAAACGGACGCGACTATTGTGCTGAGTTTATCCTGTCAATCAATAAGAACCTCTGGTATTTCAAACAAATCCGATGATGCTAGCAGCCAAAAATAAGGCCTAAGAGCTAAGTCAGCAATCGAAAAAAATGGTTGCTCCAAAAACTACCATTGACCGTTAAAGGATGAAAATGAGAAGGAGAGAACATTGGGATTTCAGAATGAAAAAAATGCTCAATCGAAGATATTGAAAGGTGCAAGTCTAAGAATGATGCTCGTAAATTTTGCAAATTTTACAAATCGTTGTTGTGTCAAAGTCGATGCTGATAATGTGGAAGAACCACTTCTACAGACCAACGGTGATAACAAACACTCTTCCGCTGTCAAGCGAACCATTGTTGGCAAAGACAGCAAACCCGAAGTAAAGTGAGAATAGCAATATCTAAGTAACAAGGCTGCTAGAAATGACAGCCTTCGTTCTTCCTATCTCCCTAATCTGGTGGAGATGATTTGGTAGGAACATTCACATAGGTATTCAAAGCAACATTGAGTCGGATAAAGAATGGAAATCGATCCACAAATATGAGAAACCTTGAACTGCCAAGACCTTCGCGCAATGCGTATCCCTAAACCTCTCGATTAACACCATACCATCAGCATCGAATGTCGAAGAACAATTGGCAAAGATGCCAACAAGCAATTAGGTCAACCGCAACTGATGTGCTAGGTTTCTCGCGCTCACCAGCAAGAAACCCCTGGTTTGATAAGGAATGCCGACATATGCTCGCAGCCAAGAACTAGGCCTACAAGGCTAAGTTGCAGGTGAAGACGAGAGCTGCCATTGAGCTCTATAGACAAAGAAGAAGGGAAGAACACCGGCTTTTCAGAAAGAAGAAAAAGAGCAAGAAAAACGAGCGATCGAGGGTATAGAGAGTTGCCCCTCCAGGAACGAAGTTCGCAATTTTTACCAAAGTGTATAACGTTAAAGCCAAGGATACAAGGCCCGAACATAATCCTGTCGAGATGAACAAGGAAATATCGTAGTTGAGTCATAGTCGATGCTGAGGATATGGAAGAACCACTTCTGCAGACTGTTAAACGGTCATGACGAAAAAATTTCCACTGTCAGGCAGAACTAACCATTCAATATTGACAACAACAGCTAAAACTGCCAAGCACGCGACTTGAGTGAAGTGAGGACAGCAATATGTACACTCAAGCTTAATAAGGCTGCGGAAATGCCGTCATTTCTTCCCGCCGAGCTTTATAAAGCCGGCGTAGATGACTTGGTAAGAAACATCCACCAACTCATAAGCCAAATCTGGTCGGAAGAAAGTATGCCTGAAGAATGGAACCTCCGCATCGTTTTCCCGATCCACAAAAAAGGAGACCCTCTAAACTGCGCCAACTACAGAGGCATAAGTCTCCTCAACATTGCCTACAAGATCCTATCTGACGTAATATGTGAACGCCTGAAACCGTTTATTAACAACCTGATCGGCCGTTATCAGTGTAGTTTTAGGCCAGGAAAGTCCACAGCCGATCAAATCTTTACACTTCGGCAGATCGTGGAAAAAACCCAAGATTTCCAAATCGATACCCACCACCTATTCGTCGATTTCAAAGCCGCATACGACGGGAGCTATAGAGACGAACTATACAGAGCCATGTCTAGTTTTGGTATACCGCCCTAACTCGTCCGTTTGTGTAGGATGGCGATGGAGAATTCTTGCTGCTCCATCAGGGTCGGAAGCGACCTCACCGACACATTCGATACCAACAAAGAATTTAGGCAAGGCGATGCGCTGTCATGTGACTTCTTCAATCTGATTCTTGAGAGGACTGTGTAAAACTCACGAGCCAACAACAGAGGCACAATTTTCCAAAAATCGGTACAGTTACCAGTATACGCTGACGATATTGATGATTATGTAGGACCCAACGTTATGTCATAGCCACGTTTGCTGGTATAGAGAACAAAGCTGCAAAGATGGGTTTAGCAGTAAATGATGGCAAGACGAAGTATATGCTGTCACGAAAGGAGACACACAACATCGACGAATTGGACAGAACGTCACCATTGAAAGATATAACTTTGAGGTAGTACAGGACTTTGTCTTTCTCGGCTCCGCTTTTAAATCTGACAGCAACATCTCGTCAGAAATCAAACGAAGAATTACTCTTGCCAACCGCTGTTTCTTCGGGCTAAGAAGGCAATTCGGTAATAAAGCCCTCACTCGATCATCCTGATCATCCCAGTCCTGCTGAGCATGGACCGTCGCAAAAGCGGATGAAGAAATCCTTAGTCGATTTGAGAGGAAAATTCTTCGAAAAATCTTCGGTCCCGTTTGCGTTGTAGGGCTATGAAGACGAAGATTCAACCAAGAATTATACGAGCTGTAAAGCGACATGCCTCTGATCAATAAACACAGCATTGGACGTTTAAGATGGCTAGGACATGTAGAACGAATGGACACCAATACTCCAGCTCACAGAGTCTTCGATTTCTAGCCAGACGTTGGACGCAGTAGAGTAAGACCTCGCCTTAAGTGGCGCACACAAGTAGAAACCGACCTCAACCAACTTAGAGTGCGCAGCTGGAGCCAATTAGCTAAGAACCGGGCTATTTGGAGAAGCATGTTGGTTGAGGCCCAGGTTCATTCCGGTCCTCTCCTTTTTAATGTTCTCACATTCCAGTTGCAGATACGAACGTCGTTGTACTTTGTTCGTTTAGCATGGTCGTCAACAATGAAATCAGTCCTTTCTGAGGCTATTGGTTGCTTCGTAACCGTTAGTTTTTTCCATGGCTGTGTAATTAACCCAAAGCACAATCCCCAACCTGGATGGCCAGTTCCAATTTATTTGATACCTCTAGGACATAGGGCCATCCGTATCCAATACGAGATTGAGCGCTGCCGTTGGCCTTTCGGTTCATCCGCCACCATCACTGTTCAATGGACCTGACTAACCCTTGAGATTCCCAAATAGGTTCATGCCTTGAGATTCCTTGAGATTCCTAAATATTATGTTGTCCGAATATATCAGAGCAGCTCATCTAGTTTCGCCTGGGAAAGCAGGCCGGGTATTCCGTCCCATTATGACCTGGCTGTTTATAGTGTTGCAGTTTTTCGTCTTGTTATCAAAGCTCGCACTTATCGTTTAGCAGGTCAATTCCGTTTGAATGAGACCATTACCCGATTGTTACCACTTGGAGGTGTTAAGAATAAGCACAAGTCAGAGCCACAACCACTGGACATTGTCAAGTTAAAGCCAATCATAGTCTACCCTAGTTCTACAACATCCAAAACAAAAGCTTGTACAATTAAAATATAACGGACTATCGCCCGATGTAGATCCTCTACAGTTTCAGGTCAGGTCTTTGGAACTCAGTACCTCAGTTCATACATAAAACAATCCTTTTTGATGTGTATCCCTCCAATCAAAATTATCGTAAAAGGACCCTAGCCTAACAATACAACCACATTGCATGCGTGACTATAAACCTTCAATATTTTTGCAATATTGCGCAGAACCTATTTAAATACACAAAGTGTCAGCGTCCACGAACAATTATTTTCAGTTTCCTCGTGTAATACGATTCCCGTGACAGAGCTGACTGCAATCTGCAATTGCATTTAAATTCCATTTAATACATTCCGTGGGCAGTCCAGTGCAGTGCATTGCAGAGCCCCAGTCCGCCAGTCCGCCAGTCCGTACGTCCGCAAGTCCCATTCACCCGACATCAAACTCAACCAGTCGCTATTTCCTTGACCTCACACGTTGCGTCTCTTGAATACAAAAACAGCCTCCGTCCGGACATTGCAGTTCACCGAGTATTCAATTCGATTTAACGCACCAACATGAAGCGACTCCAGCCGGCATATCGGCTTGCCAGGCGGCTGCCAATAAGCCACCAACGACCAGAACGACGCACGTAATCATCCGACTTTGGACTTTGGATTATTCCATTTCAACAGGGACCAACACAGAAAAATGGGTGAACGACATACGAACAAAAATCCGATACCCATACACAGCACACAATGGGTAGCCGAAGAACTCTCCTTCATTTGTCGAGGCATTCCAGTGGCCAAGTCCGAACAATAAATAATTGTGGCATGACAATCACGTATTAAAAAGCCAAAATTGTTCGAAGGCACGTTCCCCTTTTCAATGTCGAAACTGAAATACACACTGCTACTGGGCGGCCGACTTCTGTCTCCACAACTGCTACACCATCGGCACATCGCTTTTCAGAGCTAGCGTCAAGCTCATGCAAAACAGAGCCAACTTTTCATATCCTTTCCTTATAACGCCGCGTCGCGTTGTGGTGGTAGGTTAAAGTGGTTCTGTTTGTGTTTCAGTTTGTGTGGGAGCCATCCGGTTAAAGGATTGCCCTGGCGCATTAAAGACTAAAAGAGGGGGCAGCTTGAGGTAGGTAGGTCTATGCTTTAAATCTATTACGGACCTTTACGTAGCGATATTCAAAAGTCCGATAAAATTTAATGACATCATAAATTTCTGTGTAATTTTCCTTTCTCTCGTGTTGGTGTTGTTTTTCGTTTTTTTTTTTTTTTTTTATTGCCTGGCTTGACGATTTTCAGTGAGTCCTTTTTTGCGCGTTTCCTCATCGTGTGCGCCGACTTGTGAAACAAGGAGGCGTCGAGCCTGGCAGCTGTTAAGCTTTTAAGTGAATAACAATTAGGGTAGTCTATTTAGAGTTTTACCGAAATGGATGTGGGTTGCTGCAGGAGTGTAAGGATATGGAGGGTTTTGAATGTAACCTGATGCTGATTGGGTTAAGTGTTGAAGGCGGATTCACCGATAATCACAACAGGTTGGTTTGCTTGTTAGTAATGTAGACATTATCAATTTAATTAGATATGCGAAATTAAAGCTTCACTGTATGGAAGGTACATGAGAAGTAACTATGATGATGGCGGGGATTATTATCAATCGTTTTGAGTTGAAAGTCGGGAATGTTGCAGGAAATAGAATAAACTTTATGGTGATTATAATGATATTCCTGAATGTAGGGTAGGAAAAACCATTGGAGCAGTTTAATTTAATCTAAGAGCCTCTTTAACATCAGGCTTTTAATTAAATTTTACACAATTGATAGCCTACAACTCAGACTTGCACTCACCGAAAGTCGGGCACATTCGATTAGTCGTGATGTCTCTTTCAATTTCTTCCATCTTTCCCATTTTTCAGTTATTTTCAGTTGGGTTTCTGCTAAAGCTGCTGATCTCCAAGTTGTTATTGATCTTCATCCCGTGGATTCATTAAAAGCACTGCTTCGTGACGCAGTTGGGTTTCATTATTTTATGACTAATCTAGCCGCGTTTATGCGGACTTATGTCGACATGCTTTCGACTCGTTGTGCGACACATTTCCAGTCTTTAAATAATTTACAGCACACGAATCTTAAGGATTTTTTGTCAAGACTTTCCAGGCATGGATTTCAAAGGATCTGAACTGAGTGTTTTTTTTTTTTTTCAGTTTTATTTTCAAACTGACACAGATGCCAAAAGGCAGTTTTTTGCGGTCTTGGACCGTTCCTACATGAAATGATAAAAAAAAATTGAAAGGTAGTTGAACTGGTGGACTTCAAAATGAAAGAAGGTGGATGACAACAGTCAGGTTACAGTTCGCCGATCAGAGGCAGTAATATTAAGCAGTCGCAAGAAATAATCACCATAAAGGTACACGACAATTATATAACGTCGAAGCCAGCCAAGGACAGGTCTGAAAAGGAACGCCTTGAAAAAGCATGTGCGACAAAGTAAAGGGTTTTTCAATAAGAGCGCTACAAAAGTTTCTTTAAATAAAACAAAAACGGTAATAGATATCAATTAAATTCTTTATTCCTGTGAAAGAAAGTTCGATGCCATTATGGATGAAACTCGATTTCTTTTACATGGCCACCACGGGCACGCTTGCAGAAGTCCAGACGCTGAACCCAATTTTCGACGGTTTTCAAACATAAATCGGCCGATACTGCTGCAATTTCACGTCCGATATTCGTACGAAGTTCACCAATTGTCGCTGGCTTGTTGGCATAGACCATAGACTCGACGTAGCCCCAGGAAATAGTCTAACGGCGTCAAATCGCACGACCGAGGCGGCCAAGCGACTGGACCATTTCGTGAGATAACACGTTCTCCAATAAATTGATTGTGGCATTCGCTGTGTGGCTTGTGGCGCTTTCCTGTTGGAACCACATGTCCTCCAAGTCCATATCATCCAATTGGGGCCAAAAATATTCGGTTATCATTGAACGGTAGCGATTCCCATTCACAGTAACGTGCCGGTCTTGATCATCACGGAAGAAGTACGGCCCAATGACGCGCCGGTCCATAATCCACACCAAACCGTAATTTTTTCGGGATGCAATGATGACTCATGCAGTGCGTGTGGATTACTGCCTGACCAATACCGCATCTTTTGTTTATTGACGAAGCCATTCAGCCAGAAATGAGCCTCATCGGTGAAGATTATTTTTCGATGAAAATCCGAATTATTTTCAAGTTGTTGCTCAGCCCAATTCACGAACATACGACGCTTCTAATGGTCAAGCGGCTTCAGTTCTTGCGTCAATTTAATCTTGTAAGGATGTAGGCCAAGATCTTTTCGCAAAATTCGCCACAACGACGTCACAGAGATGCCCAACGCTTGAGAACGACGTGAGAGAGACACGTTTGGGCTTTCTTCAACTGAAGCCTCAGCGACAGCAATATTCTCGACACTACGGGCACTTCTTTGTCTCACTGGCATGGCAACATTTTTTACTGTGCCTGTGGATTCAAATGTTTCCACTAGACGATCAATTGTTGATCTGCTAGGACGATTATGACAACCATAAATTTTATGTAGCGCTCTTAACGTTAAGGCCACTGACTCCGAATTTCGGTTGTAAATTTTTTATAATTTCGACTCGTTGTTGGATCGTATATCTTTCCATCATGAAATGGCAAACCTTACTGAAGAGGAATGACAAAAAAAGCGGCATGAAGTATGACGTCGTTTGCTGTCCCTGTCGCTCAACTTTTGTAGCGTCCCTGTTGAAAAACCCGATAGCTCCTGCACTCAGTGCATAAATTACTCAAATTACTCATCAAGAACAATTACAAACGTTAGAGGACCCAGACAGTCGGTTTCTACTTGTGCGCGCCACTCAAGGCGAGGTCTTCCTCTACTACGTCCGACGTCTGGCTGGGAATCGAAGACTCTGCGAGCCGAAGTATTGGTGTCCATTCGTTCTACATGTCCTAGCCATCTTAAACGTCCAATGCGGAGTTTTTTGACCAGAGGCATGTCGCTGTACAGCTCGTATAGTTCTTGGTTGAATCGTCTTCTTTGGGGTTATTTGAAAGAAAAGGTGTACGTTGATAAGCCAGCAACAATTCAAGAGCTGAAGGATGAGATAATTCGGCACACTTACGGCATAGAACCTCAATTATGTCAAGCGTCATTAATTTAATCAACAATCTAACCACCCTTTATTAACGGATAGAGAATACTTACCGTTATTCCAATATCTTCGTTCAGAGTCTAAGCTGTAATTTCATCAACAGGGATCAGAGCAGTCCCACTTAACTGCATTCATACTAGTCCTCATGTTTTGTTCGCAGGTGAGACCAAAATACTTTTATTAGGTCTTTTGATTTCAAAAGACCTAATCTGACCGAGCTACAATTTGCTGTTGAATTTGTTTAAGCCAGGTGCTTTTAGGACTGATATTCTTTCAGGGATGTTTTTAAACGTTGATTGGTAATGCCTTTTGGACAGATCCAACTGAGTTTGTTGCATTCCATATTTCCTCAAACATTAAACTTCTTAATCGCCTTAATATCAGACTGAGATCCTCTACTTAAATGGCGCCATTTTATGCAAGAATTGGGAATATTTTATATTTCACTATAAGTGAGCCGCCAAACGTTGTTTTGCCTTCAAATTTTAAAACGCATTTTTGAATGATAATTTTCATTTGTGTTTATGTAGGCTTGGGGTTTTTTTTTAATTTCCAATTGCAATGAATCTAAATCTATATAATATAAAAATTTAACTAAATAAATTATTTATTTCAATGCTTTATGATGTTTTGTTTTGTTGTCTGGCTCATAAGTAAATAATTCTGATGGTGCTCCGACACGGGAACAGGCGACATACAAGTACCATGAGAGAAGCATGGATTTTCGAGGTTAAAGTTCCAGTTATACAGTGCGGTTCACATGGTAAGCCGCACCATTTTTCTCTCAATAAATTGCAGTTTTTCTGTTTGTTTTTTTCATGAACTACCAAACAATGCATTTATTGGAAATATTATTAAGCGGTTGTTTTGATCTCTTTCTTCCCACTAGTGCAAAAAAAGCTCAAAAAATCGGTTCAATTAGTTAGACGCACCTGGTAAAAGTTTGAAAAAGAAGAAGTTGATCGATTGCCATCATTTTTTTTTTGCTTTTTTTTATTATTTTAATTATTTTGCACAATTTCAATACTTTGTACAACCTCCGCGACTTGAAATGACATCAAAAATTCTACTTTTAAGCGATTCATACAATATTTTTAAAAAGTCTAATGAAATCTTACCCCAGGCTTCTTTAATTACTGCAATAAGCTCCTCACAACTTTCATACTGCTTGCCTCCTTCATAAATGTGACGGGTCAGCCATCCCCAAAGGTTTTCAATAATGTTTAGATCAGGTGAGTATGGTGGCCACGGCAACAATTCCACATTTTCACTAGCGAGAAATGCTTTCACAACGTGCGCGTTGTGGATCGGAGCATTATCTTGTTGTAAGATCCACTGGATTGGTCCAAAAAGCTCTCTTATGGCTGGAAAAGCTGTTTGCAAAAGAGCTTTATAAGACATTCCTGTCATTTTGTGAGACACAAAAACCAACTCAAAGGCACCATAGTATGAAATGGCCCCCCATACCATTACTCCTCCTTTCTTGGAATGGTTGCGATTCAAAAAGCATTCATCTTTGCGGATATCATGAAAATAAAAATTAAACCCATCAGGACCATCTAGGTTGAACTTTTTCTCATCAGAAAACACCAAAGTTCTCCAACTTGAAACACTCCCAACCTGAGTATCCCATTCCATATGAAGACGCGCGAATTCCAACCGAAGTTCCTTTCTTGCAGCGTTTAGTGGTGTTTTTTTTTGTAACTTTTTGAATTTCAAGTGTGGAGCACCTAAAATAGCTCGACGAACCGTTGATTTGCTGGCACTTACCCCCGCTAATTGTCTGATTTTCATCGTGGAGTGTGCTGAATTTGAGGCAATTCTTATTATCTTTCGCTTCTCGTGCGGTGTTAAGGCTGTTTTTGTCCTTCCTTTGTTATTTTTTCCATAGGTAGCAGGGTTTGATAAAAAATTTCGAACTGCTTTATCACTTCTTCCTATTTTGCTTGCAATTTTCCGCATAGAAAAACCTTCTAAGTGATAGGCCTCAATTTTTGCCTTTTCCGCCACCGCCAACATTTTTTTTTTACCCATATTCACTTTAACCACTCGGAAAAACTTTAATAACGTTTACTCATTGACAAAATTTAATTTGCATTACCCAGCATTAAGAAATAACTGTATAAATTCGTGCGTCTAACCAAGTGAACCGATTTATTTGAGCTTTTTTTTTGCACTAGTGGGAAGAAAGAGATAAAAAACCGTTAAGTGTCTCTCACTAATCTTGAATTTAGTTTTTTTTTTCAAAGAGAATTTAATAACCATTCCAATAAATGAATTGTTTGGTAGTTCATGCAAAAAACAAACTGAAAAACTGCAATTTATTGAGAGAAAAATGGTGCGGCTAACCATGTGAACCGCACTGTATCTATCATTGAACAACTTCATTGGAACACAAAACAAGATAGAATTGACCTTTTCAAAGACAGCGAAGTAAGTCGCGAACAGAATCCTGCCGATACGAATAAGGAAATATTATAGTTGAGACACAGTAAAAACTACCAACCACCCGACCTAAGTGATGTGCAAATTTTGGTCGGAAGAAAGTAAACCTCGAGAATGGAACCTAAGTATCGTTTGACCGATTTTCAAAAAAGGAGATCATCTGAACTGCATCAACTATTTTTTTTTTTTTAACTTTCAAACTCATTTTTTATTTACTTAAAATATTAACTTACTACTAGACAAAAATGCTTAAATCTAACTTATCAATAACCGGCTTACTTAATCTAACTTATCGGCCCTTAGTGGGCGCTGTAAGCTTATATTTAGCTGATTTATGTTGCCTTTGGACTTAAATTTGTCGGGGTTTTTTTATATTTAATTTTAACTAACAAAGAAAAAATAAAAAACTTTGTATAGTGATTTTTTTTTTAAATAAATAAACTTATTCTAGATTATAACTAACTGAAGACTACTTAAACTACTTAAGCCTAACTTAAGACTACTTAAATACTTAAACCTAACTTAATTATAATCGGGGTGGCGAGCCCTCGTTGCATATGCCCCGAGGGGTCGCCATCCTGATTGCGTCTTTCGGTCCCACGGCAGCATGCGTTCAACCATATTGTACGCCAATATGGTGCACAAGCCCCGCCCCAGACCTTGTTCCTAATTTTAAAATCTTAACTATGGAGTTGGACTAATAGTCCGCAAAGTCCTGAGGAAGTGCAGAATCACCTTCCTCATATAGCCTCCAGAATTCAGTGCGCTGTTTTGCAGCATCGATCCTATCGCGATCCGATACCGCCTTGCTAAAGCGGAGGAGCTCCGGAGCATTGTCGACGTACCCGTCGCGGATAAGCCGTTTGTCCCGCGCGTCACAATTGCGGTGGTATAAAACCGGGATACCGTTCCTGTGTTGTACTAACCCTAACGAATCGATGTAAATAAATGCCTCTGGTGGAATAAAGCCTGATATGAGCGTGCTCTCCATGTATTAAATCTTTGGGGTAATAAGCCCCAAAGATCAGGCTGTTGTCGCTAGCCATCGCCCTTGCAGCGTGCCTTCGCGTCACCTTAATCAGGAAATTGTCAATTCTATTCAACTGAGCCTCATTGTATAGAACCTCGTTGCGATAATATTTTATGTACTCGGAGTCCGGCGTTCGGTACAATCCTAAGCAGGATCGGAGACACCGCCTCTCAAACAGCCGTATCCTTTCCATGTAGGCTGGTGCCACATTGAACCACACCGGACAACCGTAAGCGATGATCGGCCTTATGAGGGCCATGTAGTAAATGACTTTCACCCTTGAATCAAGTTGACTGCTTTGAAACAATCTTCTTGTCAGAGCATAAGCCCCCCTAGCCCTAGCCAGACAATCATCTACATTTTTGTTAAAATACAGAAACTTATCAAGCCAGATGCCAAGGTATTTGACTTCACTTCTCAACGCCAACGGCTGCACATACTGTCACAATTTTTTCCAGTTTTTTTCTGGTATCCCTAGAAGCCCTATGCAATGGGGTCCTGAACAGAATCGTTTCGGTATTTTTGATTGATCTTCAATTTCTAATCATCGCAATATCCCTTAATGTGATCGAAGTCACGTTGCAAAAGTGTGTTTATGACTCCGATTGTCGGACCTGATCTGTACGCCACTAGATCATCTGCGTACGCTATAGCGTGTCTGAGAGAACCTACAAGATTACTTGTATAAATGTTAAACAATATCGGGGAGTTCACCGCCCCCTGTTGTAAACCGTTTTTAATTTCAAAGACTTTACTCGAAGTTACGTTGCCACATTTGACAACGAACTTCTTTCCCATAAGCATTTCATATATCATATATAGCATGGGTTTCGGCATGCCCATTCTGGTCAGCTTGTAGAAAAGCCCCTCTAACCATACGGTGTCGAAGGCCTTCTCAAAGTCAACCAGACAGGCCCCTATGCATTGTCCTTTGGATTTATTCCATTGGATGTCGGACTCGAAAACCAAACTGATTATCCGGAATACTGAACTGCACCAACTGCAAAGGCATTTGTCCCCTCAACATCAACTACAAGATCCTGTCTGCGCAATATGCCAAGGCATGAAATCGTTTACCAACAACCTGATCGGCCCTTATCAGCCTGGTTTTAGGCCAGTAAAGTTCACAATCACCGCTTATTTTGATTTCAAAGCCGCATACGACAGCATTTATACAGACGAACAATTTCGAGTCGTGTGCAGTTTTCTTATACCGCCCACACTCGTCCGTTAGGTGCAGTGAAATAACACCTGCATTCGCTCTATACATGTCCTACCCATCTTAAACGTCCAATGCGGATTTTCTTGAGTAGCGTTATGTCGCTATCGAACTCGTATAGTTCGTGGTTGAATATTTTTCTCCATAGCTAGTCAAAGCGAACGGCACCGAAAATTTTTCAAAAAATAATGTTCACTCAAAACGACCAAAGATTTCTTCATCAGCTTTTGACCAGGTCCATGCTTTAGTACCGTAGAGCAGACTGGAATGATCAGGCTCTTGTATAGGATCGACTGAGGGCTTTATAATATTGCCTTCGTAGCCCGAAAAAAAAACAGTGGTTGGCAAGAGCATAACATCTGAAAGTTATATCTGCCAATGGTGATGTTCTACCACATTTGGTGTATGCTACTAGTTGCATCGATTTATGGAAGATTGCATTTTGAGCAATCCTCTCAAGAATGAGATTGATGAAGTCACAGTAGAGTGCAAAGGCTTGCCTAAGCTCTTTTTTGGTATCGAATGTTTCGTTGAGATCGTTGCCGATCCTAATGGAGAATTCTCCATTGTCATCCTGCACTAACGCACGGGTGGAGTGAAATTACCCCCACGGAAATAAACCCCATGTTAATGGAAATAAGCCCTGCCACGAAAAAGCATTAATCCCCGCAATGGTAATTGCCATTTGAAATTAGAATTCTACTCAAGTTCGGTGTATGCAAAGTTTGAATGAAAGTGGGGGTCATGCAGCCCCCCTGCAACCCCCTTGGTTGGGCTTACTGTTTGATTTGGAATGTGTGCGAGTTTGGATGCATGATACAGAAATTAACCCCCCAAGCAAAAGGCATTTACAGCCGCGGGACTTTTTTCCATTTCTAAAAAGAAAGAAATAAGCCTATCGGTGAGTTTTTCCTTTTTTTGTTGGGAATTTAGCCCCATAGGGCTTATTATTGAGTGAAAATTATTTTTTGAAAAATTTTCGGTCCCGTTCGCTTTGACTAGCTATGGAGAAAAATATTCAATTACGAACTATACGAGTTAGACAGCAACATAACGCTAGTCAAGAAAATACGCATTGGACGTTTAAGATGGCTAGGACATGTATAGAGCGAATGGATACTAATTCTCCGGCTCGAAGAGTCTTCGATTCCCAGCCAGACGTCATGATAAACATCCTTCTATTGATGGGATGTTCTAGTAGAAAAACAAATTTAACGATCAGGTAGCTAAATATAAAAATTTAGTAAACTATTGACTGGGTCAAATAAAAAAAAACATATTGGTTGAAGCCCGTGTACTCTAATGTGCATAACACTGAGTTCCAAACTCTTAAATTATACAAAATTTTATGAAAACAAAACACATTTGTAAAGTGATGACCAGAAACATCATTCCTAGAATTATAATCAACATATATATTTACAAACTAACCACACACATATATATATATAAATATATAGTAAATCACCTTAACCTAATATCGTAAGGATCATCTCTCATATCAATAGTTCACCACCAGCTAAAACTCCTTTTAAGCACGCAAATCTTGGGTAGAAATTGACAAGGGAAGTAAAATCCAAAACAAACCTAATAAACTCCCGTGCGGCGTTAGACGACATGATATAAAGATAATCAGAAACTCATAATATACCCAACAGCCGACCCTGCCACAACCACCCTGAAGACGTTTGAGAACCCGTTCAAGTTTATTTCGATACGAAAAACTAATTAAGGTCACACGAAAGCGCTGTTCTTTGGGGGTGAACAATTCGACACGACATCATCAGTGGAAATTAATGGATTCGATCTGGGCTTGGTCATGTTGTTCGCCCAGTTTGGTTAGTCGATGTCCCGACAGGGCGACAGGAAAGCTGATTTAGTTTCCTGTCGATATTATTTATCGCGTCTTTTTTTTATGTGAGTACAGGTGGGAGAAGAGCGTATTTTATTATCCTGTCACGAATGTAGAACGGACTATACATTTGCAAGTTGTATAACATGTTTTCGTGTTATTGTCTGCAGGCTTTAATTAAATTTTAACGTGGGATACGTGAGCATGAGTCTAAGGGTTAAAACGGTCATTAAGAAGATCATAACCATGGCCAGAAATACCATGAGGTAATTATTTTATTTAATGCAGATTACACTATTGTTGATTATGATGGGTGATTTTGATCATTTTGATCCAGACGTTACATGTGTAGGGATATCTAAAGCTATTGCAATACCAGATGAGAGCAGGAGTAGACGTGTCTCACACTAAGGAATCTCTTTCTAACGTCCCTACCGATGAAAAAATTATTAAGGATACACTTCTTGAGCTAATGTACTTTAGCTCTATATCCTGTCCGAAATACGAAGATTGTTTTCATAACTTTTTATTCGAAAATCGAGATATAAAGCACACATCCCACATCCTTGATGTACACAGTCAAATCTTTTCACAGCTAAATTCAGACAGATGAAAAGACGTCATTTTGGTTGCTAGATAAGTCGCATACTTAGCTGTCATACAAATACAAAAAGGGTGGTGGTTTTATTGAGTAAAAATCTCACACTACTTTGGCCACGTACTCATCCTGTGTATAAAGATGTCCACCTTACTTACTTAGTTAACTGGCGCTACAGTCGGGAACGAACCTGGCCTCAACTAACATGCCTCTCCAATTAGCCCGGTCCTTAACTATAGACTACCAGCCACGCCCGAAAAGATGTCCTTGCTATATTTTCTAGTACAAAAAATAGTTAATAGAAGAGGCACAAATGAAGACGCTACTCAAAACCCGCTCTGGACGGGAGAATATCTTGCCAAAAGAAGGGGAGTCTTCCAGCTCACAGAAATCAAAGAGACTCGCCACTTCCTTCAATTCTAAAAAATAAAGCCAAACAACTACAATTGGCAGATGGCTTCAAAAAGAAACGAAGGCTCTACGAAACAATAATGCCAACCTAGTCAGAAAGGCATTGGGAACTGTATTCAGCATTTCCAGCAGATTCTTAACGGGAATAATGTTGAAAGTGTGATTGATAGGGGAAGGTAAGAAGTTAGTGCAGCTATAAAAAGGTGAAGGGATCAAACTACATTGGATCGTCCACACTGCCGAATGAAAATAATTTTCGAATCTCAATTTTCAGGTTCAAGATGACAAAAAAGACCGAACTGCCGATTGAATGACTGAAAGCAAGGAGCCCAGAATTGAAGGGCTGACATCAATGGGTTGGCACCTATTAAGTAAAAGCAAATTATCGTATGGTGAAGACAAGGGATGCCGTTGAGCTCTACAGGCAGAGAAGAAGGGAAGAACACCGGTTTTCAGAAAGAAGAAAAAAGAGCAAGAAAAGTGCGCGATCGAGCGTATAGAGAGGTGCCACTCCAGGAACGATGTTCGCAAGTTTTACCAAAGTGTAAAAAGTTACGGCCAAGGATTCAAGGCTTGAACAGAATCCTGTAGAGATGAACATGGAAATATCGTAGTTGAGACACAGTCTATGCTGAGGATACGGAAGAACAACTTCTGCAGACTGTTAAATGGCGATTACGAATAACATTCCGCTGTCAGGCAGAACGAACCGTTCAATATTGGCAACGACAGCGAAAACTGCCAACCACCCGACCTGAGTGAAGTGAGGATAGCAATATCTAAACCCAATCTTAATAAGGCTGCCGGAAATGAGGGCCATCCCGCCGAGCTTTATAAAGCCACGGTGATGACTTGGTAAGAAACATCCACCAACTCATAAGCCAAATCTGGTCGGAAGAAATCATGCCTGAAAAATGGAACCTCAGAATCGTTTACCCGATCAACAATAAGTGAACGCCTGAAACCGTTTACCAACAACCTTATCAGTGTGGTTTTAGGCTAGGAAAGTCCAAAAGCGATACATTTTTCACACTTCGGCAGATCCTGGAAAAAACCCAAGATGTCCAAATCGATACCCACTACCTATTCATCGATTTCAAAGCCGCAGAGTTTTTTTTATAGTTTTGGTATACCACCCAAACTCGTCCGTGATACTTGCGGCATAATTTTTGTGTGAAATTATATTAATTGAATAAAATCCTCGGAGTTTGTCATTTTTGTCTGCCCATAGCTCCATCAGGTATTTCTCCTCTTCCACACACCAAATCTTCATCATATTTTTTTTGCAGTTATAAAGGGTTTTTCAATACGAGCGCTAAAAAGTTTTTTTTAATAAAACAAAAACGGTTTTGGATATCAATGAAATTCTTTATTCCTGTGAAAGTACGTTCGATGCCATTATGTATGGAACTCGGGTTCTTTTGCATGGCCACCACGGGCACGCTTGCAGAAGTCCAGACGCTGAACCCAATTTTCGACGGTTTTCAAGCATAAATCGGCCGATACTGCTGCAATTTTACGTTCGATATTCGTACAAAGTTCATCAATCGTCGCTGGCTTGTTGGCATAGACCATAGACTTGACGTAGCCCCACAGGAAATAGTCTAACGGCGTCAAGTCGCATGACCGAGGCGGCTAAGCGACTGGCACTGGACCATTTCGAGAGATAACACGTTCTCCAAACATGGTTTCCAATAAATTGATGGTGGCATTCGCTGTGTGGCTTGTGGCGCCGTCCTGTTGGAACCACATGTCCTCCAAGTCCATATCACCCAGTTGGGGCCAAAAATGTTCGGTTATCATTGAACGGCAGCGATTCCCATTCACAGTAACGTGCCGGTCTTGATCATCACGGAAGAAGTACGGCCCAATGACCTTACCGTAATTTGTTCGGGATGCAAAGATGACTCATGGAGTACGTGTGGATTGCTGCCTGACCAATACCGCATATTTAGTTTATTGACGAAGCCATTCAGCCAGAAATGAGCCTAATCGCTGAAGATGATTTTTCGATGAAAATCCGAATCATTTTCAAGTTGTTGCTCAGCCCAATTCATGAATATACGACGCTGCTGGTGGTCAAGCGGCTTCAGTTCTTGCGTCAATTTAATCTTGTAAGGATGTAGGCCAAGATCTTTTCGCAAAATCGCCACAACGACGTCACAGAGATGCCCAACGCTTGAGAACGACGTGTGAGAGACATATTTGGGCTTTCTTCAATATTCTCGACACTACGGGCACTTCTTTGTCTCACTGGCACTGGAACATTTTCTACTGTGCCTGTGGATTCAAATTTTTCCACTAGACGCTCAATTGTTGATCTGCTAGGACGATTATGACGACCATAAATTGGACGTAGCGCTCTTAACGTTGAGGCCACTGACTCCGATTTTCGGTTGAAAATTTTAATAATTTCGACTCGTTGTTGGATCGTATATCTTTCCATCATAAAATGGCAAACCTTACTGTGGAGAAATGTCAAAAGAGCGGAAAGAAATATGGCGTCGTTTGCTGTCCCTGTCGCTCAACTTTTGTAGCGTCCCTGTTGAAAAACCCGATATTATAGTTTTACAAGCCATAGCCACTCAGCCACTGTTGAAATGAAATGAAAAAATACATTTGCTTTGACAGCGAACTCATCAGCTGTTTTGTGGAACGTGTGGAACACAAAAAGAACGTATGAAAAGGTGTGTTCGTTCCAACAACCTGCAACGAGATGACGTCTGCGAAGTGTTTTCGAGACGGTTACGGAGTAACCTACTAGTTTTGGTAAACTGCAAATATATGGGAAAACTCCGGTTTTGAATAAAGTTTTCAAGTATTTTTGCGAAAACTCAGTTTATGGTTGAAAGCACTTTAAGTCAATGTCGTTGATACTATTGTTTTGGCGTTTATTTGTATTTTTTTTTTCATGCGGAATAAACGTTATAAGTCAATGATGCCAAATATTTGAATATTACGTTTTTTTTTATGTTGTGGTGCCCTTTTTGCAGTTGATTTAGAAACACAGACAAATTGTCGAACTGCAACACTTGCATATTTTACATATGTGTTTGGCCATTGAAAGCTGTGTATTTTAACTTTGTTGCAAGGAGAATTCTGCACGTGTGTTTCAGGCATAACGTTCCCAGAATATTCTTGTTTCGTGAATAGTTTTAGGCGCGTAACTATTAAATTACCCACGAACAATTGCTTGTTATAATTGGCATAACTTAACCACACTTCTTAAATGACTGTGAATGACTCTGCGCTATGCATACCTAAGTAACGAATTAAGCTCCCACTGTGAAGCATTAGTAAATAAACGCATATATAATCTGCCCTAACGAGGTATCCCTCGGAGTGGACAATTTTCCGCAACGCATACCCCGTCGGAGGCTTAAATTCCATTCGAGGTAGTGTCATCGCTACAATTCGTAAATAAATTCCGCAAAGAATTTGCGTCGGAAAAATAAATTCACTAAGCTGTCAAAAATTTTCAAGAAAAATGCACCGAACGCTAGGACGGAATCTGACTAAAAACCAAGGATAAAGGAAGTAAGGAGATACCAAACTTCTACCTCGCTTACCCTGAATCCCCGCAAGAGTTGGTTGTTTTTGTTGTAATCCACCTCCAATGCATTCCCGTCTGTGAATACATGTATTTCCGAGTAAAAGAATTCAGCAGACGAGAAATTTTGGGTTTGGACGTTCATTAACAGCTGTTTAGCAGTGTGGTAGATTTATTTTTTTATGACATTTCAATCGACATTCATTTATTTTTTTGCGTTTGTTGTTTTTGCGTGTGTGGAAATATTTTCGCACTTTGTCCTGTCGCACTTCACAAATTAACTTTATGTAAACTTTAGGGCGCAATTTTTTGTATTATTTTGCACTTCAATTTTACACAAACAAACGAAAATAGTAAAAAAAAAAGTGTAAACAAACCAAATAATTAAATGACAGCTCACAATTGTATGTTTTGGTGAATACAAACATATGTTTTTGAATGTATTCAGTGAAGTTATTATTTGTTTTGTAAATTATATGAATTGAATGTTTTCAACTGCTCCTTAAGGACAAAAACTAACTATTTAAGTGTAATAATTAATTTTTAAACAAGATGATTTCCAAGAGGATGTATTAGTTTAATAATCCTCTACGAGTTTTCGTAGTCGATTCCTATTTCGGAGTGATGGGGTGTTGCGTAATTTGATAAGCAAGATTCTGAAGGTGGTATATTTCCAACTCAGAGTTATTATAAGTAGGGTAATTTTTTTTTATAAATGATATAAATGGTGTTTGAAGTACCGACTTTTGTTATGTCTCTGTTGATCAGAACAGTTGAGTTTCATATATAATGGTAACGAATTCGCCCATTTCATATTTTTGATAAACTGTTTTTTTATGCTGATAAATTTATTTCTTTGCAAAAAAAAGTATTCCACTTACCAACAGCCGTATTAATAAAAGCAAATTAAATGTGAATTATCTCTAATCAATGGATTTAACGAGAAAACTTCTAAGGCCGTGTGTCAATCGCGTTAATATGCGGGTTAAATTTTATCCACTGTTGAATTTTTGGCCTTTCTGCAGGGGTAAACGAAAAATTGGCTTTTTATATAAATACTATTTTTAATAATTTCCCGAAAGAAGTGGAACAAAATTCCTTTGTTTACAGTTTCTTGTAATAAGAATATACCAAATAGATTTCAGAAAGAATATCAAATCTTCCTTAATTATTTTATTTTTTTTTTTTTTTTTTATAATTTACACGTACTCAAGGGGTTATGAATACCCTTTTATATGTTGCCATAGTACGAGCGTTAGAGAGCAAAAAAAATATTGTTGTACAGTTTGTGCTCATGATTAAGGTCGTATGTCAATTGCGTTAAAAAGAGGGTTACATTTTATCCTCTTTTTTTGTTTAATTTTTTACTTTTCTGCACCATACTAATGTCAAAAATTATTCACTGGCTAAAATTTTAACGCAATTTACACACGGAATAAAGATATCCGCCCTACTTTGTTCATGTTAAACATATTCAACATACAGCGAAACTGATATTATTCAGAGTTTAAACGCAATATTGAAAACCTTAAATAATTAAAACGCGTGTTTTCTGGTTGGTAGGTAAAGGGTGATCCATTTCGAGGTTCCCTACTTTTTTAAATAAAAAAACACAGAAAATTCAAATTTAATGGAGAATGTTTATTATCATTTGAAAGAACATTCTTTGGCATTTATTTTTTGAAGATTATGTCTATCAAATGTTGGCCGTTGCTACGTCGCAGATGGTCCATCCGTTGAGTCCAATTTTCGATCACTCGTTCGAGCATTTCGACTGGTAACTGGCGAATGACATGCGTGATGTTTTCCTCCAAGGCCTGAATCGAAGCGGGTTTGTCGGCATAAGCTTTTGACTTTACATATCCCCACAGGAAAAAGTCTAACGGTGTGATATCACACGATCTTGGTGGCCAATCGACCGGCCCAAAACGTGAAATTATGTTCTCACCGAGATGTTCTCTCAATAAGTCCATTGATTGATGCGATGTGTGGGAAGTGGCGCCGTCTTGCTGAAACCAAATGTCGCCGAGATCACGAGCTTCAATTTCAGGCAACAAATAGTCGGTTATCATGGCACGATAACGGTCGCCATTGACGGTTACGATCGCACCGGCATAATTTTTAAAGAAATATGGACCGATGATTCCACCGGCCCACAAACCACACCAAACCGTTGTTTTTTTCTGGATGAAGAGGCAGTTCTTGAATCTTGAATTCTTGAATTCAGGTTGCTCTTCGTCCCAAATGCGGCAATTTTGTTTGTTTACATACCCATTGAGCCAGAAATGGGCCTCATCGCTAAACAAAATTTGCCTGGAAAACGTCGGATCTTCTTGGAACTTTTCAAGAGCCCATAGAGCGAAGCTATGTCGCTTGGGAAGGTCGAGCGGCTTCAGTTGTTGCACAAGCTGTATTTTGTACGCTTTCAATTTAAGATCTTGACGTAAAATGGGCCAAGTCGTTCCATACGTCAGTCCGAGTTGCTGCGAACGGCGCCGAATCGACTCTCTACGGTCTTCGTGTACACTCTCAGCTACGGCCGCTATATTTTCTTCACAGCGTGCTGGACGTGGTCTATTCGGTCAATATTATCCAATAATGAATGCTGGGTCTCAAAATGGGTGATGGTGTTGCGAATAGTACGCTCAGTAGGCCGACTATGTTGACCATAAGTTGAGCGAAGTGCACGAAACACATTCCTCACAGAACGTGAATTTTCATAATAAAGTTGAACAATTTGTAAACGTTGTTCACGCGTAAGTCTTTCCATTATGAAATGCCAAACAATACTAAACAAAAATAACATGACACGACTCACACGTGATCTGTCAAAAAAGGCTATTGAAAAAAGTATCTCTATTTGGATCACCCGTTACAAAACAAAGAACAATTTATTTCAATTGTCAACCGTACATGCCATACAATATCTCTGTTTTGCTACTTTTCAATATAAATTACATTTTGATCTTATTTTCAACAGAAGCAAATGTAATCATAACATATTTGTACCCATTTTTTTAAATATCCAATTTTATTACATTTTCTGATATAAAATACTTTCTCTTTGGTTTTTATTTGATAATCTGAATGATTTACTATTTTCTCTAAAACTCATATCCTTTTCCACACATTGTTTTAATTGCATGTAGGTAAATGTAATAAAACTCTTGTCCTTTTTTTCAATAGTTCTTACAAAAATAAACACAATAACACAACACAAACAATATCAGAGATGCAATATCAAAATATCACAGAATGAGTTCGACAGATAAACAGGAGAATTGGAACGATTTATCGCAAAAATGTGGACTTACATACATACACGAAAAATCAGAATTCTATTTTATTGTTCTCAGTAGGTTTTTTTGTTACTAATATTTTTTTCAATCATAAAAAATTAATAAACATATTTCCAAAATTTGATGAAATTGAATAATCAATACTCTGAACGCGGTGCTTATTTCTTTATTTTTTCTTGGATGCGCTCATTGGTGGTGGCAATGCTACAGCTGTTTTAACTCCGATGTAAATGTTCACCGCTTTCAGTGATGGTTCTGGGTGAGGTCGATGAGGAGGCGGGGGAAAATCGAAAAAAATGTGGGGAATAACTTATCTCACGCACACTTGTTTATAAATAGGATAGAATGTGTAAGATACGTAATTATGGGTGAATTTAGCTTGTAGGCAAATCCCGAAGATTGGTATAGCCCGTCCCAAAGTACCTGAAAATATCTTGCGCAGGTCTATTCACATCAGGGATTTTATTCTCTTAGAAAAACGCAAAACTACTTTTCCAACAAAAACTACAGCTAAAAAAAACGTGTGCGCATTTCATAAAGCAAGCATACCCCTGCTTGCGAAAACATCTCTCTCGACGATCGACGATCGAGGAATACGAATAACTGATTGTCCACATAGAACCGTCGTTGGCGCATGCAATAGATACACTTTACCCACCCCAAAGAAAAGGGAAATTTGCTGGGTGTTGCACTTCTCAAATATGTATTAATAAAAGCCAGAGCTTTGAGTAACAACTATTAAAAAGGGTTAAAATGGAATTTCCATTATACTTTGTGAATGGGCACGAATGCAGGTAGACAGGTCAATTTTTAGGTTAATTGAGAAAAGATGGGTTTTTTTACTCACTTAAAATAGACCCGTCTTGCCGGATACAACTTTGGAAAACTTATGTTTTCAAGTGAATAAAAGGTATATTTTTACGCGTTTTTGCATGATTTTATAATTTTCTTCTTTTCTTTTATGACTTGTTTGACCTTTACCACACTATACCTATTATAACTTAAAAAAAACCTCATATTAAATTTTACAAATGCCAGGAAACATGCAAAAATTATAATTTTTTTATTTTCTTTTACGACTCGTATGATCTTTACCACATTATACCTAGTTTAACTTAAAAAAAAAAACGTCATAGGTATGAAAGTTTTCGAATGCCAGGACACATGCCAAACTTATATAAAAAGGCAAGTATTAGCTTTTTTAGCAGGCATTCATTTTCTGTCAGTAAACCAAAATACATCTTAAAACACCATTATGGATTCTATTGGCAAAGGAAAATCAATAAGCAAGCAAACACGAGCGGTTATCATCAACGTTATAAAACATGAGATGGAGAAGGCCGAAACACATTTGAGAGTTCAGAGCTGGAAATTTATTGATGAAGCATCCAAAATAACAGGAGTATCCAGAAGCTCAATATGGAGGATTTTTAAAGAGTATGAAAGAAGCGGTACAGTCAGAAGTCCAAAAAAAGGACCTCACAACCATTATGTCACCGGACTGGACAACTTTGACATCAGCGTAATGAAAAGAATAATTCAAAATGTTCATAAAGAGGAAAAAATGATAATTACACTAAATGCACTGAATCAACGAATAGCTTCGGATTTGCAGATCAACATGCGCCGATCATCTTTACACAGGGTTTTACAATACAATGGATACAGATCTAAAAAAAAAACAGAGAACAACCGAAGAATTTTATGCGATCGAACGGATATAAAACTTAAACGCTACGAGTATATTGCCCAAGTACGAGAATTCCGAGAGAAAGGCTACGCAAATATTTATATAGATGAAAGTTATATTCATAGCACACATACTCGACCCAATACTTGGACAGATGGCAGCTTGGACGGCTTAAAGTCAAATATTTCCAAAGGATCACGGTTGATTATAGCTCATGCTGGTGGAAAAGGAGGATTTGTTAGAAATGGACTACTGCTTTTTAAATCTGGAAGCAAGACTGGTGACTACCATAATGAGATGAACTACGAAAACTTTTCAAAATGGTTAAGGGAACAAGTTCTTTGTAACTTAGAAGAACCGTCAGTTATTGTTATGGACAATGCAACATATCACAATAAAATTGATGGTACTGTCCCCAACTCGTCATCATTAAAGGCTGATATGATTAAATGGCTATCCGAAAACAAAATACCTCACCAACCAGCTAGCTGCAAAGTACAGCTATATGGATGAATAAAACAAAACAAGTCCTCCCGAAAGCTTCAAATTGATGACATCATTAGGAGTGCAGGCCATGAAGTCTTACGATTACCCCCTTATCATCCGGACCTAAATCCTATAGAAAATATATGGGGAATAGTAAAAAGCAGAGTAGCAGCAAGAAATACAACTTTTAAACTGGACGATGTCAAAAATATTGCGGAAGAAGAATTCAACAAAATTACTCCGGAAAATTGGAACTCTGTTTGTGAAAAAGCAATACACACAGAAGATGAATATCATCGCGCAGAAATTGCATGGGATAGAATAACTGAAAGAATTGTTATACACCCAGCAGATGATTCATCTGATGGAGATGATTTTGAAACCGACGAAAAAAAACACTATTTATAACTCCAAATAAAATCTCAACTATTTATTTTTTCAAACAATATCTTTTTTCGATAAGTATTAATTTTCTTTGCTTTACATTATTTTATGTCAATTTTGATATTTTTCATTATTTCTTTATTTTCTTGAATGTAATGTTCTACTTCGTGCATGAAACTTTTTTCATGAGTTACTACAATAATTTATTGGTGAAACTCAATGACAGTTAAAACACGTATCAATAATAAAACAATTACGTTTTCCAATATCGCTGCAAAAAAGATAAAGTACAGAAAAGCATTAACAATTTCATGCGATCAAGAAACCTTAAAAGAGAAAATTTCCCTTAAATAAATTGCTACTGCGCATGTTGGGCTTGGGATCTTTCTTCTTTTATGGGACGGACTATATCTCTTTATAGTGCGTACCAAAACAGTTGGCCATTCTACTGCGCAGGTCTCTTAAAATGTGTTTTACAATCTCTTCAAATTGCAAAAACAAGCATAAAGAGACGAAATTGGGCGGAGCCATAATAAAAAACGAAAAACGCCTTGTGTTCAAGATCGCTGTCGCGATCTCACTAAGGGTGGTTTCTTCATTTTCCTTCGTTTATACTGAAATTAGGAGCGGAGGAAAAATTTAGACCATTATATGTCAACTTTACTTGGAGGAAAATATATTGTTTCGTTTTTTGTCTTGTCGGTTCTTTGTAGGAGTATGATGTGATCACGGTCGGATAGATTAAGCAAAACATTGCACATGAATTGATTGTGTGACTGTGTCTGTATGAAGGTGTACGGTTTTAGATTTAAACCCTATTTGCTCATTATGCTTTCGTTGATCATTATTAATTGTGTCGTGCATATTGATCATGTAGGTACTGATATTGGCACGCAAAGTAAAGTAAATTGCAGTGTCACACCATAAACCATAAAAAGGGTTGGGAACCCTTTCAAATACAATCGGACTTCTAGGTAGAAATGTATAAAAGTCGACCTCATAATAAAAAATTGAGTTTATTTAGATATACAACAGCATTTTAGTTCTAAGCACTGTAAAGTTGGGTTACGCATTGTAAATTACAGGCAAAAACGCTTAGTGATTAAATCTCTTTCGCGTCATTTTTGTTCTCTTAAATCCTCTCTCTGCGCAATCGACCGTTGGCCAACTGTTTTGGTACGCACTATACTTCCCTTATCTGTGCTAAAAACCCATCAAACATTCCAAACGCAGCAACTGTTCACGAAATATGTAACACTTGAATCTATTATGGATTCGAACCAATTCCGATTTCGAAAAGTAATGCAGATAAACGGGTTCCATTAACGAACATATTTGCTTGAGAATCCGATTCACGACAAAATGGACGAAATTCTACAAATTCGTCAACCACATTCAACAACCTAAATTACAAAATTTATTGTCACACCAAATACACCAACCACACACAGCCATTCCAAGCAACAAATAGATGTCTCCCAAATCGACTAAGAGTACACCCGATAAAAATCCACCGTAACTCAACGAATGTGCGACAGAGACACAACTAAAACAAAACGTCATTCCTTCAATACTGTGAATGGGTCAATTAAATGGCGTTATCTCTCAATAAACGCCTGTGGTCGTGTGACGGCTGTCATCTGATTCCAACCAATATCTCCCCAACAGAAAACTAAAAAATTCTACAAAAATAAAGAAACTGTTCTTTAGCATCGGGAATTTATTTTTTCAATAGTTGAAGTGATCGATCCATTGATTATCCGTTGAAATTGTGCGTTTGAAATACCTTGTGTTTTTGTTTGGTGCATTTTTATTTTCATCGAAATTTTGTGCTTTTGTCTCGCTTCCACGCCCGGTGCAATTTGTTATTTTATTTATTTTTTTTTCATCTAATTTTTGAAACGCCACTCTTCTTGCTCATGCATTGTCGCCTCAGTCGAGAACGAGATCGAGTGGTGAACGCGAGTTTTCGTCGAAACGTCGCCGTCGTGTGGGTGAACAAAAATGGAAAAAAGTGTCGAAAATCTGTGAAAAACCTAGTGCATTCTATAGAAAAGTAAAAATTCATTAAAAAGTTAAATAAATCTCAAGTGATTTGCAAAATTTGCAGGAAAAAAAAAACCAAAGCGACTCCCTTGGTATCCTTTTTTTTCGGTTTTTTCTCAGAAGGATTTGCTGATTTCTCACTCGATATCATTTCAACGAAGAGCGAACAGGATAGCACAATCCAATCATTTGGCCGATACGCGTGTGTAAGTGTGTGTGAAAACGCGATGTAATTGTACAGAGACGTCGTCGTCTGGAAAAAAAAGGGTTAGTCAACCCCCCGCCGCTACTTGTGTGCTCCGTCGACAAATGGAAATTATGTGAATTTTGTTTCCTTGTTGTGTGTATGGTGGTGCCTTCTTCATGTGCTTCGAATTCATTCATTTTGCGTGAATTGCAATTTTTTTTTTCGAGGATCTATTACGCTGGAATTTTTCTATTCTGTTCGCTGACAACCCAAGGAGAGTACAAGAGAGGATACTCTTTGAAAGTGGGCGCATCCTAGTATCCCACCCGTAAATACACACAATTTGACGTCGGCCGGTGAGTAATGAAAAAGAAAATCAATAAAAGAAGAAAACAGTTTTTTGCGTTCTTTCGGTTGTTCCTTGTTTTTCCCAGTTTCTGAGGGAATATTACTTGAGTCATTTGTTGGGTGAGGGATCTGTCAAAACAGCGGGTGTGTTTTCCCCCCGGTACACAATAGCAGAAGCCATGGCAAATGCATTATTCCTCTTATCTGTCATCACGCTGGCGGCTGCATTAAGTTCACTTTTCGCAGACGCTTTGTCTGGGGGAAGAGTATTAGGTGCTTGACTGCTGCTGTAGCCGTGCAGCAGCATAGTGCACGTCTCCTCTGATCGGTTATAATGTGCAAAAAAAAGAGCAAATCCCAGCAGCAGAATGGAACTGAACCAAGAATCGATTTACGAGCGCAGCAGCAGACAAACGATGACGACGACGTCAGCTACGACAACCGGCGTTGGCAACAATCGCAAACGGAAATGCATATTTTAATGGGGACTGCCGACCGTTGTGTCGTTTAATTTCAGTGGTCTCCTTTAAATAGTTTTTTTTTTTTTTTTTTTTATCAATTCCAATGTCGTGTTGCGAATGCGGTCGAGCGACAACGTGCTGAACCTAATTTCTCTGCAAAGCAGGAGAACACATTTTGAGTTGGATTTGGTTCGCACATTTATGTGTGTGTCTCTGGCTTTGGGTACAGTGATAGGACAATCGGTTTAGAGTGAGTTACCCAATTAGGACTTGATGGATAATCTGGGTTGCAAGTTGCAACATCAGATAGTAGGTTTAGGTAGCTGTTGACTAGTATTTCAGTACTCCAATAAGCATGATGTTTTGGCCCTTTGGTGCGTCAGACTGGATTTGCATGCAATTAGAAATATTCAGCTGTTGTCTCATAAATTCTTTCATAACACAAACGAGACTGAAGATTTCCAGAAGTATATTTTTCCTTAAAATCACCATGGATTTGTTCACCCGCTTTTGAAATAGCGTGATCAGGGTCCATGATATGATCTACTTAGTGGTTCCAATGGGGGCTTTACAACAGGATTGCCTTATAAGCTCAACTAAACAGCGGTTGGCATGAGCAATTGGTCGTGCTCCTAATTTCAGATTCAGGGTCCACTTATAAAGGGTGTTTTTTTTTTAGAGGTATAAAACTTCGAATTGAAATAAAACACACGATAATCGTTTTAATGTCCATCAATTTGGCTTTATTGGAAGGATAATTTTATGCCATCAATCTTTAAATATGACTTCGGGCATGTGGCCGCCGCGGCTGGTTCTAATAAAGCCAAGTCTAGAGGTCCAATTTTCAACCACTTTTTTGAGCATTTGGGGCCGTATGTCTGCAATAACGCCACGAATGTTGACTTCCAAGTCCCCTAAAGTTTCTGGTTTGTTGGCGTAGACGACCGACTACACACATCCCCACAAAGAAAATAATCCAATGGTGTCAAATCACACGATCTTGGTGGCTTATTGACAGGTGCATTCCGCGATATTATACGCTCATCGAATGTTTCCTTCAATAAATTGATTGTGAGGTGCGCTGTGTGGCATGTAGCGCCGTCTTGTTGGAACCACAACTCATCCAAATTCATGCCATTCAAATCGGGAACAAAATAGTCAATTCTCATGGCTCTATACCGGTCTCCATTAACGGTAACTGACTCGCTAGCAGCATTGCGGAAGAAGTATGGCCCAATGACTCCACCAGCCCATAGAGCACACCAAACAGTCAGTTTATGTCGATGTAATAGCTTCTCAATTGTCTCATGTGGATTCTCTTCACTCCAAATGCGACAATTTAGCTTGTTGACGTAGCCATTCAACCCAAAACGAGCCTCATCACTGAACAAAATTTTGCGATAAAATCAGCATCGAGATCAATCTTATTTTCTGCCCATAATTCCCGACTTTGATTCTTGCACAAGCTGGATCTTGTAAGGTCGTAAGCCAAGATCTTTACGCAAAATCTTCCATAAAATTGATGGACAAAGCTCCAATTGTTGTGCACGGTGGCGAATCGATTCCTTTGGGTCCTCTTCAACCCTTTGCTCTACGGCGGCAGACGTCGTTCGACTTCTCTGCGGATGCGTATTGTCACATAGAGTAAACGTAGTGCGAAAACGATCCATGGATAACCGAATTATTTGCTCTGATAAACGATTATGTCGACAATAAAATGGACGAAGCTTGCGGTAAACTTCGCGAACCGAACCATTATTTTCGAAACAAATTTGCACGATTTGCAAGCGTCGTTTATTTGTCAACATGTTCATGCTGAATTGGCACACCAAACTGAACATAAATGACATTAGAGCTTCCCGATTTGACCACAAAATGTCAGTTTTATATCTGTTGGAATAAGCAACCTCTAAAAAAAACACCCTTTAGGTACCACTGATAAACTTCGTTTTAACGAAAAACATGATGGAATGGAAATTTTATCTCCATAGCTTCTTATCGGAATCACTGGGAAACTCCGTTTTATTGCGGTGGAAAGACAATCATTACTTCACAAAAATAACTCCTGATCAGTGAAAATTAAAAAGTGATTTTCTGCGGAAACTCAAATTAAACATTTTAATATTTTTGGATAATCATGTTCTAAAATTCATAAGCTTTGCTTTGACACCAACTCGCCAATGATTGAAATTACAAAAACAAAAAAAGGCACAAGAAGTCAAAGAAAATCTCCAATGAGGTTTTTCAATGATAGCTATAACTGGCCCTTAGTAAGAAAACTTAGATAAAGCTCTGTTCTCATTGGTCAAAACTGTTTTTTTTTATCAATCAGAACAGAGCTTCATCCAAGCTTTCTTACTAAATTTCAAACACGGGTACACGGGTTTGTTTTATTTTTCGTTGTCACTACCTCAAGGTTATATCTGTCATTTTTGACGTTCATTTCATCAACGTTGTGTCTCCTTGAGAACAACATAAATTTTGTCTTCTTTACTTTTTATCCCACTTTTTGCGCTTCTTCTTCTATACTATCATTCGTGGTCGTGAAATTTCGTTGTTTTCAATCAGATTTATGGAAGAATCTGCCCCTTGTGTTTGCCTGTGCTGTTGATGAATCCATTCGGATCTAATAGATTCATCTTGTCCAAGCTGTCATTGAAACGTAATATCATGCAGAATACGTAATATCATGCTGAATACGTAAAATCATGCAGAATACGGGTTCCTGTAGAGCTGTGTTATGAACCAGTAGATGTTCTACAAATTCTTTCATTTCACCTTAAGTTAGCCCAAAACACAAACCGGCTCGCCGAACTTCCTCGTTTGCGTTATGCCCTACACGACGAACAATTTTGGCGAGCATTCATTTTGTGTTGAAGGAACAACAACAACGAACACGAAAAAATCGAAATTTTTCGCCAACAGCGAGCGGCTTGCGAATCAGCCTCTATACGAGAAAAACATAGCGAGCAAGAGCAAGTTCGGCGATCATGCTCGTCGTTTTAGGCTACCTTAACCCTACAGCTTCTGCAGAAGTCATTCATGGAGACTGTTGGCCTTTAAGTTATTTTTGTTTTCAAAAATGCAGTTTACGGTGAACATCCCTACGAACTTCTGGATTTGTTTTCGGAAAGAGACTTATCGTTATCCCACTTACGACACGGTGCAGCCATTTTTACTGTGCTATTATTCCTTAGCCAATTGTATCGTGATAACGTCAATAAAGCTCTAAGCATTTTTATACCCAAAGGCTGAGTTGAGATACCTAACCATTTCTTCTATTCCCTGCTCTATCTTCGAATCATCTATTATATCTATCTATCCCTATCTACGCGTACACCTTCGATGATAGTTCTGTATAAATTCCAGGCGTTACCGGTCCGGTGACTACAAAATTGTTTCCGATGTGACACAGGTTCCATGGTGTGTTTTCACCCAGTTTTGTGCATAGTGTTGGCATCTATAAGTCTAGAGTTTGGATTTACACAGTTTTCCAATATATATCAGGTACACTTAATGAGCGAATTTCTAATAACCCTTAACAGTCAAGCAGGGACTATAAGCGTTAATACACACATTAATGCATGCGCAGTCACAATCCCGCTTCCTTCACACACTATTCATTCAAACTGCGCAGTAGTCATTCATGTGTTCATATCTGATTGACGCACATCGCCATTAGTAATGTGAGAATCTATTCTCTGCTGGATATTTTGACAGTAACTGCGCAATTTCAAACACACATGCAACATGCATGCATGCAATGCGCATACAATCATGAAATCACTCATGCCGCATGTGCAATTGTACATTCAATACCATACACTCTCAGTTTGCATGCGCAATCACTACAAGGTGGGCCAAAAGAAGTTATCCGATGTTGATTGGCCTTCAGAATATCGGTTGTGGCTCGCGCAGTGTGTGCCGTTGCTCCGACTACATGTACTCCAGTCCTCATTCGTCAAAGTGCGGCAAAAAAAAACACGGTTAACATGGCCCTATAGCGCGCACCGTCCACTGTTGTGGTTTGACGAGCAGCGTTCTCGAAAAAAAATGGCCCGATGGCTCCTCCAGCGTGATCAGAGCACCATGTGCATTACTCTTGGATTTTCGGTGCCCCAGAAGCAATAGTTTTGCTTGTTCACGTACCCGCTGAGGTGGACATGAGCCTCATTGCTCATTATGATTTTTGTCGAAAAATCGTCCACTTCGATTCGATTCACTTGTATTTTACATCTGTTTAGTCCACAAATGTCAAAACAGATTCGACATTGGCGGCCATTTGCAAAAATAAGAGCATCTACCAATAAGGTGATCTAGTATATTACGCATGCATGCATGTGAAATGTGTGGACGCTACCTATATGTTGGGTATTTCTGCTCAGATATTAATCTTAAAGTTTGGAAAGGGCCTTGAATAGTTAATATAACGCTTTTTTTGGAGGCATAGAACATTAAGTTGGCAACACTATTTTAATTGGCGGCTAATTTGTCAGCTGTCAAGTGATTTGTTTTTAGTTTTTTTGGCATTTCAACATGAATAAACTGACGTCTGAACAACGCTTCCAAATTGTGCAAATTCGCTTTGACAATCATGGTGCTGTTCGAAATACGTATCGCGTACTACGTCCATTTTGCGGTCAACATAATCGTCCATCAGAGCAGTTAATTCGATTAAGTATGGAACGTTTTCGCAACACGTTTACTCTAAGTGATAATATGCATCCGCAGAGACTTCGTACAGTGCGTACTGAAGAAGTCATTGCTCCTGTAGAACGTAGCGTAGAGGAAGGCCCGAGTCAGTCTATCCGCCATCGTGCACAGGAATTGGATATGTGCCCATCCACTTTATAAAAGATTTAAGGGAAGGTTTGTGTGCTTTCAAAAATCCAGCCGTTGATCCCAATTTTCATAAGCGAATTTTGTTTAGCCATGGAACTCACTTTTGGTTGAATGGATACGTCAATAAACAAAACTGCCGTATTTGGAGTGATAAAAATCCTCAAGTGTATAGGTATGTTGAGATACCGTTACATTCACAAAAACTGACTGTTTGGTGTGCTTTAAGGGTTGGTGGAATAACTATGCTATGCTGGCCAGAAGGTTACAGTCAATGATTACCGCTATAGAGCCATGATAAATGACCGAAGATGACCTCTCAAATCGACCAAGGATTTCTTCATCCGCTTTTGAGACGCTCCATGTTTCCGTAGAGCAGGACTGGGATGATCAGGTTATCGGATCTCCCTAGTAGTTCGAGTGAGGGCTTTACTACTGAATTGCCTTCTTAGCCCGAAGAAACGGCGGTTGGCCAGAGTGATTCTTTGTTCAATTTCTGACGAGATGTTGTTGTCAGAGTTAATAGCGGAGCCGAGATAGATAAAGTCCCGTACTACCTCAAAGTTATATCTTTCAGTGGTGACGTTCTGTCCAATTCGTCGATGTTGTGTGTCCTTTCGTGTTGACAGCATATACTTCGTCTTGCCCTCATTTATTGGTAAACCTATTTTCGCCGCTTCCTTCTCTGTACTAGCAAACGTGGCTATGACATCACGTTGGGTCCGACCAATAATGTCAATATCGGCGGCGTATGCTAGTAGTTGTACCGATTTTTGGAAAATTGTGCCTCTGGTGTTGGCTAAATTCTTTTTTGGTATCGAATGTGTCGGTGAGGTCGTTTCCGACCCTGATGGAGCAGCGGAAATTCTCCATCGTCATCCTACACAAACGGACGAGTTTGGGCAGTATACCAAAACTAGACATGGCTCTGTATAGTTCGTCTCTATAAATGCTGTCGTATGCGGGTTTGAAATCGATGAATAGATCTTGGGTATCGAGTTGGACTTCTTAAGTTTTTTCCATGATCTACCGAATTGTGAAAATTTGATCAGTTGTGGACTCTCTGGGCCTAAAACCAGACTTATAGGGGCCGATCAGGTTGTCTGCAAACGGTTCCAGGCGTTCACATATTACGGTAGATATGATCTTGTAGGCGATGTTGAGGAGACTTATGCCTCTGTAGTTGGCGCAGTTCTAAGGTTCCCCATTTTTTGTGGATCTGGCAAACGATGCTGAGGTTCCATTCTTCAGGCCTACTTTCTTCCGACCAGATTCGGCTTATGAGTTGGGGGATGTTACTTACCAAGTCATCTCCGCCGGCTATATGAAGCTCACCGGGAAAGGTGGTTGGCAATTTTCGCTTTCGTTGCAAACATTGAATGGTTCGTTCTGCCTGACTGCGGAATGTTGTTCGTCATCGCCGTTTAACAGTCTGCAGAAGTGGTTCTTCCATATCCTCAGCATCGACTGTGTCTCAACTAAGATATTTCCTTGTTCATCTAGACAGAATTCTGTTCGAGCCTTGTATCCTTGGCTTTGACGTTTCACACTTTGGTAAAACTTGCAAAAATCGTTCCTGGAGTGCCACCTCTCTATATCCTCGATCACCAATTTAAAAAAATCATCGTTGTTTCATTCCATTTCAAAGTTCTATGCCTCTAAAAAAATCAACCCTTATAAGTGGATTTCTAAAGATAAAAAAACAGATATCACAGGGATGTACATCGGTGCAGCGGGTTGTTGATAAAGCGCTTTCTTAGAACAAAGGCTGATGCCCTTAAAGTGTGAGCCGTTTCTGCAACTGTCGGAACCAATTGCCTTCTTCCTATTCCCTATAAAAAAAAAATCTGAAAGAGACGGAGACAGACGCATGCATGTTTTCGCGTAGAGCTCCATTTGGACTGGAAAATTGAAGCTCAAACTAAATCAATGTTTTCAGGTAATGAGTGAAGAATAGATCTCTGGTCATGTACAACGCCACCAGGGCTTTCGAAAAAAGCCACAGACGGCTTGCGCATGGCAAGAATAGGAAACAACATTTTTTAACCCCAGCTGTCGAATGAAGACACTTTTTGTCCAGCTGCGACCCCTTCAACCTTTTTATAGCGTTTATTTCAAAAAGTTAGTTTTGTTGCAATTCTAATACCACTGGTTATGTCAACAGCTTGAACAAATAGTAAAATATTTGGAGCATGTTCTCAAATAGATAAGGAGTATGTGGGCGACGTTGTCCTTGATGCGATAGTTACATTTGCTAACGTCGTCAAATCATAAAACTTCTTGCCTTAGCCTGTCGCTTATCGCGAATCGGGCATCCGTATATTGGATCACTATAACTTGGACGGAAGTAGATTCCAACATTTTCATTCCTCGTTTTGTCCATCGCAACCATCAAGTATTGCATAACTTTCACTCGACTCAGTAAAACTTCTCAATGACGTCCAGTTTAAACTTGAAGTTATGCCCCGCATGAGAAACTCTCAGAGTTGTTCATCTTATACTTCTTATACCAACGAAACTGTGTGCTACAACAAAAAAATTGCTTTCGAAGTATGTGCTGCATAAATTTATCACTCATCACTTGAGATAAATACGAAAATCCATCAAACGAATTTTAAACTTTGGTCCATTACCAACACACACACACACAATACACCGTCGGCCACATTCTTCACTCATCCATGATTGCTCATCAGAAATTTCTCTTCATTGCGCACAATTGTTTCATCATGTGATTCATCTTGTTAGCTTTGAATATGACTAATGAGCACTTCCGTAGCTCACAGTTAGATAACACACACATTATACACTCATGCAACGAGAACTGCATCTGCAATTCCTCACCTAGACAAAGGAGCTCCACCATGGCATTTTGGATGCCACTATCGTCTCTAGTCGAAATGTTCTAATTAGCGCCAACAAAACCCATCTTCCCTCTAATCCAATCGCCTGTTCTATAGATTTACAGATTCATATACGTTTTCACGAAGTTTTCCGTATAATTTGTACACAGGAATACCCGCACCAAAAATTAAGAGGTCACACACAAATACCACCTCTAAAGTATCTGCAAATAATTGAACTTGTATGAGCTATGCATAGATGCTTGCACACACAATTCCATGTCGTATACGCTTGTTAAACACTTTTCCACTCTCTCAGAACGTGTGTATCTAAGAGGATTTAATTGAAATAGTTTATCCCCTTTGTATGTATAGCACACACTTTGCTAGCCACAAAGAGACGTTGCAATAAGCCACCAAGGAAGTGGATTTCACTTTCTGGCTTTAGCTGACTTACAGACGTGTAAATGTGTTGTTTCGAGAACCAGGCCAGTGGAGGTGTTGATAGAATTTTCTTCAAAAGTTCTTGAAAGTCTAATTAGTTTTCGCAGAGAAAATTGCAAGGAAAAACGGAAAGGACTAGAAAATTGTTTTAGAATTGAAGATGGTGTTGGAATGACGTACGTACTTTTTTTAATGGCTAAACTTGGAGAGGAATAGTCTTTCGATTGTGATCTTAAAAATAAGTCGAATTAAGTCTTTATTTGCGACTTCGAGTGATTTAGAACTCAAGAGTTGAGCGGGCATGGGAATGTGTACATTTTGTAAGGCATGAGAAAATCCATTTTGTTGGTTCAGTCTGCAGTAATTAATTAAACTTTTGGTTTTATTTATCAGTGGGAATTTTTTAGATTACGTAAAACAAACGCACTCTACGGTTAAGGCGACTAAAGGTGGAAACACATCTGTTTTATTTTAGACCAGGAAAATCCATTTTGGTACCACGTGGATCTAACGACCTTTTCTAAAATTAGTTTGCCTAAGTGAATTATTCCGAGCTTACTATGAAGTGGAAAATAAGCCAGGTAACCTAGATTGTCAAAGAATTAGTCTCATACGCCACCTTTAGTTTACTGCAGAACGCTAGGCAAGAGCAGAGAATGTGAGGAATACACTCCATCTCAACCTTGCCCAATCATCTTTTACAGAAGTCATTGCTATAGAGGGCAGAGGCCTGGACTTTTTGCAATTTTGGCAGTTTAACATCGAAAATAGTGCCGAGTCTGTTCTTAGGAAGTTCTCGATGATGCATACTAATGATTGAGCTGTCTCAACCGAATTCCCTTTGCAGGATGCATCTTGTAAGTTAGAAATCGCAGCCGCTTCAAAAGTAAAAGGGAGTCATAGATCCGGCGGAATTTGAGCAATACCTTGGGTTATGTAAATTTTAAGGATATCGGTTGATTGCTTCTTATTTTCATAGACCTGCAATTTCAAAAAAGTCCACAAGAAGTAAAAGTCCACAAGAAGTAGAAGTAACGGGGGTTAAATTGCACGACCTTAATCATTGCTAAATAAAACCCTAAAATTGTTCATACAGAATGTCGATTCTGGCGTTCGCTTTGTGCGCTTTGTGGATGCCCTTCTGCTAAATCTACATGTCGTCAGGACACTAATAATTTTGTGGATGCATTGCCACCTGGGAAACCCTGCGTCGTCCCATTATCAGAAATTTTGCTTGTTTGCATAGAAATTCATCCAAAATTGCGCCTTGTCGCTAAAAATTATTTTTTGGCCCAAATGTGGATCCTCTTCCAAACGCTTCGAAAGCCCGTCAGTCATCAAACGGTGCGCGTTGTCATTTTATTTGAGCTCTTTCGGTCAGTTGGACCTTGTACGGGTAAGGGCCCAAGTACCAAGTACCGATGCAAAATTCTCCAACTCGAGGTTCTTGTGCACAACACGGAAACGGCTGCCTCGGCTTCTCCGGAACTCTTTCTTTGACGTTTTACTGAGACTGGAATTCCCTTGACGTACGAGAGCAGGCTCTTATCGGCCGGTCAATTCGGTCGTCTCCAATTTGGAAACCAAACGTTGGAGATTCGGCTTTAAAGGGCGACTGTGTAACTCGCCATTGTGATTTCTCATCAGGGCTACAGAGCCATGATAACTGAATTCTTGAGGGGTGAAATTGAAGACATGGACTTGCTCGCAGTCTAAAAAGCGGAACCGAGGTAGATAAAGTCCCGTACTACCTCAAAGTTATATCTGTCAATGCTGACGTTCTATTCAATTCGTCGATGTTAAGGTCCTTTCGTGTTGACAGCTTATTTAGTCTTACCCTCATTTACTGCTAAACCCATTTTCGCAGCTTCCTTCTCTATACTAGAAAACGTGACATCAGCTTGAGTCCTAGGTTAGGTTAGGATGTAGTGGCTGCTCGCGATGCGCGTGCACACTTAGACCATAAAGGTCGGTTGTGGTACAGCTTGAGTCCTAACAATGATGTCGATATCGTCGGCGTTTGCTATTAGTTGCACTGATTTTTGGACGATTATGCCTCAGGCGTTGTCATCTCAACAATCAAATTAAAGAATTTATATGACAGCCCATCGCCTTGCCTTAATCCTTACTTGGTATCAAATGTGGTGGCGAGGTCGTTTCCGACTCTGACGGAGCGCGACAACTCTCCATCGTCATCCTACACAGACGGACGAGTTTGGGCGGTATACCACCACTAGCCATGGCTCTGTAAAGGTTGTCTCTATAAAGGCTCTTGTGTGCGGCTTTGAAATCGATAAATAGATGGTGGGTATCGATTTTGACTTCTTGGGTTTTTTTTTTCAGGTTCTACCGAAGTGTGAAAATTTGATTGGTTGTGGAGTTTCCTGGCCTAAAACCACACTGATAAGGGCCGATCAGGTTGTTGGTAAACAGTTTCAGGCATTCACATATTACGGCAGATATGATCTTGTAGGCGATGTTGAGGAGACAAATGCCTCAACTACAGAGGCATAAAGGCTGAACTATAATAGAAGATGGTTGCGGACGACCACTTTCGTAACTACCTATATGCGAACACATGAAATTTGTATTGTACGACCATAACAGCTTTTCGATTCGATTCGTTCAGTTTTCGTTCACTTTTGCTCACTTGCGAAAAATCGAATTCATTCGCTCTTTTTCTTTCTTCTGTTCTTTCAAACAAAAATTTGACATTTCAATTCAACAGCTGCGTACATTGAAGTTTGATTTTTTTTTGTCAAAACGACTTCCACTCTGACAATCGCTTCCGTTCACAAATGTCTATCATGGGCAACTTAAGTAATTTTCAGTACTCAAGAAAACTTAACGTAGAATTTTGACATTAGCTTCCTATTGCTTCCGACTATTATAGTTTAGCGTTGAGTCTCCTCAACATCGCGCAGTTCAGAGGGTCCATTTTTTTGTGGATCGGGCAAACGATGCTGAGGTTCCATTCTTCAGGAATATTTTCTTCCAGATTTGGCTTATGAGTTGGTGGAAGTTACTTCTTCTACTTCTACTCCAAATCTCCGCCAGCTTTAAAAATCTCAGCGGGTTGCGCAGACAAGACATTGAATGGTCTGTTCTGCCTAACAGTGGAGTTCTAATGCTGTTCGTCATCGCCATTTAACTGTCTGCAGAAGTGGTTCTTCCATATCTTCAGCATCGACTGTGTCTCAACTACGATATTTCTGTGTTCATCATCTGGCTTTGACGTTTTACACTTTTTTTTAAAGCCTGTGAACATCGTTCCTGGAGTTTCATATTTCTATATCCTCGATCGCGCGCTTTTCTTGCTCTTTTTCTTCTCTCTGAAAAGCCGGTGTTCTTCCCTTCTTCTTTGCGTATAGATCTCAATGGCAGCTCTCGCCTTCACCTGCAGCTTAGCCTTATAGGCTTAGTTCTTGGCTGCGAGCATATGTCGGCATTCCTCATCACACCAGGGGTTTCTTGCTAGTGAGCGCGAGAAGCCTAGCACATCAGTTGCGGCTGACCTAAGGGCTTGTTGACGTCGTTGCCATTGTTCATCGACATTCGATGCTGGTCGAATGGGGTTAATCAAGAAGTTAACAGATACGTGTTGCGCGAAGGTCTTTGCGGTCTCTTGCGATTGCAGTCTTTCGACATTTAATTTTTTTTATAGTATTTCTGGATATCCACCATTGAGTGGTGGATATCCGCATTCTTACCTTGGCTGCAACAAGGTA
Source organism: Rhingia rostrata (assembly GCA_949824845.1). Taxonomy (NCBI): domain Eukaryota; kingdom Metazoa; phylum Arthropoda; class Insecta; order Diptera; family Syrphidae; genus Rhingia; species Rhingia rostrata. The sequence goes on from OX463756.1 coordinate 42,435,333, forward strand.
AAGGTTCGATTCGATATTCGCTCCTCGGAATGTTCGGACATCCAAAATACTGGAGGCGTGTCTCTTGTCTATCGCAATGTGATTGAATTGGTTGACCATTCGTTGGTCTGGAGACCGCCGTTTCCCCTTATGGATATTGAGGTGAGGAAACCGCGTGCTGGCTATAGTGGCATTTCGTTCTGTAGCGAACTCGATTAGCCTAAGTCCGTTATCAGACGTGTTTCCGTGTAGGCTATGTTTCCCGACAGTACTGCTAAAGATGTCTTCTCTTCCTACCTTTGCGTTAAACTCTACCAGCACGATTTTAACATCGTACTTCGAAAGTCCCTCATAGGTTTTGTAAAGGAGCTCATAGAAGCAAACCATAGCCATATCATCTTTTTCCTCCGTTGGGGAGTGAGCTCATATAAGGCTTATGTTGGCGAATTCGGCCTTGATGCGGATTGTTAATATATCGGAAACATAAGAATTCTTGCCTAATTAATTAGGCAAATTAGGCGAATTTTAACAAATTCGCATCCGAATAGTCGCTGTTTCTGCTCACTATAACACGGTCCGTAGTAGATGTCGCAGTTTTTCATCCTTATTTTGCCCGGCTCATCCCATCGTGTTACCTGAATGGCAGTAATGTCTGCTTTGTGGCAGTTTAGGGATTCCGCTAGTTGTTCGCTTGCATCTCTTCTGTTTACTGTTCTCACATTCCAGGTGCAGATACGAACGTAATTTTTTCGTTTAGCATGGTCGTCAACAATAAAATCAGTCCTTTCCAAGGCTATTGGTTGCTTCGTAACCGTAAGATTTTTTCATGGTTAGGTAGTTAACCCAAAGCACAACCCCCAACCTGGAGGGCCAGTTCCAAATTATTGGATAACCCTTGGACATGGGGCCATCAGTATCCACTACGGGATTGAGCGCTGCCGTTGGCCTTTCGGTTCATCCGCCACCATCTCTGTTGTAGGGGCCTGACTAACCCTTGACATTTCTGGAAAATCTGTTGTCCGAATATGTCAAAGCAGCTTGTTCGCCTGGGACAGCAGGCCGGGTATTCATTCCGTGCCATTCTGACCTGGCTGTTTATAGAGTTTCTGTTTTTTGTCGTGTTATCAACACTCGCGCTTATCGTTTAGCAAGTCAAATCCGGTTGGATGATACCAGTACCCGATGGTTACCATTTGGAGGTTAAAAATAAGCACTTGATGTGTAGTCAGAGTTACAACCACTGGGCATTGCCAAGTTAAGGCCAATTAGAGTCTACCCTCGTTCTACAACACCTAACCATCTAGCTTGTAGCAAAGAGTTAAGAACTACCTAGAGTGCGCATCTCATACAACGAATATTTTCTATGTAGGGTATTGATATTGATACCCCAAAGCTCACATTGCTACCCCAGCATCAAATAACAGCTTTGCCGATGCATACGATCTATGAAATTTCCCCCTCGAACTTACCGCCCGCGTCTGAAACGGCTACAAAATGTTTAGCTGTGATGCGTACTCTATGTAGTTCTATACCCTTTGCTAGTAAATCTATAAAGCACCTTTTTGGTATATGGTTTGGTCTATGCATCCCTAATGTGTAAAAATTAAAAAAAAAAAAAAGTCCCATGAGTCGTAAATTATATAAATTCAATATTAGTCGCCTTCCAATGAAAACTTTCAGTGTTGGGATATGCCTCTGCACTTAAAAGACTAACTAAAAAATTTACGGCCTTTATAAAAGTAACTGGTAAACGGTTTAAAACAGCGCTCTCAGATTTAAAACGTATTATCATTCAAACTACGGAACCCCTAAATAAAGGGTTTAAAAATGAAACTGAAGAATTTCATTTTCAAAAAGGACTAACGAGATAAAGAGACAACTTTTGCTGAAAATTTTGTGAAAGTAAAATATGTCTCGCCTAAGATGTATTGAAGCCAGTTCAGTCCGCTTTTACAACCATGACCGCTATTATTGCCACCAAAATAGTTTTTCCACTGCAATGTATCTTAAATTTCTTGCTGTAATTTATAAAATGTTCGCATCACGTATTAAAATAAATTTGCCAATTCTATTAGTCTACCTACTCCAATTTAAATTTATTTTTAAGGATGTTGCAGCAGTGGTGAAGTCTTCTTCATAAAATTGCAATATTTCATCACAACTTGAAATACTTTTTGTTTGCTTGGATTAATGAATCTGGTGGAGTTGCTCCAGATATTTCCATTCAGAAAAATATTCCTACATAAATAAGGTAAAATTGCATTGCTCGGACGTGGTCAGTGGCATTTTACAACTATTCATTGCGAATATATAGTTAAAGGAAAAAAGCACCTCCATTCCTGAAAAACAACATTTCGACTGCTCAATCATTTTGTATGCGCCGGTTTTTTGCTGCAAAGTGGCATTTCCAGGGAACCCCCTTAGGTGTATGTATGGTTTTTTTTTTTCACTGCAAAAATGGAAAAATGGCGTTTCCCTTTTTGGAGAAAACGTCACGTCTCAGCGGGAAAGATATAATATACCCTTGGGGTGTGTAAGTGAGGGCGCTTGTAAGGATTCTATTCTCTGCCGCTACCTGTATGAAAAAGTAGGAATATTAATGTCCTTTCTGGATAACCATGCACCCGCCGCAGGGAGTGGACTCTTTTGCGAATAGAAAGTGACATACAACCACAGTATGTTGAGACATGATTTAGGTATTATCTTATGAAATCTTCGAAAAGGAATCGCAAATGCACATGCTTGCGGGTGCACTTTGTAATGAACAAACAAGGAAAGGTGTGTTATACTGCGGGGAAGTTACGAAATTTATATTGCTGGCAGATGTTTTACGTATACTTAAGATAGAACACATTTTGTACATTTTTTTCAGATAGCGGAATAATAATTATCAGTTTTCGTTATTATCTTTGCGTAAATGACCTTGTCTGGCATTGTTGGGGGAGGCGCAATAACTCCATAAGGTATGGCTGCTGAGCTTCTTTTTTTTTTGGGGTTTTTACGGATTTATTGATCAACAAATGCGAAGTTGAAAGCGTTGAAAGCCAAATGATATTCTGCATTGTGGCTTAGAGTTTCTGAAGAGACTGATGTGTGTGGATTAGTTCCAGAGTTGAATAGGAGGAACTCATGACGTAATATGATACATTTCATCCAAAATTTCGTTGACTACAAGATAATTGGTACATGGTTTGAATGTGTCATTCGTCAACCTTGACATTTACTTTGAGAAACCCTTATTCATGATTTGATCAGCAGTAGAAGTAGTAACGACGTACCTACGTATTACAAAACAAAAGTGTCAACATGTTTCAAATAGGTTGTTTGATTAAATTGGGAGTCTACTAGCTCACGTTTTTTTTTTTTATCTTGGTGTGGTATTTATTCCCCTCAAAATTCGTTCATTAATGCGAAACTGTATGGTCTAAATGCAGCCATCAAAGGCATTTAAATCGAAGAAAGGGCTTCCTTGGTCAGCATGTATTTAATTATCAAAATCTGCATATGAATGCGTACAGTACAAGGTGGGCCAAGAGAAGTCATCCGATGTTGTTTGGCCTTCAGAATATCTGTTGTGTCTCGCGCAGTGTGTGCCGTTGCTCCGTCCTGTTGGAACCACATGTTCTTCAGTCCAAATTCGTCCAATTGTGGCATAAAGCTCGTTTGACAGGGCCCTATAGCGCGCACCGTCCACTGTTGTCATTTGACCAGCGCACAGTGGGGCAAGATACCCCAAAAACCGGAAACAATTCATGTGATGGGCTAGCTATACTGAAAAATATTTTTTTATGTAAGAATAACTTTAAAAAGTCAAATATGGTCTTTCTATGCACTAATAGCATAGAAAGACCATATTTGACTTTTTAAAGTTATTTTTATTGTTTAAATTGAAAAAAAAAAATAGTTCCGATAACTAAAATTCAGATTCTTCTGATAGACAATCACTCTCACTTTCATCTCTGTTCTCAGAATAAAAAACATTAGGAGCAACGATTAAATCGAAAACTTCTTTAGGAAATGATTTAACCTGTTTTTTTGGCAATTGCCTGTAGCTTGTTATTAGCGGATCTGATGTTATTAACATTAAATTAAAAACATCTTCATTGCATTTTTGCCGGGAACATTTCCTTGAAAAGCTCTCTCGATATTTTTTGAAGTCTTTGTTCCTGCCTTCCTGCGCTTCTTCAGAGAGTTGGCCTATTGGAAGAAGAGCAGCAGAAATAACATCTGGACCATGGATTAGTAGCTTATGTACAGTTGGAGGCATATAATACCACGGATAAATATTGACAAAGTATTTGGCAGTATCCAGTGCAAATACTCTGAACTTTTCAGTATTTATATAATAGCCACTTGAAATGGCTACCAGTACAACATGCAGTTTTTCAATCAATGTCTTATCGACACCCAAGATTTCAGACGCCACATCTGCGTAGCTAAAAAATCGCCTAGCAGTGTTGCCATCATTGGAGTTCCCAAAACCAGGCTTAGGTTGATCAACAATGAGACCCATTCGATCTCTGAACTTTTTTTGTATTCGAGCCTTATTTGATGCTACAACATCTTTATCCTCTTGACGAACTCTCCATCTTTTTACTGGAAGCTTATAGCCCACATGCAAAAGGCACTCAAAAACTCGAATCCAACAGTGCAGCACTGACAAGCCAAACTGCAATGCACTGGGATTGTAGGGTTTTAACAGCAGCTCTTCAATATTATTAAAGTCCTTGGAACATGCATATATAACAACGCTGAGATGAGACGGTATCTGTCAAAGCGTTACAAACTTTTCCGTCCACCATTGTAAAGGCGAGTTTATGTGCCACTTCAACAACCTTTTCTTCAACGCTAACTTTTGAATGGCAAAGACTCTGAATTTGAGCATCTATTCTGAGCTTTTTAGATGCCGAAACTTGAGCTGATTCTTTCGTATATACAAATTTTATTGGACGGCAGTTCCTGGTTGAAGAAGGTCTAGGATTTTGCCATATTACAGCTTTTTCTTCTGAGCTCTCACAAACCAATTGGAGGGGTACCACAGAACTTATAAATACACTAGAATCATCAGCACCCTTTCCAACATATTTCTGCTTGTATGAACTGTGCCCAGAACTACCATCAAAGCCCCACTTAGAAATCAAACACAAATTGCTTAATTGCTCATCTTTCGAAGAAAATATTACATCTTTTTGAGCTAACCTACACGAAAATAAGAACTTTTTAAGAATATGTGTGAATTAATACATCACATTTGTTGAAGTGGTGGATTAGGAAAAACTGAATTAAAAAAAATGGTGTACATATGAGCACCCGTTTTATTTTGTATTGTATACACAAGAAGTCAAGCTATATTGACAAATAAATATCTCCGTGTGGAAACGTGTGGAAATCTACTTTTGCTTTAGCTATTTACGAAATTATCTTTCATATTTTTGAAATTTGAATGCATATACAAAAACAAAAAAACAAAAATTGTTTTTATAGTTTTTGCATACAACTAAATCCACATAGTAAGTACATACTTGAAGCTATCGATTCCATATTATTTTTTAACTTTCACGAGATTAAAAGAAAAATTACAGCTACGCAAACACGCGCCAATTGAATTACTTGTTAAGACACACGGTGCAAGAAGAATTAAAGTGTTACTTTCAATTAGCTCGTTCTAAGTGACAAATAAAGAAAAAAAAAAAAACTGTTTTTGCAAAAAATGCACTGGAATGTATTATAACGGAAAAACAACTTTGTGTACTCATCTCACTCAATTCATTTTTTGAGTTTATTCCGACTCCATCATATGAGCTGCCCCACTGTGCAGCGGCGTTGTCGAAAAAAAATGGCCCGATGACTCCTCCAGCGTGAACAGCGCACCATGCAGTAATCGCTCCTCGTGCATTGCCCGTAGATTTTCGGTGCATCAAAAGCGATAGTTTTGCTTGTTCACGTACCCGCTGAGGTGGAAGCCTCATCACTCATTATGATTTTGGTCGAGAAATCGTCGACTTCGATTATTAAGCGTTCTTGGGGAGTGTATCGCTCCATGGCTTGCTAACTTGTGTTCTACATCTGTCTTATCCACAAATGTCAAAACTGATTTGACATTGGCGGGCATTTGCAAAAATAAGAGCATCTTATAATATGGTGATCTCTTTTGGCCCACCTGTACTATAAAACTTTTGTATGTAACTATAAGTACTGTAATGGCAAATGTCTAGACCTGTAGAAAGCATATCCGTCATTCTACCGATTAATATTATAACACCACCATCTTTTGTCGAAAACGAAACATGACGATGTCAACAAGCCATAAGATCGGTCGCAACAGCTGTGCTAAATATTTCCCACCCACACCTCTGGTTTGTAGACAAAAGTCGAAGAACCATTTCTGCCGATTGTTAAATGGTTGCTGCCGCTGTCAGCCAGAACGATATCAATATTGTGTAAGATAGCACCCGACCTAAAAAAGAAGTGAGGAATATCCAAATTTAGGCAAAACAAGGCTGCTGGAAATGATGGCTCTCGCTCTATCTTCCAATGGATCCTATACAAGACCCTGATCATCCCAGTCCTGCTCAACGGCGCTTAAACATGGATTGTATCCAAAGTGAATGAAGATATCCTTGGTCGTTTTAAAAAAAAAAAAATATTAAAAAATCTTCGGTCCTGATTGCGCTGGCGTGCTATGGTGACAAAGATTCAACCAAGATATACACGAGCTACACATGGACATAAAACTGGTCAAAAAATGCCGCATTAGACGTTGAAGATAACATGAAGACCATGACACACGAATAATAAGACTTTTCCCCGAAAGCATTTTAAATGAAAAGACAGGCAAACCTTTTGCTTGATTCGAGCGGTTGAAAAGTTTGTAAAATAATTGGAACGTGAGGGTTTGAATGCTTGAATAGGAGGTGACAATAGAGGCGATAGCTTAAGTTTGCAAGGAAACTTTGAAATTGAAAAAAAAAAATAGGACGAAGGTAATGGCACCGCGATCTTTATGAAAGCTATTAACTATCTCGAGATAAGTCGAGACATTTTTGTCAGTTGTCACAATTTTTCACCAAGATCTTTACAATGAAAATGAAAGGCATAAGCATTAAAGACCTTAAACCATTTCTAATTATTTTTATGTGCAACGTTTTATTTTTGCCACGCAGACTACAATTTGAGAAGCTTCTCATGACAGTTTTACCCTTGGATGTTTGTCAAACTTTCACAAGTAGTGGGGCAGTGAAAAAGCTTAGGCCAATGCCCCTTTAAAACACAACCGAAAAAACAAGCAAATAAACAAGCAGAGGAAAACTTGCACTTTTTTGGTAAAATTAGCTGGTGGATACATAACTTTCAAACTATGAGTCGTATTTGTAATATTTTCAGCTTAAACCTTCTTCTCGGTGGTCCATGTATGTTAATAAAATTTCATCGCAATTCGACAAACAGATTTTGAGTTAGACGGGGCCAAAAATTAATTTTTTTTAGCTTTGTTCAGATCTCAAAGTTACTGCTTTAATGAAAATTTCATTTAAAACTCGGATTTTTACATTCAACCATTAATGACTGACGGGCTCAAGATGATCTGCAGTACAGAAGGTCTTGGTTCGATTCCCAGGCGTAGCAACAAGTGAGTGATTTTCCACTGGCCGACATCTCGGGATGATCGGACAAATTTGCCGAGTAGTATCAACTGTAAAGAAAAACTTACCTCGTTCGGTTTCGGCAAAAAAACAGGAGGTCTCGTCATCGTGCAAGGAGTACACAGGTACACATGTATGTTTAGTTGGTCATATCGATGTTTAGACTGGTAAATTTCACATTTGAATACTTGGAAGATCCTGAATAAAATATTTTAGAATTCGGCTTTATATGCTTTTACAAAAAAATACAAACCATGTGTTTGCTAATAAAAACCGAATTTCAGAGAGAAGGCAAAATGATAACAGAGGTTGGCCCACTTTCTTGAAAAAAAAAATCACAGGGCAACAAGGCCGACCCAAGTTATTTTCTCATTTGAAAGCGAAATAAGGGCGAGTCTTAAAATTCGGTTTTTTTTTTCATACTAGCCGAAGTAGGGCCGGCCGGGCTGTACATCAATGATTTGAGATCCAATATACACACTATGGCGTCTGCGTGTTAGCTGCGGTCTGGACGAATGGACAATTGTTGACTTAGATTTAAGATAACGTAGAAGGATGATTTATAGCTCAAATGAATCTTCAACGAATTTACTCTTCTTTTACTATTTCTTTTGTATTGTAAATCCAAAAAGCCGTTGTTGAGTAAGGGGTTGTTAAATGACGACAAAAATTGATTTCTGCCACTTTGACCTCGAATGCTCAGCTCCTGTAAGTGACAGAGCAATTTTGAATACACACCTTATACTGTCCTGGGAAATTCAGATCATAACAGTGAAAACCACATCTAAATCCATTATGCGGTTCTCGAGATTAGCGCGTTCATACAGACATACACGTTTTGGGAACTTTCTTTTATGCTATGTATGGATAGATGAATAAAACGGCTGTTTATATTTTTTAGACGTTGGATTTTCGAATAGAGATAAAACTGACATTTTGTAGTTTGGTTTCCCATTTTATCATGAACAGGTTGACAGATGAACAACGCTTGCAAATCGTGCAAATTTATTTCGAAAATAATGGTTCAGCAAGCTCCGTCTATTTAATGGTCGACATAATCGTCCACCAGAGCAATTAATTCGGTTAACCATGGATCGTTCCGCACTACGATTACTACGCATCCGCTGAGAAGTCGAACAGTGCGCACCGAAGAAACAATTGCCCGCTGCAGAGAAAATTGTTGAAGAGTACCCGAATGAATCGATTCACCACCGTGCACAGCCATTGGAGCTTTGTCCATCAAATATCTAGGCTTACGACCTTACAAGATCCAGCTTTTGCAAGAATTAAAGCCGCTAGACCGTGCAATGCGTCGTGATTTTGGTGTATGGGCCGAAAATAAGATTGTTCTCGATGCTGATTTTCATCGCAAAATTTTGTTCAGTGGTGAGGCCCTTTTTTGGTCAACAAGCAAAACTGTCGCATTTGGAGTGAAGACAATCCACATGTGCCCTTTGAGACGCCATTATATCAACAAAAACTGACTGTTTGGTGTGCTCTATGGGCTGGTGGAGTCATTGGTCCATACTTTTTCCGAAATGATGCTGGAGAGTCAGTTACCGTTAATGGCGACTGGTATAGAGCCATGATAACCGACTCCAATAAGACGGGCATCATGCCACACAGCGCACGTCAAAATCGATTTATTGAAGGAAACATTCGAGGAGCGCATAATTTCGCGGAATCAACCTGTCAATTGGCCACCAAGATCGTGTGATTTGAAACCATTGGATTCATTTCTGGGGTTTTGTGAAGTCGCTCGTCTACGCCAACAAACCAGAAACGTTAGGGGGACTTGGAAGCCAACATTCGTGGCGTTATTGCCGACATACGGCCCCAAATGCACGAAAACGTGATTCAAAATTGGACCTCTAGACTTGACTTTATTCGAACCAGCCGAGGCGGCCACATGCCCGAAGTCATATTTAAAGATTGATGGCATAAAATTATCCTTCCAATAAAGCCAACTTGATGGACATTAAAACGATTTTCTTATTTTACTTCAATTCGAAGTTCTAAACCTCTAAAGAAAAAAAAAACACCCGATAGATTTCAAAAGTCCGAGTTTTGACATTCCGCTCTTCAACCAACATGCCTCTCCAATTAGCCCGGTTCTTAGCTAACTGCCTCCAGTTGCGCACTCCAAGTTGGTTGAGGTCGGTTTTTACTTGTGCGCGCCACTTAAGGTGTGGTCTTCCTCTACTGCGTCCGACGTGACGTCTGGCTGGGAATCGAAGACTCTGTGAGCCAGAGTATTGGTGTCCATTCGATCTACATGTCCTAGTCATCCTTAACGTACAATGCGGAGTTTTTTGACAAGCGGCATGTCGCTGTACAGCTAATATAGTTCTTGGTTGAATTTTCGTCGGCATAGCCCGTCAACTCAAACGGGGCCGAAGATTTTTCGAAGAATTTTTCTCTCAAATCGAGCAAGGATTTCTTCATCCGATTTTGCGACGGTCCATGCTCAGCAGGACTGGGATGATCACTTATATAGGATTCCCTTTGCAATTCGAGTGAGGGCTTTATTACCGAATTGCCTTCTTAGCTAGAAGAAACAGTGGTTGGCAAAACTACAAAAAAAATCGTTTGATTTCTGACGAGATGTTGCTGTCAAAAGCGGAGCCGAGGTAGACAAAGTCTCGTACTAACTCAAAGTTATATCTGACAATGGTGACGTTCTGTCCAATTCGTCGATGTTGTGTGTCCTTTCGTGTTGACAGAATATACTTCGTCTTGCCCTCATTTACTGCTAAACCCATTTTTGCCGCTTCCTTCTCTATACCAGCAAACGTGGCTATGACATCACGTTGAGTCCTACCAATGATGTCAATATCATCTTTACGCCGATGTAGTTATACCGATTTTTTGGAAAATTGTGCCTCTGGTGTTGGCTCGGGAGCTTTGCACATTCCTTTCAAGAATCAAATTGAAGAAGTCACATGACATGGGAGCGCATCGCCTTGCCTTAATCCATTTTTGGTGTCGAATGTGTCGGTGAGTTATATTCCGACCCTGATGAAGCGGCGAGAATTCTCCATCGTCATCCTACACCACAAACTGTCGAGTTTGGGCGGTATACCAAAACTAGACATGGCTCTGTATATAGTTCGTCTCTATGCTGTCGCTTGCGGCTTTGAAATCGATGAATAGGTGGTGGGTATCGATTTGGACTTCTTGCGTTTTTTTTTTTTAGGATCTGCCAAAGTGTGAAAATTTGATCGGTTGTGGACTTTCCTGGCATAAAACCACACTGATAAGGGCCGATCAGGTTGTTGGCAAACGGTTTCAGTCGTTCACATATTACGGCAGATAGGATCTTGTAGGCGATGTTGAGAAAACTTATGCCTCCGTAGTTGGCGCAGTACGAGGGTCTCCTTTTTTGTAGATTGGGCAACCGATGTTGAAGTTCCATTCTTCAGTCACACTGTCAGTGTTCCAGGTTTGTTTAAAAAAAATAATTTTAAGTATGTTTTCATAAAATCGTCCCTCCCGTCTGAATGGGAAAGCTTTACCCCATCCATGTTAAAAACAAGTCGTGTATTTTTCCTTATTTCATAGTTGCGCTTCAGTTATCGTTTGTATTTTACCACGGATGAAAAGCGTGTTATCTGACCCATATAGATTTATTTTTGGAGGTCTATGGACTAAATATTTAAACTCGCACTTAAAACTTATCACACGTGGTAAGTACATATACACCCCGCTGGAAAAGGCATGGAAATATATAGACGTCAGGTAATTATTTTTTTTATATTTTCCATTTAAATTTAAAATTTTAATAGACACAATCAATAGCCCGCTATCAACCGTTCACCAGACCAATCGTCCATAGTAGGTGTAAGGCTGTTAAATCAATCGATAACATGTCAACGATACCCTATCACCCACAACATTTGCCTGGTCCAGTCAAGTCGAAACATTAGTTATGCACAAAGGGTACCACCGAGAAAGTTATGGAAATGCATGACCCTAATTTATGCATTTGTAAATTTACAACGACATTTATTGTTGTAACACTGGTATTCAGCAATCAAACCACAGTCCGTCGAACATGTGGCGCCAAAAAGCCCTACACGACACCAAACAATGTATGCACTGACCATAATGCAGAAAAGGGTTAGCGTGCATAGAAACCACTTCGTAAGCCCTAGGTCGTTTCAAAACTAGACCAAGAACACTCACCCGTTCTTGTGCAAGTCTATTCAACAAACTCATTCGCTCGGAATCCATCTATGATTTATAATTTGATAGCTTGTCGAGCATCAACAACAGCCCTCACAGCTGGCAGTGTTCCCACTACAGATTTGACATTGAATTCCTCAAGTTAGGCAGACGTGTAAATACACCCAGCAACTAATTAGAAACAAAAAAGTGAACTCTTTTTTTCCCTTCACGACTAGCAATTCAATGCAAGTCTTGTGGTTTTCAATTCTGATGTCATTAGGTAACACATTTCATCGCAAAAAAAAGGTTAAGATTCAGCTCGTGAAAGCATAGCCATAGTGCAATGTCATAGGCGCACTAGTCTTGGTGGGGAGTTTGACTTCTTTTTTTTTTTTTTTAATTCGCTAAATGCGGTCGTACAAGTCTAATAAAAACCACGACAACTTGAAAATTAATTTGTATTGAGAAATAAAAGAGAATCCAAGTGCCTACTACAACGATGAGCGCAACTGGATTTCGTGCTTACGATGCAGTGCTTATCATCGGACCTGACAGCGATGCACACGCAAAGAGTGCCAGCGACAGGAATTGTGACATGGAGCGTTATATTCTTGGAATTAAAGCAGACAACGAGCTTAACATGCTTGTGATTTGCATAGGAAATAAAGTGACGAGAAAAGTAGAAAAAAAAAAAACAACACAAGTAGCTCATTTGGTAGCAAGTTCAAATAACCGTTATTGCACATTGTACACACTTCACAATAAGGGTCATTGGTGACAGCCATGTTGTGATGGCAATTGAAATATCTACGTTTTTGGATACCCTATACCATAGGGGAATATTGGTTTTACTACATAAATTGTAAGATAGAGAAATGATTTAGGTAGATACTCACATACAAGGTAACGCAAAAATAACCTTCCGATGTTTTTTGGCTGTAATTTAAAAAAAAAAAAGAAAAACTTCGATTCTTTTTGTGGATTATTTTTATTTGGTCTTTTAATTTTTTTTTACATTTAGTCGAGAATATGATGTCACGTTAATGGCCGCCGCTACAGTTGATTGTCATTTGAGCCCTTTTTATGGCATTTTCCATCACTTTGGCCAAAACTTCCGGCGATAAGTCCTCACATTCTTGACGGATATTGTCTTTAAGAGCTGCAAGAGTCTGAGGCTTGTTGACATAAACCCGCGACTTCAAAAAGCCCCACAAAAAGAAGTCTGGAGCGGTTAAATCAGGCGATCTTGCTGGCCAGTGCAAATCGCCAAAACGAGAGATTAGGCGCCTGGGAAATGCATCCTTCAGCATATCGGTTGTGGCACGTGCAGTGTGTGCCGTTGCACCGTCCTGTTGGAACCACATGTTTTCCAATCCCAATTCATCAAGTTGCGGCAAAAAGAACTCGTTGATCATTGCTCTGTAGCGCTCACCATTCACAGTAACCGTTTGGCCCGCGACGTCTTCGAAGAAAAAAGGTCCGATGACTCCTCCAGCGAAAACAGCACACCATCTAGTGACTTTGAGCGGGTGTAATGGCTCTTCGTGGGTTACACGCGGATTTTCGGTGCCCCAGAAGCGTAAATTTTGCTTATTTTTCGTACCCGCTAAGATGGAAATGGGCCTCATCACTCATGATTATTTTTGATGAAAAATCATCTTCCTCTTGGTGGTGATTAAGGATGGCTTGAGCGTATGTTAGACGCGATTGGCGGTCGGCAGCTAACAGCTGATGCACCGTCTGGACTTTGTACGGAAACATCTTCAAATTTTGTACCAAAATTCACTGTAAAGACCGTCGACTGATACCCATTTGCGTGGCACGTCGTCTGGTCGATGTCGACGGCGCTTCCATGACATCTTCGGCTACAGCAGCAATATTCTCTGCAGAACGGCTACTCCGGGGTATGCCACGCCTGGCAGCATCTCGTGTTGTGCCAGTCTCTTCGAGGCGAGCTGCTAAACGTCGCAGTGTTTCACCAGTAGGCGTTGGACGGCTAGGAAATCTGCGACGAAATTCACGTTGTGCCAAAGTCACCGACCGATTATTGCTCAAATAAATAGTCACCAATATTCCGCGTTCTGGAGCAGTGTAGCGGAACATTGTTTATTAACGTGTGTTTCGCATGTGTTTACTACACAAATGCCAAAACAGAACTGACATGAGGGGCCAATCGCAAAATTTATAGCATTTTCTGATAGGATGATTACTTTTGCGCCACCTTGTACATAACGGGTGATTTTTTTTTAGAGTTAAGTTTTTCAGTTTGGCAGCACTGGTTGGTAATGGCGTCCAAACGTCATCTGTCAAAGTAAAAAGTTTTCAGTATACTCTGCCAAATAATCATGGAAAGCCTTTGAAACGAGCAACGATTGCAATTATGGAAATTTATTATCAAAATTCGTACTCTTGAAAAAGTGCACCGTTTGTTACGACCCTATTATGGTCGTCATAATCGACCTGGTGAATCAACAATTCGTGCTGTTATCACCATATTTACTGGATGTTGGATATTAAACTATCGACTCGCATGCGCACAGTGCTTACCGTAGCGAATATTGCAGTCGTAGCGTCCAATGTTAATGAAGATCGTGAAATGTCAATTCGTCGCCGTTCTCAGCAATTGGGCATGTGTTACTCAACCACATGGAAAATTTTACGTGTCAATTTGGTTTGAAAGCCCATAAAATTCAACTTTTGCAAGAGTTGAAGCCGAATGACCTACCACAACGTCTAATTTTTGGTGATTGGGCCTTAAAACAGCTCAATGAAAATCCGCTGTTTTATCGGAAAATTGTGTTCAGGAATGAGGCTCATTCTGGCTCAAAGGATACGTAAATAAGCCAAACTGTCGCATCTCGAGTGATCAACAGCCACATGCCATACAAGAATTACCGATGCATCCCGAAAAAAACGACAGTTTGGTGTGGTTTATGGGCCGGTGGCATCATCGGTACATTTTTCTTCAAAGACGATCGTGGATGAAACGTTTCCGTCAACGGCGAACGATATCGCGCCATGATACGCGACTTTTTTTTTGCCCCCCCTGCTGAGCTGAATTTGGTTGACATGTGGTTTCATCAAAACGGTGCCACATGCCACATAGCTCGTGAAACAATGGAAATGTTGAAGGATGAATTTGGTGAGCAGCTCATCTCTCGAAATGGCCCTGTGAGTCGCCCGCCAAGATCATGTGATTTAACGCCTCTTGATCATTTCTTGTGGGGTTATGTAAAGTCGTTAGTCTATGTGGACGATTGAATGCGTCATCTGTATGACTGAAAATTCTGTGGTCATACCTAGGGGCATATTGATGAGTCCGAAATTGTTGAGCTTAAATAATTAAATTTGGTATATTAGCTTTTTGTTCATGGGGTTTGTTACTTACTTACTAAGTGGAATTTCTATCCGGAACGAACCTGGGGCTCGACGAACATCCATCTCCATTTAGCCCGGTCCTTAGCTAACTTTAGATTTGTCTGGCTGGAAATCGAGGAGTCTGCGAGTCGGACATTTCGAGTCCATTCACCTTACATGTGTTAGTCATTGAAACTTCAAATTTGGAGTTTTTTTAACTAAAGGTACAGCTCGTGGTTTAATTTTCTCCTCCATGGCCTGTCAACGTAAACGGGTCCGACGATTTTTCGAAGAATTTTCCTCGCGAATCGACCAAAAATTTCTTTGTCCAATGCTGATACGGTCCGTGCTTCATAGCGGTAAAGCAGGACTGGGACTCAGAGTCCTTTAATACGTAGATCAGTAGATTGAGTGAGAGCTTTACTACTAAATTGCCTTTTTAGCCCGAAGAAACAGCGATTGGAAAGAGTAATTCTTCGTTTAATTTCTGACGAGATGTTGTTGTCAGAGTTAACAGCGGAGCCGAGATAGACAAAGTCCCTTACTACCTCAAAGTTATATCTATGTGTCCATTCGTGTTGACAGCATCTTCTTAGTCACCCGCATTTGCTGCTAAACCCATCTTTGCCGCTTCCTTCTCTATACTACCAAACGCGGCTATGACATCACGTTGAGTGATACCAATGATGTCAATATCGTCGGCGTATGCTATTAGTTGCATCGATTTTCAGGATCTGCCGAATTTTAATTTTATGAACATTTTATCGGTGTGGACTTTCTAGGCCTAAAACCACAGTGATAAGGGCCGATCAGGTTGTATGTAAACGGTTTCAGGCGTTCACATATTATGGCAGAGATGATCTTATAGGCGATGTTGAGGAGACTTATGCCTCTGTAGTTGGCGCAGTTCAGAGGGTGTCCTTTTTTTGTGGATCGGACAAACTATGCTGAGTTGGTGGATGTTTCTTACCATGTCATCTCCGCCGGCTTTCTAAAGCTCAGCGGGAAGGTCGCCATTTCCGGCAGCCTTATTAAGCATGAGTTTAGATATTGCTATCCTCACCTCACTTAGGTCAGGTGGTTGGCAATTTTTGCTGTCGTCGCCAATATTGAACGGTTTGTTCTGCCTGACAGCGGAATGTTGTTCTTTATCGCCGTTTAACAGTCTGCAAGAGGGTAGATGTAGTAGATGTCGCAGGACATGGGGCGATCTGTATCCACTACTGGATTAAGCGCTGCCGTTGGCCATCTGCCACCATCTCTGTTCAAGGGGCCTGACTAACCCTTGAAATTCTTAGACAAGCTGTTGCCTGAATATGTCGAAGCAGCTTGTCTAGGTTCGCCTGGAACAGCAGGCCGGGAATTCATTCCGTGCCTCACTGACCTGGCTGTTTATAGTGTTGCTGTTTTTCGTCGTGTTATCAACACTCGCGCTAATCGTTTAGCAAGTCAAATACGGTTGGATGATACCAGTACCCGATGGTTACCACGTGGAGGTAAAAATAAGCACTTGATGTGTAGTCAGAGTTACAACACTGGGCATTGCCAAGTTAAAGCCAATCAGAGTCTACCCTGGTTCTCCAACAACCATCCATTTAATTTTTCATCATTTTAGGTCTGTAAAAATTGTATGGCATTCTGGATATCAGCTTATTGGGAAATTTTCCTCGCAATTCTGTCATAATAGGCCGGGCTATATGAGCCTGAAACCGTTTACCAACAACCTGATCGGCCCTTATCAGTGTGGTTTTAGGCCAGGAAAATCCACAACCGATCAAATCTTCACTCTTCGGCAGATCTTGGAAAAAACCCAAGAAGTCCAAATCGATACCCACCACCTATTCATCGATTTCAAAGCCACATACGACAGCTTTTATAGAGACCAACTATACAGAGCCATGTCTAGCCATGTCTAGCCATGTCTAACAATTTTCCAAAAATCTGTACAACTACTAGCATACGCTGACGATATTGACATCATTGGTAGGACCCAACGTGATGTCATAGCCACGTTTGCTAGTATAGAAAAGGAAGCGTCAAAAATGGGTTTAGCTATAAATGAGGGGAAGACGAAGTGTATGCTGTTAACACGAGAGGATATAACCTTGAGGTAGTACGGGACTTTATCTATCTCGGTTCCGCTATTAACTCTGACAACAACGTCTCGTCAGAAATTAAACGAAGAATTACTCTTGCCAACCGCTGTTTCTTCGGGCTAAGAAGGCAATTCAGTAGTAAAGCCCTCACTCGAACTACTAAGGAGATCTTATATAAGACCCTGAACATCCCAGTCCTGCTCTACGGCGCTAAAGCATGGACCGTCTCAAAAGCGGATGAAGAAATTCTTGGTCGATTTGAGAGGAAAATTCTTCGAAAAATCTTCGGTCCCGTTTGCGTTGACGGGCTATGGAGACGAAGATTCGACCAAGAACTATACGAGCTGTACAGCGACATGCCCCTGGTCAAAAAACTCCGCATTGGACGTTTAAGATTGCTAGGACATGTAGAACGAATGGACATCAATACTCCGGCTCGCAAAGTCTTCGATTCCCAGCCAGATGTCGGACGGAGTAGAGGAAGACCTCGCCTTAAGTGGCGCGCACAAGTAGCAACCGACCTCAACCAACTTGGAGTGCGCAACTGGAGGCAGTTAGCTAAGGACCGGGCTAATTGGAGAGTCATGTTGGTTGAGGCCCAGGTTCATTCCGGACTGTAGCGCCACTTAAGTAAGTAAGTAAGTAGTATATGAGGAGTTGCACCACCTTGCTGAAACCACACAGGGTTGAAAGAAATTCTCATTCGGCGTTATTCTGGATAGAAAAACTCCCTCAACATGCTCAAGTAACCGTAACGGTGTGACCGTTTTCTTCGAACAAGTAGTGCCCCGACAATGCAGTGTGATGAAACTGCACACCACACTGTTACATGACGTGGATGCAATTCATGGAGTATCTGTAGGTTGGAACGAAATTCGACAATTTTGCTTGTTTATGTTGTCGTTTGAAAAGATATGGGTTTCGTTAGACATAAAAAGACAGTTCAACATGTTTCCGTCCTCTTCCACCATTTGAAGCATCTTCTGGCAAAAATCAAAGCGAATCGGCAAGTCTGCTTCGTTCACATTGTTGGCCATTTGGATTTCATATGTGAATAGGTCCAAATCATTGTGCATAATTGACTGCAATGACGGTCTGCTTATATCCATTTGAGCAGATAAGCTTCTTGTTGAAACTCTCGGATTGTTTGGTATGGCAGCAGCTACAGCAGCAATTGTTTCCTCCGCCCCAACTGAAGGATTTCGATGATAAGGTCTTCTTTCCCATGCTCGGCAAAATTGTTAACAAGTCTCATTATGGTCCATCTGCTCTGAGGATTGCCGCCAAGAGTGCGCCTATACTCTCTTTGAACTGAAACTAAGGACTCCAGTGGGTGATACCGCCGGACAATCCTAATTCTTGTTTCAGTGTTATCCATTTTTGTTAAATCTAAAAATCAATGTGCAAAATAAAAAAAATCAACCAGATTTATTAAATAGAAAAAAGTTATAAATTTTTTTTTTGGTAGAGGCTTTCATCAGCCAGCCTGTATAAAGTTACACTTACAAAATAATCTTTTTCTCGGGAACAGTTCGATGTCAGTTTTTTTTTATACTCTGCGTGTCCGAGCCATAAAGTGTGACCCAAATATGTGCACTCAAACTGATTTATAATTTCGAATTAACGAAATAATACAATTAAGAATCGTTTGCCTGTTTCACTTTGTGGTAAGCTAATGCCGACAACCTACTCTTGTGCATAAATCGTTTAGAACCACATTTTGAACTCACAAAACTACCACAGATGCAATCCTTCTAACCTACATTTGTAGTTGCATTTCTGCATTAAATCAGACAATTGCCACTCGAAAAATCGCATTTTGGCAGTGATTTGGGGTACAATAATCCTCAACACCCGACCCCGTTTGCATTGTTATGCGAAAATGTTTGCAACACAATACCAAACTAATTTATTTTTGTATCCTCCAACGAAAGAGCTCATTCCAAAAAAAAAACCCCTCTCTGCATCCAAATGCAAAAGTATTAAAGAAACAGTAACGTCGAAATCGAAGGCATTGTACCGGAGCACAATTATGTCTGACTGGCACTTAACAATACGATGAGCCTACATTCCCTTCATCCACTTGGCGCATCGGATTGCAGTTCTTAACAATTCATATACCCTCGTCGTGGAAGTAAGCTGGCAACAGCAAAATAAAATGCCAACTCCCGGGCGTACTCGTCACTGTTGCCTTCAAAATAGAATCCAAGGTTTGAAACGTAAGTATTTTGAAAAAAGAAAATAAGGAATTACACAGAAGAAAAGGAATGGAAGTAGTCCTTCTTGTTTCAAACTTTAACGGCTAATAATGGAAATACGAGGATCCCTGTACATAACAAAAGAACCCTCTACACCACACCGCATTCAATATGTATACATCCTAACACTCTGGCGGTTCTATAAGTGCAACACAAAGCAATTACACTGAAAATAAGAAAACTTTCCCGTATCTAGATACATTTTTTTTTTTGTGTTCACCGCTTACTACTTTTATCCAAGAATGTGTATTTGAATCTCCTCCAAAAGAGAATCTAAAGAGCAAACAAAAATGTAAGAGGAAGGCAAAGAGGAAGAAAGGAAAACCCACAGCTCTCAAATCTGAGCAAGGGTAGACGGTAGATGAATAAGTACGAGGTACTGTTTCATGCTTCAATGGGCTTCCTGTGATATTTTAGACGGCGAGAAAAACTATTCTTCCATGTTTACCCAACAGCCGTGTAATTAAAGAAAAATTAAAGGAAAGTGTCGGAGTTTTTATCTAGTCAAGGCAATCACAACCTTTTCTATACCCTCTAATGGACGCCTAACAGAAAGTTACCCATCACAAATTGGGATGTAAAGATACTTGCGTAGCTATATAAGCCTCAAACATAATGAGCCCGAAAATTGGAACAACAAAGATCATAAATAAAACATAACCGCACAAAATGAGAAACGAAAAGCGTGAGCCACAACAAGGGCAAGCCTGCAATTTTCTGCTGAAAATGATGAGTGTACTCACTTAACAAAACGTAGACAAAGCAAGTTTCTCAAGCGGTTAAGTTATGGATACAAGTGGAAATAGTGAAGGGCGAACTGTCAATGGCCTCTTCGCTTAAAGATGGTAACTTGGTGTTTGCTGACCGAGGTTAGAAAGGCTATTATGCTGCAATAATACACACTAACACACTAACCATTAGACCAATATGTTCAGATGCAACTTTTTGATGAGCGGAAATCTGTTTTATTATCGAGCTTTTTTTTCGCCGAATTGTGGAGATTTTCTATGGACTGTGAGGACCGTCGCGATCAGATTTTTAATTTTTTTTTTAAAACCTCCACCCTATTTCTATTAGTATTGCAACTAATTATGCGACTTATCTAGCAATTTTCACGAGTATATAACAGGTGTTTTTTTTTAGAGGTTGGTTTTTCAAATAGAGATAAAACTGACATTTGTCGTCAAATCCATTCCCATTTCATCATGAACAGGTTGACAAATGAACAACGCATGCAAATCGTGAAAATAATGGTTCAGTTCGTGAAGTTTACCGCAAACTCCTTCCATTTAATGGTCGACATGATCGTCCATCAGAGCAATTAATTCGGTCAACCAAGGATCGTTTTCGCACTACGTTCACTCTATGAGATAATATAGCACCGAAGAAACAATTGCCGCTGTAGAGCAAAGTGTTGAAGAGGACCCGAATGAATCGATTCGCCACCGTGCACAGCAATTGGAGTTTTGTCCATCAACTTTATGGAAGATTTTTGGCAAAGATCTTGGCTTACGACCTTACAAGATCCAGCTTGTGCAAGAATAAAAGCCGCGACGAGACCATGCAATGTATCGAGATTTTGGTGCATGGGCCGAAAATGAGATTGATGTCGATGATGATTTTCTTTGCAAAATCTTGTTCAGCGATGAGGCTCATTTTTGGTTGAATGGCTACGTCAACAAGCAAAATTGCCGCATTTTGGAGTGAAGAGAACCCACATGAGGCCCTTGAGACGCCTTTACATTCACAAAAACTGACTGTTTGGTGTACTCTATGGGCTGGTGGAGTCATTGGGCCATACTTCTTCCGAAATGATGCTGGAGAGTCAGTTACCGTTAGTGGAGACCGGTATAGAGCCATGATAACCGACTATTTTGTTCCCGAATTGGATGAGATGTTCCCAACAAGACGGCGCTACATTCCAACCAGCGCACGTCACATTCGATTTATTGAAGGAAACATTCGATGAGCGCATAATTTCGCGGAATGGACCTGTCAATTGGCCACCAAGACCGTGTGATTTGACTTCATTGGATTATTTTCTTTGGGGATGTGTGAAGTCGGTCGTCTACGCCAACAAACCAGAAACTTTGGGGGACTTGGAAGTCAACATTCGTGGCGTAATTGCCGACATACGGCCCAAAATACTCGAAAAAGTGGTTGAAAATTTGACCTCTAGACTTGGCTTTATTCGAACTAGCCGCGGCGGCCACATGCCCGAAGTCATATTTAAATATTAATGGCATAAAATTATCCTTCCAATAAAGCCAAATTGATGGACATTAAAACGATTTACTTGAGATATATTTCAATTCGAAGTTTTATACCTCTAAAAAAAACACCCTTTAGATATTGCAGAACTATTCACACAAATCTTTGCGTGCGGATGGCACGTAGATCTGTTAGCTGTAGTACCCCACAAAGGTGCGTCTGGAATCAAGTGGTCAACAAGCTACTAGTAAATTTAGAAAGAGAACATGACGTGAAAAAAGCTGTACTCTCTAAATAGGCCGCCAGATGTCGACTCAAAAAACCGAATGGGTCCTTTTCAGCAGGAAATTGTCCCTCCCAAAACGTAATGGCATCAGTCTCAAGTTTGCAGAACCAGCCAAATACATGGGTCTGTTTTTAGATAACAAATTGAACTGGAAAGCCAACATCCAAGAACGCTTTTAGAAAGCCACCGTAGCCTTGTAAAATCTTGTAAAAAGGCAATCGGAAAGAAATGGGGTATGCAATCACATACCTCATTCTGGCTCATTTAGATCCATATCCCTGTCCATACTCTTGTATCTTGACATAGTCTGGTGGACGGCTTTTGAAACAATTTTCAACCGTATTCTACTTATAAACATAAGACTTCTTGCTTAAGGCTGGCACTTTTAACAAATCCGCATCCGAATAGTCGCTGTTTCTGCTCACTATAACACGGTCCGTATAGTAGATGTCACAGTTTTTCATCCTTTTTTTGCCCGGCCCATTCCATCGTATTTCCTGGAGGGCAGTAATGTCTGCTTTGTAGAAGTAAAGGGCTTCCGCTAGTTGTTCGCTAGCGCCTCTCCTGTTTAATGTTCTCACATTCCAGGTGCAGATACGAACGTCGTTGTCCTTTTTTCGTTTAGCTGTGTCGTCAACAATAAAATCAGTCCTCTCCGAGGCTTTTGGTTGCTTCGTAACCATTAGATTTTTCCATGATTGGGTAGTTCACCCAAAGCACAACCCCCAACCTGGAGGGCTAGTTCCAATTTATTAGATACCCCTAGGACACGGGGCCATCAGTATCCACTACGGGATTGAGCGCTGCCGTTGGCCTTTCGGTTCATATGCCACCAGCTCTGTTCAAGGGGCCTGACTAACCCTTGAAATTTCTAGACAATCTGTTGTCGAAGCAGCTTGTCTAGGTTCACCTGGGACACAAGGCCGGGTGCCATTCTGACCTGGCTGTTTATAGTGTTGCTGTTTTTCGTCGTGTTGTCAACACTCGCGCTTATCGTTTAGCAAGTCAAACCGGTTGGATGAGACCAGTACCCGATGGTTACCACTTGAAGGTAAAAATAAGCACTTGATGTGTAGTCAGAGTTACAACACTGGGCATTGCCAAGTTAAAGCCAATCAGAGTCTACCCTTGTTCTACAACACCCAACCATCATCTCGAATACCTTGCTTATATTCGGCAGAAGGCTTATTGACCGAAGATTTGCAGGGTTTGTTTTGTCCTTGTCCTTTTTAGGAATAGGATGAACCACCGCAATTTTCCAGTGCGCCGGATAATGTGCATTATTCAGTGCATTGTTAAACAGGGTGGTGAAGATATCGACTGCTTCCATTGGCAGGTGTCTCAATACGACGTTTGGGACACCGTCCTCTCCCGTCGACTTTTTATTTTTCAATGATACAATGATGTCCAAGAGCTCATCTTTTTGCACGAAAAGCATCATGCTGTTGGTGTGTCTCTTCTGATGTTGGCTCGGGAGTTTTGCACAATCCTCTCTAGAATCAAATGAAAGAATTCAAATGACAGCACATCGCCTTGCCTAAATCCTTTTTTTGGTATCGAATTTGTCGGTGAGGTCGTTTCCGATCCTGATGGAGCAGCGAGAATTCTCCATCTTCACCCTACAAACGGAGTTTTTTCTAAACAAAACTAGACATGGCTCTGTTCGTCTCTTTAAATGTTGTCTTAGCGGCTTTGAAATAGATGAATAGGTGGTGGGTATCGATTTGGACTTCTTGGGTTTTTTTTCCAGGATCTGCCGAAGTGTGAAAATTTGATCGGTGGTGGACTTTACTGGCCTAAAACCACACTGATAAGGGCCGATCAGGTTGTTGGTAAACGGTTTTAGGCGTTCACATATTACTGCAGATAGGATCTTGTAGGCGAGGTTGAGGAGACCTATGCCTCTGCAGTTGGCGCAGTTTAGACGGTCTCCTTTTTTGTGGATGGTTTTATGAATACTGCATTCAATTGGACGATTATGACGACCAAAATATATTCGAACAACTCTATTATTTTGAATTGACCTCTGATTTTGGAAATAAGTTTCCACAATTATTAAGCGTTGTTTGTTCCGGAGAAGGCCTGTTAATGATAAAATGGCAAGCATATTGAACCTTCCAGCTCGTATTTATAGGAGAAAGCAGAACACATATTATGTACGATATTGGTTCTGCCCAAATAATGATTCATTAAGAAATAAAAAAAAATTAAAAATATTTTATGGTCGTTTTTTGATAAATCTTTCTTTTTTTCAGATCGAATAATCAACATGTGTACATAAACAAAATGAAAATAATATATTTCTACTAAACGGACTAAGTGAGTACCTGCTTTATTCAGTTTATTTATCCAATTTCTATATTATTTGGTTATTTCCATTTTTCCTACAGTCCGCTGGTGCGAATCGTTGACAACGCTATCCCATTCCATCCTTAAATAAATCATCCCCAACAATTGGGCGTGCATAAAATTGAATGGGGATGGAATATAGAAAATATAATTGTTACCAAATCTTGCACAGAATTTGCATCTTAATCTCTTATGTTATACACATATAGCATATGTTTTTCAATTGTTTTTTTTTATTTTAGGAAAACGATACGCTAAAATTGGGCGTGGGTTAAAATGATGTCTAGACGAAATGTTTAGGTTCGGAATATTTTCATTTTTTTTTAATTTGTACTGAAAATTGGTTTTTTTACGAAAATGCCTTTAAAAATTGGGCGTGGCAAAAGACTTAATATGGGCCAAATATATATAAAGGGTGATCCATTTCGAGGTTCCCTACTTTTTTAAAGAAAAAAACACAGAAAATTCAAATTTAATGGAGAATGTTTATTATCATTTGAAAGAACATTCTTTGGCATTTATTTTTTGAAGATTATGTCTATCAAATGTTGGCCGTTGCTACGTCGCAGATGGTCCATCCGTTGAGTCCAATTTTCGATCTCTCGTTCGAGCATTTCGACTGGTAACTGGCGAATGACACGCGTGATGTTTTCCTCGAAGGCCTGAATCGAAGCGGGTTTGTCGGCATAAGCTTTTGACTTTACATATCCCCACAGGAAAAAGTCTAACGGTGTGATATCACACGATCTTGGTGGCCAATCGACCGGCCCAAAACGTGAAATAATGTGCTCACCGAAATGTTCTCTCAATAAGTCCATTGATGGATGCGATGTGTGGGAAGTGGCGCCGTCTTGCTGAAACCAAATGTCGCCGAGATCACGAGCTTCAATTTCAGGCATCAAATAGTCGGTTATCATGGCACGATAATGGTCGCCATTGACGGTTACGTTCGCACCGGCATAATTTTTAAAGAAATATGGACCGATGAATCCACCGGCCGAATCGACTCTCTACGGTCTTCGTGTACACTCTCAGCTACGGCCGCTATATTTTCTTCACAGCGTGCTGGACGTGGTCTATTCGGTCGAATATTATCCAATAATGAATGCTGGATCTCAAAATGGGTGATGGTGTTGCGAATAGTACGCTCAGTAGGCCGATTATGTTGACCATAAGTTGAGCGAAGTGCACGAAACACATTCCTCACAGAACGTGAATTTTCATAATAAAGTTGAACAATTTGTAAACGTTGTTCACGCGTAAGTCTTTCCATTATGAAATGCCAAACAATACTAAACAAAAATAACATGACAGCATGACACGACTCACACGTGATCTGTCAAAAAAGGCTATTGAAAAAAGTATCTCTACTTGGATCACCCGTTATTAAGATTTTCTAAATATCTAGTTCAGTCACTTTTTCAAAATCCATTCAAACAGTTTGACCAGAGGTTTGATAAAAAAAAAACGGTTTTACTAAAAAGTTGGCGTGGGAATAGATGGATTTTGAAAATTTTGACACTTATTCGAACAGCACAGACAAGGATCGCATATACCAAATTTCATTATCTTAGTTCAAAATTGAAGGCCTTAAAGTCGGTGACCTACAGACTGACAGACATGGCTAAATCGACACAGCTAGCGATTCTGCGTCGGTCCGGCTTTTTCGCATGCTTTCAGTGCATACGGACTAAAACTCATCCCATCCCTGTGGCTTATGACACGCCCCCAAGGACCGCTCTTCGCACTACTTCAAGGAGACTGCAATCATACACCCTTTCCAACTCACGTGCTTTCCCGGTATAGTTCTTCATCGGTTTTCTTTCTTCTAAGAATATCTTCCACAAACTAGCAAATTATTCCCACGACTGTCGATTGTTAATTCAAGTCGATCGTCAGCATTTTGTCAACTATGTATTCTGGGTTGAAGGCACCACCAGGACTGTGCGTTAAGCTTCCCATTTTCTGCAGGCAAAAAAGGGTGATGTGCTTTGTCTGTTGGAGAGTCGTCGTACTGGCAGGCTGAGATCTCCGTTTTGCCAAAAGGCGTTGGAATTTCCGATTCCGTTGAGGAACTGGTTGACGAAGTAGTTGACCTCACCGTCTTTGCGGTTGCTTTACTCAGCCACATTTCTTATCAGCCTCGCTGTCCATTTTCCTCTGCTTTCCGAGCTCCAGCGCTATTGCCACTTCCGTATCGTTTGCTGTTCTAATTGATCGATTGTCGCGTCCAATCCAATTTCCGCCTTGTTGTCGTGGACGTACTTCCTTTGTGCCGCTAGGAGATCGATGGGATTTACTCCTGCGATACAAGGATGACACCGTTCGGTAAGAGTTAGCCAAGTGTAGACCTACGTCTTTCCACTGCCGACATCTGCTTCCGGTACATTTCTTATCGAAGAGCGTCTGTGCAAATCTCACTTCCATATAGGAGAATGGCATCGTTGTAGATATTAATAGCTTGGCGTTGGACGGGCTCTCCGTTTTGCCAATCGTATGGAGAAAGGCGTTGAAATGTTCGTGTCCGTTGAGGAATTGGGTGACGAAGTAGTTGACTTCACCGTGTTTCCGGTCGTTCTACTCAGCCACATTTCTTATCAGCCCAGCTGTCCACCTTCATCTGCTTTCCGACCTCCAGCGATCTTGCCACTTCCGTATCGTTTGCTGCTCTGCTTGGTCAATTGCCGCTTCCAATCCAATTTTCGCCTTGTTGTCGTGGACGTACTTCCGTTGTGCCGCTAAGAGATCGATGGGAGTCACTCCTGCGACAACAAGGACGGCTGGTTCCGATACCGTTCGGTGAGAGCTAGCCACGAGTAGAGCTCCACGTCTTTCCACTGCCGTCATCTGCTTCCGGTACTTTTCTTGTCAAAGCACGTCTGCCCACATCTCACCTTATAGGAGAATGGCATGTGTTGTCGAAATTAATAGCTTGCGCTTGCTTGGCGTTGGACCACTTATCTTCTTCACCATTAATGTGCTGAGTGATGTTGTAACTCTAGAGACTCGTTTAGCAGCGAACATTATCTGTTGGCAGAAGGTTAGTTTTGTGTCGAGCCTAAATCCTAGATTTCTCAGCGCATCCTTGCTCTTAATGACTTCAAAGCCAATTTGGAAGTCGATTTGCATGGGGATTCTCTTCTTCGTCAGAAGGACTATCTCAGTAACTATCGCTATACTTATCCAATTATGCTTCTCAGGCACGGTTATCGCTAAATTGCCCACTCAGACATATGGAAGTTTAACGCCTCATAAAACCTAACCTAACCTAAAGGCACACCATATTGTGTGCACTAGGCTTACTCTTAGTGAAATTTTAGAGGCTCATACAAACGAATCGAGAGTGTCAGAGCTTGTCATGTAACCGATTTCTTCTCCTGTCAAAAAAAAGTTCGTAACACCATCCTTATAAAATTGAAGCCATATCTGCTTCTTTAGAGCATCTGAAGAAGTGTGAAGTGGCGTTGTTCGAATCTCACGTATAACCATAATTTCCATGACTACTTGAAAGACCTTGGACAAACAATTTGTCAAACCTAAGGCAGGTCTGTAGGGACACCAGAGGCTGTTGTTTGGAAAACGCGGCACTTAGATAAAATAGAAATAGTCCATCATCACCAACACATATGCATTTGCTTAGAATGTTGCAGGTAGGGGTCCCAGAATATCAGGGGCACGCGTTTAAATAATACATCAGTCATATAAATTTGCAGAGGTCCACGCTTACGCGTACAAATATCGCCTTCAGTAGCTTGTTATTGTGTACAAATTTATGAGCTCAAGCAATTTTGTATTTCTCCAACGGCACGCTTGCGCAGACGAGCTTTTAAAAAATGAACTTGCAGTCATAGCAACACCAAAATGTTTTTTTTACAGGACCTAATTTCCCAACAAAGTAAAGGGGTAGAATAGACAGTCATGAAGACGTTCTTATTTCTCATTAAACTGGAGGTGCCACCATCGTGGGGGATATACAAACTGATACGTGAATGGCTGTGAGAAAAAGCTAGGCCATGGGTCCTAACAAACCTTTGTTGATATGTATTTGATAGGTCCAATCTT
The DNA here is from genome assembly GCA_949824845.1 of Rhingia rostrata. Lineage (NCBI taxonomy): Eukaryota > Metazoa > Arthropoda > Insecta > Diptera > Syrphidae > Rhingia > Rhingia rostrata. Next base: position 42,463,738 of record OX463756.1, read on the forward strand.
AGATGACTTTTCGCATATATCGGGTGTTTTTTAGAGGCTGGTTTTTCGAATAGAGATAAAACTGAGCTTTTGTGGTCAAATCGGGCAACTCTAATGTCGTTTATGTTCAGTTTGGATTGCCATTTCATCATGATTAAGTTGACAAATGAAGAACGCTTGCCATACGTGCGAATTTATGCCGTCAATAATGGTTCAATTCGCGATGTTTACGCAAGCTCCGTCCATTTTATTGTCGACATAATCGTCCATCAGAGCAATTAATTCGGTTAACCATGGATCGTTTTCGCACTACGTTTACTCTATGTGACAATACGCATCCGCATAGACGTCGAACAGAAGGCACCGAAGAAACAATTGCCACTGTAAAGCAAAGTGTTGAAGAGGACCCTAATGAATCGCCACCGTGCACAGCAATTGGAGCTTTTTCCATCAACTTTATGGAACATTTTGCACAAAGATCTTGGCTTACGATCTTACAAGATCCGGCTTGTGCAAGAATTAAAGCCGCGACGAGACCATGCAATGCATCGTGATTTTGGTGTATGGGGCGATGAGGCTCATTTTTGGTTGAATTGCTACGTCAACAAGCAAAATTGGGTGAAGAGAAGCCACATGAGACCTTTGAGACGCCAATACATCAACAAAAACTAACTGGTGTACTCTATGGGCTGGTGGAGTCATTGGGCCATTCTTCTTCCGAAATGATGCTGGAGAGTCAGTTACCCTTAATGGAGACCGGTATAAAGCCATGATAACCGACTATGTATTTTGTTCCCGAATTGGATGACATGAATGTGGAAGAGATGTGGTTCCAACAAGACGGCGCTACATGGCAACCAGCGCACGTCACAATCGATTTATTGAAGGAAACATTCGAGGAGCGCATAATTTCGCGGAATGGACCTGTCAATTGACCACCAAGATCGTGTGATTTATCACCATTGGATTATTTTTTTGGGGGACATGTGAATTCGCTCTTCTACGCCAACGAACCAGAAACGTTAGGGGACTTGGAAGCCAACATTCGTGGCGTTCTTGCCGACATAGCCAAATTGATGGACATTACAACGATTTTCTTGTGTTTCATTTCAATTCGAAGTTCTACACCTCTAAAAAAACAACCGATATCTGGCTGGATTTGGCCACCAAGATCGTGTGATTTGTCACCATTGGATTATTTATTGGGGGATATGTGAAGTCGCTCGTCTACGCCACGAACCAGAAACGTTAGGGGATTTGGAAGCCAACATTCGTGTCGTTATTGCCGACACAGCCAAATTGATGGACATTACAACGATTTTCTTGTGTTTCATTTCAATTCGAAGTTCTACACCTCTAAAAAAAAACAACCAATATCTGGCTGGATTTGGCTCCATAACTAATGCCATAAAATTAAAAAAAAAAACATCTTGAACAGCCTACACAGTTGAATTAGATTTAAAAATAAATCTCCATTATCGAAAGACCAGTCATTTGAATTTCATTTTACACGGAAAGCAAATTTCATTCTTTACATCTGGCCCTGACAACACCTGTTGACCGTTAACGCCAAGACAAGACATTTCCTTTCGTAAATCAATGTTAATGTAAATCAAATGCTATTAGCCAGGTCAAAAATACTCATCTTATCAAAAACTATAAATTCCCCACCGATGACAACACTTTCCTAATAAAGACTTCAAACATGATGCAAACATTTCCCTGAACAGATAAGAAGGCTCGTATTGTTCGAAACTGTAATGACGAAACAGTCGAAAGGTAATCGCCCCAAGATAAGCACACCAAAGACGCCAAACGACAACCTGTGAACGACTTCTTAGGAAAGCCATAACCTGCTTCTGCTTCCCCTTCGCTATGCAATGCGTCAAGTCGAAACCAAAAATAAACCACCCGATTACTCAATATACCGCTCGCAATCGCAGCCCTCTGTCCATAAAGGAAGTCAGCTTTGTTTGGTATCAATCTATTGCCTAATACCCACCCCCCAAAATGGAACGTCACAGCTTATTTTAATTCCATGGCCAGCACATGAAGCCCCATTCTTTCAATCGACTTGGCGAACGAATTCATTGTCGTCGCCTCTAAGCAGTGCACCACCACCGGCTTTATGGTGTGCAAAACAAGTCGTCGCGCAAATCGGTGGCGGTTAAAAAGAAGTGTGGACGGTCTCATTTCCGGTTCAATTTATTCCTATCACGAGTTCGACTTGATACTCAGATACTAATTGTGCGGAAAAAGGTGATTGATATCTTGCCCTCTTTCATATTTCAAACGTTGGAAGCGTGATTAGATATGAGATTGGCACACCAAGTGTGAGCTTGTTCGACATCGAGTTGTTGGAGCGTGTGTGTCGTCTTTGTGTTCGTGTTTGTTGTTTGTTTACTTTCAATTATCAAAGTCTCGTTAAATCCTTGTTTATGACCGGAGGCGTTAACTGACTTTTGGAGTAGTAAGTGTCATTTTGGGGTCTCCTTTCATCTAGTCGTTGGTTTCCTGAGATTGTGCAAGTGGCGTGGAACTGCACGTCCGTAGGCTCTTCAACTCCCTTTGGTTTGGGTCTCTGCTATTTTTATGACAGTGGTGGGATTTGTTCTGAAAAATCAATACAAGTGCGGAGGTGTATTCAAGTATCTACCTACTTTGTACTTCAGCTTAGAACTGGTTAGTAATTGTTTCAATGTATTGTATGGATGTGTATCTGCGCGTGGAAGAGAGATAAACTGCCATGAGAAGTTTATTCAAATTTAGTTGCAAAGTGTATAATATGGCGTAACATGAGAAAGTTCTGCATGAGCAACTAAATTCAATGCAATGGCATACCTACACACAATTCCAAAGAACAGTTTCTAAGGGCTATTTGCAACATAGCACTCGAATAATCCCGAACATCAGAAATGTGCATTCAGATATGAAAATCATTATTCCAGATGTAATGGAGGTAATTTCGAAACGAAGAATTTTTCCTCATTTAATATGCACTGTGAGTTTGTCCTTGCTATTGCAAAGCATTACTACTTCAGCTTGCTAACATTATTTAAGTAGTCACGTCGATATATGCCAGCCAGTTATGACTGGGGGATTGTTTTGCATCCTTGGTGCCATTACACCAGTTTTGGTTTTCGAAGACGTCGAAACTATGAACATGATTGGAAGGAACTTGCGACTTTAATATCAAATCTACCTTGAGAGCAAAATGAAGGAGCCCAGCAATGTCATGCCGATTCCGATGGGAAAGTTTGAAAAGGTTCCAATGGTAGTTTTATACTCATGAATACTATTCAGAAAGGAGCAGGCAGACATTATTTACTTTGGTTTTTATTAAGGATTCAGTTTACTAACATAAGCGATGCTGTATTCCTTAATCCACAACCAACATGCCTCACGGTCCTAAACATAGCGTCATCTGAAGCAAATAACAAAGTCAGTGCAATGAGAACTACACCAACTGCCTGATTGGAGGCATTTCTGAATCTGTATGCACCAACAGACAGTTCGATCCCGAGTCACTCTAAGCATGAACACATCCTACATGGGGGGCACAGTAAACTCCGGCTACATATCCCCTCACTTGAAATTCAAACAACCATTTACCTGGTCTTTTCCGAGCAGACGAGTGGGACAAGAATGAATGATGGACTGTGTAACAAGTGCTAACATTTTCTCAGGGAAGCAGGTATTATATAAATGAATCAGGCCTCCTGATCAGAGCATCATGCTTCTTGGAGAGTGACATTGTCGGCAATACCACGCGATGATACTACCGTAGTTATCGGCAGCCAAACGATCATAAAGTATCAGGTACTGAAATAAAATCCAAGCTAGTTTTGCGCTGTACCAAAAGGCTCAGAGCTCTAGGTTCAGCATATGCATAATGTCAAGCTAGGTGGGTTCCTGGTCACAGGGCTATAGCCGGCATAGGTGCCGTGAAATAAAGCCGAGTGAAATAACGCCGAATTCCAAAGTTCGGCATTATTTAACTTTGGTAAAGGGAAACAAAGCCGATTAGGCCTTATTTCACTTTGCAAACATACAATTTCGCACCCATCCCATATCCACAAATGAGCCCCAGCAGGGGGTTCATACTTTTTTACATTTCGCACCCATCCCATATCCACAAATGAGCCCCAGCAGGGGGTTCATACTTTTTTACATTTCGCACCCATCCCATATCCACAAATGAGCCCCAGCAGGGGGTTCATACTTTTATACATCTGAGTGCTAGTTTATGCAAAATTTGAAAATGGGTGGGGGCATGTGGCCGCCACTACGGCCACATGGGCTGTGTGCGAAGTTTGATGTATGGACAAACAGTTAGCCCTTCCAAACTACTACTACTTACTGTTGGATTTGGGCCGTGTGCGAAACTGGATGTATGGACAAACAAACTTCCACCAACAGTTAGCCCCAGCAGAGGGGTTGCATATGAATTCTAAATGCACATACATTAAACCTCGCACGCAACCCAAATCCAACAGTGACCCCAATCAGGAAGATTGAAGGATGCACCATGCCCCCTCCACCGGTATTAAAACTTTTCATAGATCCAAACGCGCTCGCTCTCTAAATTCGGCTTTATTTCACAAGCAATGCTCGGCGTTATTTCACTTTACATTGCGAAATAAAGCCGAAATTCAAAATACGGCGTTATTTCGTTTTTACAAAGTGAAATAACACCGAATTTCAGAATTCGCCTTTTCTTCGCTCGTCGTTATTTCATGGCACCGCCGATATCGAATGTCCAACCGAGCAAGAACATGATCTTCAAAATATCATGATCAGTCACTTTAAAAGATCCAACCACCGATCTTTTATCTCAGAGAAAAAATGGTCCACAAAATCAAAGGACAAGCCCATACAAGGTGAAAACCCCTTACCAATACGATAAGAACCGAATCAGCAAACAACTTCTACAATATGAAAGAACATCACTGTCGAAGTTGATTGAGGCAATAAACTCCTAAGAAACCATACAGCAAAACTAAATCTCAACGATGATGACATCTGTAGATGCTGCGATCCACAGATACCCCTTACTTTCTCTGTCTATGGCCAGGAACAGAACAGGAGCTTTATGAAAAGCCACTTATTTCTCTGTTTGTCTTTTTGAAGACATTGAGATGAATGGATCCAGCTGAATGATTCATTGAGGGAGACGGAAGGCCGTTAAAACTAACTCCCACGCAAAGGTGTTACAATTGTATTAGGACCTAAGTTTAGCTGGCTAGAGGTCATTCTACTGCACTGACATAACCTAGCTAAGTGCCACTTAAAGTAAGTTGGACAGTTTCTACTTGAGTTCCACTTAAGGCAAGGTCTTCATCTACTACCCTCTGGATTGGGATCGAAGACGCGCCAAAATGTTGTTGGTGTCTCTTTCTTCTTCAGCTTCTAAACGGAGCCGTTGTGCCCGAAGAAACGGCGGTTGGCACGAATAACTATATTCTTCTTTTGATTTCTGACGTTGTCAGCTTTAATAGCGGAACAGAGGTAAACAGTCCTTTCTATCTCAAAATGATAACGTTCTGTTCGATTCGTCAATATTGTGGACGGAATACTTGTTACTGTTAAACCCACTGTGGCTTCTCTAAACACGTAAACGCGGTTCTAAGGGCTTATGAATAGATTATAGATTTAGTCAACGGTGCGACTATAGTGTCAATTAGGCTGGACCAAGAGAACAACACACAATAGCTGCTCTGACAAATTCGGACAAAAGATCTTTGGAATTTATATGGTAAGTCAGCCCCTTTTGTCAGTTGGTGGTCGATGAGTCGAAAGTCCACCAGAATCCCGATAATGAATGTGTCCCAGCTGTATATAATAAATTCAAACTGTCACTCCTGATTAGAAGTTGTGTTTTGTGTCATGGTCCCTTATAAATCCGAATGTGACAATATCAAGGGTTTTTTTTCCACTGCTTCACCACTAACAAACACATAAGAGTAACACTGTCATGAGAAACTTCTCACTCGGATTCGAGGCTTAACTTGAGGTCCTCTCCTTGGTGGCAAAAATAATAGCTTCGCACACACAAATAAAGGGAAGAGCTTGGTTTGAGGCGCAGTACGGCACTTTTTTTTCGTGGGCTGTCGGAAATCTTCATAACCACGATGAGCACGTGCCCACAGTAGTATGAGATTTTTACTCACTAAAACCACCACCATTTTTGTATTTTTATTGCAACTAAGTATGCGACTTATCTAGCAATTGTTTTATCGAATGTTTGGCAGGTAACTTTCCTTTGAGAATTCCTGTTTTTTCCGCAATTTATAGCGCGGTTTGTTATTATCGGGCAAAATCTAAGGGCTTAGTTCTTTGAAGTCACCGAAATTAATTTGTTTCGTCAAGATTTTGGATGACCATTGTGTTAACGTGTCCCAATAAAAGTTTTTTTTAAAGTTTGCGTGCAAAATTTTTCGGAATACCCAGATCTCTTCGTGGATCTTCGTTCCACAGTTTGTTTTCAACAGTTATGTTTAGATTCGTTTTATCGGTACAACAACCCCATAGTTGTATACCACACGTCCAAACCGGTTTTAGCACTTGCTTGTATAATAGCAGCTTGTTATCAAGGTTAAGCTTCGAATATTTTTAAGTTCTTCAAATTTTTTTTACATATGACTTTTAATTTAATTTTGCATAGAGTATCATTCCGAGATATTTCGCTTCATTTGTTTGCCGTTTATACGAAAAACCTACATGAATCGATTTGCTCTATTTAAGTGCAATCCGCGAGGACTTTCTCCATTCATTAACCTAGTTACGAGCGAGCGTTTTGTATTTCAATATTTGTTTCCTCTACCTATTGTTGTGCCAACTGCTAGTACAGCAGTATCGTTGCCACTATTGTTTCGTTTGTTTGTGGTATATCACTGGTAAATAGCTACAGTAGTGGTCCCAGGACTCTTCCCTGATGTAATCTTGACATTATTTCTTTGAATTATGAATATTCGTTTCCAAGTTTCGCACGGAAGAGTCTATGCTCACGATAAGAGGATATATAGAGGATTTATATTATTGTTCAGGTAGAACTTGTCTTAATTTGCATTGAAGGCCTTTATGCCAAACCTTGTCAAAAGCTTGCGGCACGTCAAAAAATACGACAGAGCTAAATTTTTTTTCTTCGAAAGCTTTCTCAATTAACGGGTGATTTTTTAGCTGGTTTGGTTTTGGCAACACTGGTTTTGACAGCTGACGTGTGTTTAGTACCTTGTGTCACTGTCAAACAGCTTCAGTTTGGTTTGCAATTTAACCATGGATCGTCTTACAAATGAACAACGCTTGCAAATTATTGAATTTTACTATCAAAATTCGTGCTCGGTACGAAATGTTCATCGCGCGCTGCTTCCATTTTATGATCGGCATTCTCGACCTTCTGAGCAGTCTATTCGAAAGATTGTGACCAAATTTCGCACCAAATTTACTTTGTTGGACATTAAACCACCAACACGTTTACGTACTGTGCGTAGTGAAGAAAATATTGCGGCCGTATCAGCCAGTGTGACAGAAGACCGCGAAATGTCGATTCGGCGCCGTTCCCAGCAGTTAGGCCTTTGTTACAGCACTACGTGGAAAATTTTGCGGAAGGATTTGGGCGTAAAGCCTTTTAAGATACAGCTGGTGCAAGAACTAAAGCCAGCCGACCTACCACAACGCCGAATTTTTGGTGAATGGGCTCTTGGAAAGCTGGCCGAGGATCCGCTTTTTTATCGAAAAATTGTGTTCAGCGATGAGGCTCATTTTTGGTTGAATGGGTACGTAAATAAGCAAAATTGCCGCATTTGGAGTGAAGGTCAGCCAGAAGCATTGCAACAGCTACCAATGCATCCCGAAAAAGCCACTGTTTGGTGCGGTTTATGGGCCGGCGGCATTATTGGGCCATATTTCTTCAAAGATGATGCGAATCGCAGCGTTACTGTCAATGGTGAACGCTACCGAGCGATGATAACAAACTTTTTTTTGCCCGAAATGGAAGTTCTTGACTTGCATGATATGTGGTTTCAACAAGACGGTGCCACATGCCACACAGCACGCGAAACAATGGCGCAATTGCGAGGCGAGTTTGGTGAACAGTTAATTTCACGTTTCGCGTTGTGGGGGTATGTCAAGGCTAATGTCTATAGGGACAAGCCCGCTTCGATTGACTCACTGGAAGCCAACATCCATGCATTCATTCGTGAGATACCGGCCGATATGTGTGAAAGAGTATGCCAAAATTGGACTCAGCGGATGGGCTACCTGAGACGCAGCCGCGGTCAACATTTGCATGAAATTATCTTTAAACATTAAATTGCAAGGTTCAAACTATCGATTCAAATAAATATTTCATTCATTTTTTCGAATTTTTTGTGTTTTTTTTTTTAAAAAAAGTTCTAAACCTCTTAAAAAATCACACTTAACATCAGTAATTCGATGTAGGGGAAGGTCGTGTACCTCGGAACGATTTCAATAATCTAGCATTTTTCTCTTTTACTTCTTAACCTGTGCTAAAAAAAAAGAATTCACGCAGCAACAAAAACATTTTATCTCCCTAAAAAAGGTTTGAACTTATTGTTGAAGTGCATAGTTTTTAAGTAAAACATAAAAAATAAATTAAGTTTGCCATCGTTCCAAGGTACACTTAGGTAATGTACCTTGGAACAAGGGGGTGTGTAAATAGGTACGGTTAAGATAAAAGTCTCAGATCTTTAGAAAACAAACACAACTCCAGCTTTATTATTTGAAATTAAGTTAAAAACAAAGCAACAAAAAATAAAAAATTACTAAAAATAAATTGTAGAAATTCAGGTTGACTTAGGTACACAAGAAAATTTCGTTTTTAAACCTTCTTGCCTCTTGCTAACTGGAAAATTTCTTCGATGGTCATTTCATCATAACCGCTGAAGTCCTCGTCGCTCCTATTTTCTATTGGCGTGGTATTTCCTTTCGCATGTCTGAATTTAGGAATTCGTGAAATCACCGGCAGCTCAAAAGTTTCATCATCGTCTGAGGACTCGTTCAAAACTTTTTTCTTCGCTGAATTTGGCTTTTTAGTGGTCTTGACTTTCGAGCTTCCTGCAGCAATTTCTTCCTTCTCAGGAGTGTCCGTAAGAATTCTAGTTCTTCCCCTCTTTCTTCCACGTGCAATAGGATCCTTTCTTGGTGCAGCTTTTGGAAATGGCCTTATTTGCTCTGGTGATACGAAATTTATCGAAGGAACCAATACCGCAGAGGTCGCTGTGGATGTTCCTGTTCTTTGTTCATCTGCAATTATAAGGTCATTTGCATTTTCCGTGGGCATAGCAGCTGGTTTTTCAGGACATGGTCGATCCGTTACGAAGCTACTAAGGAATTCATCTTCGTTGAAAATATCGTGATTGAAGGGATTGGTTTTCCTGGGTTGTTCAGCATCCATTCACTTGCGGCTTTGTTGTAGTAAGTTTTGTACGGTCCAAATACCGTTCTATCCAGAGGCTGCATTTTGTGGGAAGTATGCGGCGGCAGAGTCAAAAGAACAACTCCATGTTTTCTGGCGAGATCAATGGCCTGCAGAGATATTTGGCTATCATGGTTGTCCATTATAAGCAAAGCTTGTTCATTTGGTGTTGGCTTTGAATGTGCTATAAAATGTTCGAAGAACTCAATAAACAGTTGCTCGTTTGACGGAAGGATTAGCACCACCAATACACCCTGCTGGAGCAGCGTTAATATGTTCCTTGAAATGAACTCTGGGGAATACTAACATCGGCGGAACATGATTTCCTATTGCATTAATAGCCGCGACCATAGTGACATTTATTCCTCTTTCTCCCGAGGTCATGCTCCCTATTTGTTTTTCACCTTTGGCAGCTAAAACATTCGGTGGGACGTGAACCGTTGAATTTCCAGTTTCGTCAAAATTGTAAATTCTACTTGCGTCAAATTTGAAACGGGAATAGCAATCTTCCAAATTGTAAAAAAATTGTCCCACATTGCAGCGTTTAAAACTGCTTGATCTGGAAAGGCTGGTCGACTCTGGCTTTCTGAGTGATAAAGCTTGGTGCCGTTTAAGAAAGCCAATCATCCACTCTTCGCCAGCTGCTTCGTTCTTTATCCACGACTCCGGAAGAATTTTTCCATTTGCTTTTGCAGAAATAAAGGCCAATTTGGTTGTTTCAATTTTCGATAATCCATAATGCAGCTTTCCTGCTGTGGTAAGGTATTCAACCAAGGCAAGTTCTTCTTCATCATTAAGCACTTTTTTGTGTGCAATTTCTGAATGGTATTTGAACGTTGCATCGCCAGATTTCCGATGCATTTGAAGATGACGAAACAAAGTTGTTTTGGAAATACCGTGGTCTTTTGCAGTTCTGCCGATGGTTTCCTTATTGTAGAGAACATCGTTGATAGTTTCCTTTAAGGCATTTTCATCCAAAGGATTTCTTTTAACACCTTCCTTGCTGCGAGGCATATTCAGACTGCGGCAATGAAAGAAAAAACGTAGATGAGCCATGGCGAAATAAAATCTCATTTTGTTTTTAGTAATGTGATTGTACCTTGGAACGGTCCAAGGTACAATTCAAGTGCCGTTCCAAGGTACAAAACATCGATATTTCTTCTTTAATCACTTTAATCTTTTAAATTCGAACTAAATCGGGCTTGCCGTTTCTTATTCACCAACACAATACTATGCCTTATTCACTAAAAGCGCAATAATTCGATTCCAGCTGCTCTCAGCTGTACTACACGTTTCACAAAATGGTTGAAAAAAAACTTTTAGTGTGCGAAAACTGGATTTTCTTATTTTTTTGCACGTCCGTCGCTAACCGAGTATGCTGACAGAACGAAACAAGCTGCAACATGAATGCCCTTCAGACGTTGTGGAACCTTTTTCTTAGAATAAGATAAAAATTTAAAAAACAGCAATCGTTCCGAGGTACAATCGTTCCAAGGTACATGACTTTCCCCTACTTGGTCAACAATCGTTTGTTTACTTCTAAAACCAAATTGATAGTCAGGTAAGAGGTACACTAATGTCAGATATTTCCTTTGTTTTTCACTCCTTATCAATTTTTTTTTATGAAATTCCCTGCCGCAATTGAGACAATCATATCCTGCTACCTTGTGTCAAAAAGAAACCGTCGAATCCGTTGCGTAACAAAATATATTAAGCTTACAATCACGTTCTAAAGATCGCGCAAGAATTCTTTCTCAGACAACTTCAAGTTTGAATTAATCAAACAACTTCGACTAAAAGTTTTCGAAAACTTTTAAACGCTTTCACATCGAACATACCCCAAGTTTCGGCGACGCTAACTAAAAAACTTTTTTTGTTTATATAGTTTAACAATTTCACTGTTAAAAACTTGCATGACATTAAAAAAAAATATATTTTCTGATTAATTTTGTCGCAATTATGAACAAAACTGACACCGAATTCTTCCATAGCACAAAATTACAGTTTTTTTGGTAAAAAAAACTCGCTTTCGAAGTGGTTACATCGAAAAATTTTCGAAAACTGAAAATGTTTGGCAAAACTACAGTTTCCAATAAGGGTTTCTAATATTTTTACGAAAACTAAGTTTTTGATTCAATTGAAAACCGTATTAGTCATCTTATACGTCAAGAGCTATTTGTTTCGGGTATCTGCAGTCATTTTCCAATCCTTATATTCAAGAACTCCCATAAAAAGAAGCACAACATAACAATTCCGGAACTTTACGAACTACGTTGATACCTAATCAATGCTAAAAGGTAAATTAGGGTGTTAGTTCCAATGGACATTTTATAAGCGAGATCTGATTTTAGTACCAATAAAAGTGGGTAATTGCATCGACGTTATCCATTTTATTTATTCCCGCTCATAGTCAAAGTTGATTAAAGCATAGCGAACGAAAATGAAGCAACAAAACTTTTTACCAGGTACTTGGAAAAACATTAAAACAATTAATTGGAATTTGACTACCATGATAGGTCTTGACATATCCGAAACCGAACACTGCTTACAATCACATTCTGACTTGTGCTTATTTGATAAGACAATTAGTTTCATTCTTTGTAGCATTTCTTATCAACCATGTGACATAATCACGCTTACATCGTTATTGTGACCAAAAAATATTTTACTTGTCCGTTTAGCAATTAGTAGATACGCATACTTCTTTGTGTTTGTGTATGTCAAAGCGAAGCCCCCCGAAATTACTTTCCATAAACATCCGCTACTGGGAAGAGCTCTCAATTACGCCATCTCTAACCCAACTTAATGCCATATGTAGTGAGGTTACTATCGCACGCCCTCTTGCTTGCCCTTGCTCTTTCTCATAGCCCATTACTTCCCAAAGCAATTTGTTTCCCTCACATAAACACGCTGCCGATGTTTATCATCGTGCGGCAGAAGCAATTGACGAAGCTGAAGCCGCATCGCATTTTATGCTGAAATTTAGCTCGCCCGTTCTTCTACAAGTCAGCATTCTCGCCATTACATCACTCTTTCGAAATAAATTTCGATTTTTATTATCAAAAGAACACTCTTTGCTCTTCCCAGCGAAATAAAAAGAAAAAAAAAAAAACTAACAACTACGTGTTATCCCCATCTGCGATCTACTTCAAAGCATCTGCAGATACAGATACCCAGAAACACTATCAACTCGTATCTGATGAAGTATTCCACTTCGGAAATTACCCGCACTCAAGTGCAGAAAATTGAAATGTGAAACGCAGCTGAACGCGCGACCAATCAATTGTGATACATCCTCCATTTGAATAATTTGGTTCCGATGAGGCTTTGATTACCGAAAACTCAACCCCACATAGAAAAGTCGCATGTGGGTCATACGAATTTGTCAGCATGTGCTGTCACTGTCAAATTGACAATCAACAACGGCCTACATCATTATAGCAGCGATTATCAGACAATTGTCGCCTTGTGGGTGCTCCAATAAATTGTGCACATAACCGTCCTCCGCTCATCAGTTGAGGGAGGAGGTTGATCATCCAAAAGAGAATGCCAACACTCATATCACACAATGGGATGAATGGCCAGAACAGAGATGGTTGGAGGAAGCAAAAATCGAAGAAAAAATAACTTGGCCGCACTTTCAATTTCCAATTCCATGACTTAATTTGTTTGAACTTTAAATTATCGCCCACAGTAGCAGCCGCCATTATGGACTCTAAATGAAGCCATTCCAACGAAAGTAAAAATTTTTGCCAGAGAGCTCGTTCCTCACGCTGTTGTGGTGCGATAAACTGTTGAAAACCGTTATTTCTTTTCTTTTTCTTTTTATTTGTATTTATTTTATTTTTAGCTTTTTTTTTTTAAATAATTAAAATGATTTCATGCGCGACTGCCGCACTGGATGTATCTATATATAGGTAAATGGGGAGATAGTTCGACAAAGAAGACTGCGTAGGATGCTATTGTGTTGACTTTAAAGGTCAACGTTGTAGTTGTTGTTGATTAAAGAGCGTATCTGACGAGGTTTTTGTACTGTCTTTTCCTTCGAGGTCGTTGGTTGGAGGATTAAACTGTTAAGGACACTGTTTTCTGTGGAAGAGGGTTTTGAAGGACGATTAAGGGAGCAATGGAGAATATTCACTTTGAACTTTAATCATAGACGGGGAATTTAATTACCAGTTTGTATGTATGTTATAGTTTGTGTTCCTTAGGGAAGTTGTTGGCAATTTTAATAAATGAGAATAGCTTTCAGAAGAGTTAGACGCTCAGTAGTTTGTGTTTATCAGCTTTTAAGCCTCTCCCAGTCAACTGGATAAAGATTCGTTTATGTAAATAGCTGTAGGCGATTTATCTAAAGTAAAATAAGTCAGTGCAGACAAAATGATACAAAATTTGTATGGACTTATGTTGAACTTGACAAGTGAGATGAATTACAAATCGTAGCAACACCTTTGCGATGATCTGAAAAATAATTGCAGGTGTCGTACCTTCCAAAATTGATACCTAAATATCTGTTTCAGCACATGCAGTGTGTGATATTAACGAAATTAATTGTTTGTTTTGAAGGACCATGAAATGTGGCATCTTTCAAATATTTGTCGCCGTTTCACATGCGGTGTGACACCGATACTAGAGCTCAAATTTTCATGGTATTAGCCCGATAGATCGCGCTAATTTTAACCAATAACCTGGGTAATGTTGATTTGGATTGCTTTAGTCTTATTGGTAACGGGTGATGTTTTAAAAGTTAAGTTTTTCAGGTTGGCAGCAATGGTTAGCAATTGCATCCAAACGTCATCTGTCAAAGTGAGAAGTTTTCAGTATGCTCTGTCATTTAATCATGGAAAGACTTTAATCGCCCTGGTGAATCAACAATTCGTGCCGTTATCACCAAACTTCGCACCAAATTTAATTGGTTGGACCCTCGACTCGAATGTATTGCAGTCGTAGCGTCCAATGTTAATGAAGATCGTGAAATGTCAATTCGTCGCCGTTCTCAGCAATTGGGCATGTGTTACTCAAACACAAGGAAAATTTTAAGTGTCGATTTGGGTTTGAAAGCCCATAAAATTCAACTTTTGCAAGAGTTGAAGCCGAATGACTTACCACAACGTCTAATTTTTTATGATTGGGCCTTAGAACAGCTCCATGAAAGTCCGCTGTTTTATCGAAAAATTGTGTTGAGGAATGAGGTTCATTCTTGCTCAGCGGATACGTAAATAAGCCAAACTGTCGCATCTGGAGTGATCAACAGCCACATGCCATACAAGAATTACCGACGCATCCTGGAAAAACGACAGTTTGGTGTGGTTTATGGGCTGGTGGCATCATCGGTCCATTTTGGCGTTCACATACTACGGCAGATTGGAATCTTGTAGACGATGTTGAGGAGACTTATGGCTCTGTATTTGCCGCAGTTTAGAGGATCCTGCAAACGATGCTGAGGTTCCATTCTTCAGGCATACTTTCTTCCGACCAGATTTGGCTTATGTGTTGGTAGATGTTACTTACCAAGTCATCTCCAAATACAAATACAAATTTTTGGCGTTTATACCCAGGGCCTGGCTTTCACTCAACCATTCATGTGTGCGTGTGTACTTCTTGCACGACGGCGGGACTTCCTGTTTTATGCCGAATCCGAACGGCTCAGTTGAGATAAGCTATTCTTGACAATTGATACTACTCGGATGATTTGTCATATCACAACAAAAGGAGCGCCTGCGAAAAATCATTACGGTGTTGCTACGGCTGGTAATCGAATCCAAACCTTCTGCACGGCATTTCAAGTCATCTCCGCCGGCTTTATAAAGCTCAGCGTGAAGGCCGTCATTTCCGGGAGCCTTATTAAGCTTGAGTTTAGTTAGTGCTATCTACACTTCACTCAGGTCGGGTGGTTGGCAGTTTTTGTTGTCGTTGCCGATATTGATATTTCGTTCTGCCTGACAGCGGAATGTTGTTCGCCATCGCCATTTAACAATCTGCAGAAGTGGCTCTTCCATATCTTCAGCGTCGACTGTGTCTCAACTAGGTACAAGGTAGTGGTCCGAGTCGATGTTAGCTCTTCGGAATGTTCGGACATCCAAAATACTGGATGCATGTCTCTTGTCTATCGCAATGTGATCGATTTGGCTGACCGTCCGTTGATCTGGAGACCGCCATGTCCCCTTTTGGATATCGCGGTGAGAAAACCGTGTTCTATAGTGGCATTTCGTTTCGTAGCGAAGCCAATTAGCCTTTGTCCGTTACCAGATGTGTTGTCGTGTCGGCTATGTTTTCCGACCATACTGCTAAAGATGACCTACCTTTGCGTTAAAATCTCCCAGCACGATTTTAACATCGTACTTCGGTAGTCGCTCATAGGTTTTGTCAAGGAGCTCGTAGAAGCAATCCTTAGCTATATCATCTTTTTCCTCCGTTGGGGCATGACCGCATAAAAGGCTTATTTTGGCGAATTTGGCCTTTGTGCGGTTTGTTACAGTGCGTTCACTAATGTCTTGGAAACGTCAGACTTATTGCCTAAGTATGGCTCTTATAACAAATCCGCAACGGAATAGTCGCTGTTTCTGCTAACTATAACACGGTCTGTAGTAGATGTCACAGTTTTTCATCCTCTTTTTGCGGAGTCAATCCCATCGTATTTCCTACATGGCAGTAATGTCTGCTTTGTAGCAGTGTAGGGCTTCCGCTAGTTGTTCGCTTGCACCTCGTATTTAATGTTCTCACATTCCAGGTACGAACGTCATTGTCCAATAAAATCAGTCCTTTCCTAGGATCTTGGTTGCTTCGTAAGAAATGCTTTTTTTCATAGTTGGGTAGTTAACCCAAAGCATACCCCCAACTTGGAGGGCCAGTTCCAATATATTAGATACCCCTAGGACTCGGTGCCATCAGTATCCACTATGGGATTGAGCGCTGCCGTTGGCCTTTCGGTTCATCCGCCACCATTCCTGTTCAAGGACCCGACTTACCATTGAGATTCCTAAACAACCTGTTGTCCGAATATGTCAGAGCAGTTCGTCTAGGATTGCCTGGGACAGCAGACCGGGTATTCCGTGCCATTCTGACATGGCTGTTCATAGTGTTGCTGTTTTTCGTCTTGTCATCAACACTCGCTCTTATCGTTTAGCAAGTCAAATCCGGTTCGATAAGACCAGTACCCGGTGGTTACCACTTGGAGGTTAAAATAAAGCTCTTGATGTGTAGTCAGAGTTACAAACACTGGGAATTGCCAAGTTAAAGCCAACCAGAGCCTACACTCGCTCTACAACACCCAACCATAGGGCAGCGCATCGCCTTGCCCTACAGCAGGTCTCCATTTTTGTGGATTGGGCACACGATTTTTTTTTTTTATATATAATTTACACGTACTCAAGGGGTTATGAATACCCTTTTATATGTTAACATAGTACGAGCGTTAGAGAAGGGGAAGAAAGAGAGGATAGGAAAGATTTTGGATGTAGTGGAGACTTAAACTCCATGGGTGGTGTCCGAACTAGCTTTGGGGAGTCACTTTTTCTTGTGTTCGTTAAATTTGAAGAAATTCAAGATGGTGTGCATACTTTTAGGTATTACACCGACCTTTTATTTCTTTTGAATAAAAGTGAAATGGATTTTGGTTGGGATTGAACGCGCAACCTTCCCCTCAACAGACGAACACATTACCACATTGTGGATCGGGCACACGATTTCCTTCTTCATCTCGATAGGAATCTGATCGAGCATTGTATCCTTGGCTTTGCCGTTTTACACGTTGGTGAAACTTGCGAATATCGGTCCAGTAGTGGCGCCTCTCTATATGGCGCTTTTCTTGCTCTTGTTTTCTTCTGTCTGAAAAGCCGATGTTCTTCCCTTCTTCTCTGGTTATATAGTTCAAAGGTAGCTCTCGTCACTACCCGCAGCTTAGCTTTGTAAACCTCGTTCTTGGCTAAATTATGGACGAAATTATGCAAGCCATTGCAAACACCATTTCCTATAATCAAATGTTGTCATGGTCAAACTATTGATTCAGCATATATGATGTTACTTGTGACGTTTTTTTTAAAACTTAATGGATTTCCTTCAGTAAGAACTGTTGCATATTTTCAATTTTTTTTCAAATTGTACGCCGAATTTCCTTATTAAAAAAACACTTTTCCTAATTATGTTATTAACTTTGCTCAACACCAAGTTATCTCCCACTTTACAGTCTCAAGTGTACCCTCTTAAATTTGTTTGGATAACGTTTTCAACCATAAAATCAAATTCACTTCTCCAAAACTGAAATATAATTAACAGATACTTTTCAAAACTGAATTGCCTAATCACCGGCAGGCCGTTTTTAACTTTCTCGTCATTTATTACGATTTTATTGAGAACATTTGTGTGTCGAACAAGAATAATTAAACGCAAAAAATAAAACATTTTGGGCCTGTTGAAACGAAACAAATTCGACCTCGAATTCTTGCTGTGTGGTGGGAGTTTGGGGGAGGCAATTTCAGTGCTTACCTTTCGTCTGTATTTGTACAAATCCATTTTGATTTTCTTTGATACACCACATCACAGGGTGAGATGGTGGTCGGCTTTTTGTTAGTCAGTAGGTCGACCGGTGTTTATATATGTTTTCATGTTTGCATGGGCGTTGGTGCCGCACTACCAAAGTACTGAGCTGCTTTGCATGTGCTAAGCATATATTCAGCGCTTGTGAAGCTTCCGTGCGATGTTCCACATACAAATGTACACTGACAGACGGACTGTCTAAAGAACAGCTCCTAATATAAAACGTGGCCGTTTTCAGGTGGTTGCCATAGGAAATTGTTAGTTAGGTGCATACTCGTGTTCAAATGCACACGAATTAGAATTGAGGTTAGAGAGTGCGAGTGCTGCTAGAAGTGGGTTGGATGGTAGAAGAGAAAGGTCAGGCATTATTTTTCAAGTGATGGCCATAATTGACAGACTATTCAGTTGAATGGAGTTCCTCTGTTAGGTATTGGGCAAGTTTAGTGAGGGTAAAAAGTCATTAACTCCGAATGAATGCAGATTGTGTGTGCTGGACTGAAGGGGCCATTGGTTTTGATTTTATAGAAAGTGTTCCTTCCTTATGGAATTAATTTATCGCTTGAAAACTTCACTTTATAGAAAATGAATAATAATTAATGAATGGCATTTGCATTCATGAAGAATTTTACGTGCATGTGTTTAAGAACTTTGTATAGTGCTTTGAGTGCAGTTGAAATAGAAAATTTTATAAGTAGGTACAATGTGCATATTTTGTGCTTGAGAACTATTTTGAGCACACTAACGGAAAGCCACTTCATTATTAAAGCATTGCAGCTCGCATTATGTGTGATTTATTTGTATCAAGTTACATGGGATTGTACGGGGGTTATTTCAGGTTATTTTGGCCTTCGTATAATTGTCTAATCTGCTGCCACCAATTGGGTATTGGAAAGAGTTAGTACAAAAAATGGATAGCTGACCTTTTTTTTAAATTTTAATATTTCTGTCTCAGCAAAATATTTTTATACCAATAAATATTTGTCGCAATTTGACTCTTTTAACTTCCACCTGTTGTTACCGTCGTTTCTTCCCTTCTCTGCGTCGTTAAGTGGAAGGATGCCTGACCGACTTCGGAGAATGGTCGTGTAGTTCTGATGGAAATAAAAAAAAAAGATGGGCGCCACACGATTGACCTCCCGCTTAACAACCCACGGACGTATAATCGTGAATTAATCGTGGCATTCGCTTTCTTCGATTTCAGTACTTACGAAAATTTACAAATAATTCTTTAATTAACTTTTAATTCAGATTCAGATAATTTAATTCAGTTTGTAAGAAAACTAACTTAATCCTTGTTACAAAAGTTGACTTAAATCAACTTAAAAGTAAAGGAAAACCAATAACAACAACACTAATATAAATCTTGAATACTTCTTATCCCTTTATCGAAGCTATCCGTTTTGCCCTAGCAATTCCCGTCACTCCAGTAATTCAGATTTGAATATTTCACGTACGTTTTTTTTTTTTTAAACAACCGAATCAACCCAACCGAACAATAGTTGGCATTCAACCCACCGACGTCTTTTTCTTGTTTAAAAAAAAAAAAAAAACCGAATCAACCCACCCAAACAGTAGTTGGCATTGAGCCCACCGACGCGACTTTATAAAATATACCACCTACGGCAAGAGCGCACCATTCTGACATATAAATACATGTACCACTTACGATATCATCGATTGTAATCATTCGTCAAGTGATGATCTATCTATTATGAGGTATCTCGTCTTAGGTGTCGTATTTGTTCACTGTCTTTGGTGTCCTTCCTGGTGTTGAATTCGCTGTTTCCCGGCTGTCCAGTATCTTGGCTAAAAACCTTCAACCACAGTTTTTTTTATTGTCCTGTTAAAATCACAGAGACTAAACAATAAACCATTTTATTCCTGAATTCTAAAATCACTTTAACATTAAGTGTTACCTGGCTTATAATATGCACTCAATTCTTCACGTGTAGTCTAAAACTCCACTTCTACTCCCAATTCCACTTCACTGTTAGACTTTTTTTTCAAATTTGCCTTAGCTCACTTTAAATTACTTTCCCGGACGAACTGCACTCTTCAAATTCACTTTTCTTAATCCAGTCATTGTCAGTACTACTTCTAACGGGTGATCCAAGTAGAGATACTTTTTTCAACAGCCTTTTTTGACAGATCACGTGTGAGTCATGTCATGCTGTCATGTTATTTTTGTTTAGTATTGTTTGGCATTTCATAATGGAAAGACTTACGCGTGAACAACGTTAACAAATTGTTCAACTTTATTATGAAAATTCACGTTCTGTGAGGAATGTGTTTCGTGCACTTAGCTCAACTTATGGTCAACATAATCGGCCTACTGAGCGTACTATTAGCAACACCATCACACATTTTGAGACCCAGCATTCATTATTGGATAATATTCGACCGAATCGACCACGTCCAGCACGCTGTGGAGAAAATATAGCGGCCGTAGCTGAGAGTGTACACGAAGACCGTAGAGAGTCGATTCGGCGCCGTTCGCAGCAACTCGGACTGACGTATGGAACGACTTGGCGCATCTTAAATTGAAAGCGTACAAAATACAGCTTGTGCAACAACTGAAGCCGCTCGACCTTCCCAAACGACATCGCTTCGCTCTATGGGCTCTTGAAAAGTTCCAAGAAGACCCGACGTTTTCGAGGCAAATTTTGTTTAGCGATGAGGCCCATTTCTGGCTCAATGGGTATGTAAACAAACAAAATTGCCGCATTTGGGACGAAGAGCAACCTGAAGAGATTGAAGAATTGCCACTTCATCCAGAAAAAACAACGGTTTGGTGTGGTTTGTGGGCCGGTGGAATCATCGGTCCATATTTCTTTAAAAATTATGCCGGTGCGAACGTAACCGTCAATGGCGACCGTTATCGTGCCATGATAACCGACTATTTGATGCCTGAAATTGAAGCTCGTGTTCTCGGCGACATTTGGTTTCAGCAAGACGGCGCCACTTCCCACACATCGCATCAATCAATGGACTTATTGAGAGAACATTTCGGTGAGCACATAGTTTCACGTTTTGGGCCGGTCGATTGGCCACCAAGTTCGTGTGATATCACACCGTTAGACTTTTTCCTGTGGGGATGTGTAAAGTCAAAAGCTTATGCCGACAAACCCGCTTCGATTCAGGCCTTGGAGGAAAACATCACGCGTGTCATTCGCCAGTTACCAGTCGAAATGCTCGAACGAGTGATCGAAAATTGGACTCAACGGATGGACCATCTGCGACGTAGCAACGGCCAACATTTGATAGACATAATCTTCAAAAAATAAATGCCAAAGAATGTACTTTCAAATGATAATAAACATTCTCCATTAAATTTGAATTTTCCGGGTTTTTTTTTTTTTAAAAAGTAGGGAACCTCGAAATGGATCACCCTTTATATGAAACCTCGCATCGTACCATTTTGCGGGTTTGTTTTCTACTTAGTTACAGCTACGACCTGATCGCGCCAGATTTGCCGATATCAGATAAAAAAAAAAAGAAAAAAGAAAGTCTCTGACCCCGTGGCGATTCGAACCCACGCTCTTCGAACGCCGAGCCCACCATACATCCTATCTCCTATAATTTTCTAGTGTCAGATTAAACATATTACACTTAGGTACATTAAACTATAATGCTTGCTTAGTACAACAGTCTACTACGAAAACCTTTTGATCTCGTAATCTATAATTCTGTGTCACATTGAAAAAATATTTGTAGCTATGTTGGAAATACAAACAAAAAATTGGTCGGAAATAGGTTTTCAAAAAGTCTTTTAGAAAAGAAGAAGTTTCGATGAAGCTTCGAAAAGGCTGAGGAATTGAGACAGAAACACTCATCTGAAGAAACATTTTGGGAAGAGACGATAAGTTTGGCGCCAAAAATTGATATTGGTTTTGAGTAGTCAAAACCAAGCATTTTTTACTATGGGATCGGCGGTCTATCTCGCCCTGCTTAGGAATCAGAAGAAATTTTAGAAAAAAATGACATAAAATGAAAGAAAAAATAAAAATACAACGGCAACACTTACAATGAAGTATTTTGAAAACAAATAAGTTTTTGGAAGCCAGAAATCATTACTTTAATCCTTAATTTAAATTTAAGTATGTTTGTAAATAGATTTTGAAAAATTCGCATGTAAACTCAAAATTATGATAAAAAAAAATGGCCAAAGGAAATGTAGAGAAATTTTTTTTACAAAATTGTGAAATGAAGTGCTTAATATGCTTTTTGTGGTCAATGCTTATATCAAATCTGAATCAAACACCAAAAGCCGAATGAGCTTGTCTTCTAGTTTTTGAGAAAATTAAAGATTACTAAAAATTTGTTTGTATAATTTTTGTTTTTTGGTATCTCACTTTGGGGATTAATGTTCATCTTTGTAAGTAAAGTAGATACAGCAAATCAATTACATTTAACAACAACAAACAAAAAAAACCTCGCACCGATACCAAATCCTACAGCGAGCCCAATCAGGGGGTTGCAGGGGTGGCAACATGGCCCCCATGGGCATCTCACTGTTTATACACCGAATTAATTTTAGTAATTTTCAATTTTCTCAAAAACAAGAAGAAATAAAATCATCTAATTTTCAGTTTTTGATTAAGAATTTTTTTTAGAAGGAAGCTCTGTCGATGTATTGCAATTGTATTGCAAGCAATAGCTAATCGGCCGTATGATGGTATCCGTTCCGAAAGAAAAATTCTCCGATTTTGTACGAATCGGAGAATTTTACTTCATGGTAATTGTTTCGATTAATTATTCAGAACATTTCTCGTCATTCATCGGCAGTCTACGTTTCATTGCGATGGTTTGCATTTTTTCCATCTGTTTTTGACAGCCACACATGTCTTTCCAACGGTCTCC
Source organism: Rhingia rostrata (assembly GCA_949824845.1). Classification (NCBI taxonomy): domain Eukaryota; kingdom Metazoa; phylum Arthropoda; class Insecta; order Diptera; family Syrphidae; genus Rhingia; species Rhingia rostrata. The sequence continues at coordinate 42,486,548 of OX463756.1, forward strand.
GACATCTGTTCGTAGCGGAAATATTTTCAAGTGAGCAAAATGTAGGCAATCATATATTTTTGGTCAAGTTTTTGTCGATTTTTTTGTTTGAAAACTGGCGTTTTAGGCAAACTTCAAATGATAAAACAAGCACCTGAGTTGATGCCTGAAAAAGCCGACGTAGCTCAGAATTTCACTAACAATACACTTGAAAAGGTTGCTGATTTTTGCTGATGTCAAAAAAATGTGTTGATGCATCTTCGGAAAACGGTTACTATGAACGTAAATTCAGGTTCCGACTGGATTTGCGTTGCGTAGAAAATTACTCTCCGAACGGATACGACGATTGGGACAAGTTCTAACAAAAAACTATTGGGACTACCAAACTGTTTGTGAAAAAAATAAAAAGTACCCAATGTCATCCTCAATCCACAACATTTTTTTTCATGGCCCAGCCATAAAAGATCATGCTTTGCTGGCAATAGGTTAGTTAATTGATCAATCGCATTTGGAGCGATATCTTAAGATATTGCTTGTTAAATCAACAAGCCTTACAGAGCCGGCGGAGATGACTTGGTAAGAAACATCCAACAACTCATTACCCAAATCTGGTCGGAAGAAAGTAAACCGGATGAATGGAACCTCAGCATCGTTTGCATTTATAGAGAAAAACTATACAGAGCCGTGTATAGTTTTGGTATACCGCCCAAACTCGTCAAAATGTGTAGGATGACGATGTAGACTTCTCGCTGCTCCATCAGGGTCGGAAACGACCTCACCGACACATTCGATACCATAAAACGATTTAGGCAAGGCGATGCGCTGTCATGTGACTTCTTTAATTTGATTCTTGAGACGATTATGCAAAACTCATGAGCCAACACCAGAGGCGCAATTTTTCAAAAATCTTTACAACTACAAGCATACGCCGACGATATTGACATTATTGGTCGGACCCAACGTGGTGTTATAGCCACGTTTGCTAGTATAGAGACAGAAGCAGCAAAAGTGGGCTCAGCAGTAAATGAAGGTAAGACGAAGTATATGCTGTCAACACGAAAGGACACACAACATCGACGAATAGGACAGAACGTCATCATTGACAGATATAACTTTGTCTTTGGACTTGTCTGTCTCTGCTGCGCTATTAACTCAGACAGCAACATCTCGTCAGAAATTAAGCGAATAACAACTCTTGCCAACCGCTGTTTCTTCGGGCTAAGAAGGCTATTTAGTAGAAAAGCCCTCACTCGAACTACTAAGGAGATCCTATATAAGACCCTGATCATCCCAGTTCTGCACTACTGCGCTGAAGCATGGACCGTCTCAAAAGCGGATGAAGAAATCTTTGGTCGATTTGAGAGGAAACTTCTTCGAAAAGTCTTCGGCCCCGTTTGCGTTGACGGGCTATGATGACGAAGATTCAACCAAAAACTATACGAGCTGTACAGTGACATGTCTCTGGTCGAAAAACTCCGCATTGGACGTTAAATATGGCTAGGGCATGTAGAACGAATGGACAGCAATACTCCGGCTCGCAGAGTCTTCGATTCCCAGCCATACGTCGGACGCAGTAGAGGAAGACCTCGCCTTAAGTGGCGCGCACAACCGACCTCAACTAACTTGGAGTGCGCAACTGGAGGCAGTTAGCTAAGGACCGGACTAATTGGAGAATCATGTTGGTTGAGGCCCAGGTTCATTCCGAACTGTAGCGCCATTACCAATAAGTTTGCGAAATGTTGATAACGACGTTTTTTGATTTATTGACGGCAGCTGACTACCCATTTGCTTTGGATACTTCCGTCACATCAGCGAATATAAGTTCAGAAATTTGCTTCGATATGAAGATTTATATTTTATATGCAGACACTTTTATCTTGTATTCACTATATTTACCATTAAATCATAAAATATTTTTACTTAAATAAAGGGTGACCCATTTCGAGGTTCCCTACTTTTTTAAAGAAAAAAACACAGAAAATTCAAATTTAATGGAGAATGTTTATTATCATTTGAAAGAACATTCTTTGGCATTTATTTTTTGAAGATTATGTCTATCAAATGTTGGCCGTTGCTACGTCGCAGATGATCCATCCGTTGAGTCCAATTTTCGATCACTCGTTCGAGCATTTCGACTGGTAACTGGCGAATGACACGCGTGATGTTTTCCTCCAAGGCCTGAATCGAAACGGGTTTGTCGGCATAAGCTTTTGACTTTACATATCCCCACAGGAAAAAGTCTAACGGTGTGATATCACACGAACTTGGTGGCCAATCGACCGGCCCAAAACGTGAAATTATGTGCTCACCGAAATGTTCTCTCAATAAGTCCATTGATTGATGCGATGTGTGGGAAGTGGCGCCGTCTTGCTGAAACCAAATGTCGCCGAGATCACGAGCTTCAATTTCAGGCATCAAATAGTCGGTTGTCATGGCACGATAACGGTCGCCATTGACGGTTACGTTCGCACCGGCATAATTTTAAAGAAATATGGACCGATGTTTCCACCGGCCTACAAACCACACCAAACCGTTGTTTTTTCTGGATGAAGTGGCAGTTCTTCAATCTCTTCAGGTTGCTCTTCGTCCCAAATGCGGCAATTTTGTTTGTTTACATACCCATTGAGCCAGAAATGGGCCTCATCGCTAAACAAAATTTGCCTCGAAAACGTCGGATCTTCTTGGAACTTTTCAAGAGCCCATAGAGCGAAGCGATGTCGCTTGGGAAATTCGAGCGGCTTCAGTTGTTGCACAAGCTGTATTTCGTACGCTTTCAATTTAAGATCTTGACGTAAAATGCGCCAAGTCGTTCCTTACGTCAGTCCGAGTTGCTGCGAACGGCGCCGAATCGACTCTCTACGGTCTTCGTGTACACTCTCAGCTACGGCCGCTATATTTTCTTCACAGCGTGCTGGACGTGGTCTATTCGGTCGAATATTATCCAATAATGAATGCTGGGTCTCAAAATGGGTGATGGTGTTGCGAATAGTACGCTCAGTAGGCCGATTATGTTGACCATAAGTTGAGCGAAGTGCACGAAACACATTCCTCACAGAACGTGAATTTTCATAATAAAGTTGAACAATTTGTAAACGTTGTTCACGCGTAAGTCTTTCCATTATGAAATGCCAAACAATACTAAACAAAAATAACATGACAGCATGACACGACTCACACGTGATCTGTCAAAAAAGGCTATTGAAAAAGGTATCTCTACTTGGATCACCCGTTACTTAGATATGTGCTCTAAATTCATTTTCCAGCAGTCAAATGCCTTAAAATGATTTCAACCAAGAATTCATTCATTTGTCCGAATGCGTGCATGCATCCCGATTTGAATTGATTGATTGCTCGCCTTCGCATAATACACAATACAATTACTGTATAAATAGTAAACCGTTGGTCTTGTTTAAATCAACGCAACATTTAATATCAAAATCAATGCAAACTCCCATGACTGTCAGCCCCTAAATGTTTTCCTCTTAATCCAATTGTTCAACCATTTGTGCCTCACTGTGTCAATATCAACGCAATCAACCAAAACTATACGTAGGCACCCGTGTCGGTATAATAATAAAAAAAATCGATTTTAGCAACCCACTCTTGGGGTTTAGTTACATGTTCAAGCACTCACCTCGTCCCGTTTACATCCGCGTCAGTCGGGGGTAATTTGCCATAAAATCCAAAACCCAGATCGAATCAAGTTTTCAATTCCCTTTCCATTTTTGGGTAAATAATTCAGATGTATGCAAATTTTTTTGGAAACACATGTGCCTGCACACAACACACATCCACCGACTACCCCAGATCGTTAGTCATCCTGGTTAAGTGGGTCGTTGATATTCACTTATGCTGCTCGCATTACTCATAAAAAAAAGCCAAGAAGCAGCCACAACTAGACCTGCAAAAATAAACGTCAAAAAAGGCAATTTGCGGCAAACTATCAATTAATCAGTCACAAACACCATTTGTGCTACGACACGACTGTGGCAATTTAGTTATGAATGCGCGCGCGCATTTTCTTCGGCTTTTGACAGTTGAGACTTGTGTTTGGTTGTTGCGGCCGAGGTCTATTATTTTCAATTTCCTGCTGTTTCAAATGATTGCATGTATGTTTACTTCTAGGATTTACAAGGAGTCGTATAATAAGTATTTGAAGACAGAGTTTCTTGTTGGTCCTTTGTTTGGTGCAAGTGGAATTGGAAAGATTCATGTTTAACCATCTGTCAGTTTTTGTAAATGTTGTGTGTATTTGTCGGAGGCAGGCTGGCAGCTGCCACTGCTAAGCCGAAATGATTTCAAAAATGATAAATTTTCCTTTGTTTTCTCTCCACAATGTCCTTTTTTGCTGCTGCTGCTTGATGCAGAGGATGTGATTTGTATACTTGTGTGTAGTATGGTGTATCTTTTGTGCAGCACATTGCAGGTGAAACTTGGGGCATGATGTTGACAGCAATCTCTGACTGGCTGTAGTTTTGATATATATACGAGAGTGAACTGAACCATAATCCAGGATGAAAGGATAATCTCTTTGGTTTTGGTTTTTCAAGTGATTAATATAAATGTTGGATAGAATTTACGCTTAATATATCTTACAATGCATAAATTCATTTTTAAGAGATAATGACGTTTTATTCATCTTGGTAAATGCTATTTTGTGGAAATCTATTTGACAATCGTTTTTTTTTTTTGTCTTTCCAGGGATGTCACCACGGAAATAACAAAAGGATATCTGATAACTGATGATGTAAGTATGTAGATATAGAAGAATGGATTTAAATTTACTTCTGTAAAAAAAAATAAATAATTTCTTGCAAACTATTTTATTAAATAATGAGGGATGGATAATTCAAAGGTCACAGTGTAAAAGTTCCTGTTACATGATTTAATCTGTGTTCTATTTTTATCCATGCTATGATGGAAGGTGTTTAGGATTAGCTGTGTGCCGCTATGGAGGGGCATAATAAGCCATATTTAGATCAGTGATGCCAGATTAACTTACTTAAGTGGCGCTACAGTCCGGAATGAACCTGGGCCTCAGCCCGGTCCTTAGCTAACTGCCTCCAGTTGCGCACTCCAAGTTGGTTGAGGTCGGTTTCTACTTGTGCGCGCCACTTAAGGCGAGATCTTCCTCTACTGCGTCCGACGTCTGGCTGGGAATCGAAGACTCTGCGAGCCGGAGTATTGGTGTCCATTTGTTCTACATGCCCTAGCCATATTAAACGTCTAATGCGGAGTTTTTTGACCAGGGGCATGTCGCTGACAGCTCGTATAGTTCTTGGTTGAATCTTCGTCTCCATAGCCCGTCAACGCATACAGGACCGAAGAATTTTCCTCTCAAATCGACTAAAAATTTCTTTATCCGCTTTTGAGAAGGTCCATGCTTCAGCGCCGTAGGGCAGGACTAAGATGAACAGGGTCTTTTATAGGATCTCCTTAATAAAGGGTGATCCAAGTAGAGATACTTTTTTCAATTGCCTTATTTGACAGATCACGTGTGAGTCGTGTCATGCTGTCATGTTATTTTTGTTTAGTATTGTTTGGCATTTCATAATGGAAAGACTTACGCGTGAACAACGTTTACAAATTGTTCAACTTTATTATGAAAATTCACGTTCTGTGAGGAATGTGTTTCGTGCACTTCGCTCAACTTATGGTCAACATAATCGGCCTACTGAGCGTACTATTCGCAGCACCATCAGCGGCCGGTCGATTGGCCACCAAGAACGTGTGATATCACACCGTTAGACTTTTTCCTGTGGGGATATGTAAAGTCAAAAGCTTATGCCGACAAACCCGCTTCAAATCAGGCCTTGGAGGAAAACATCACGCGTGTCGTTCGCCAGTTACCAGTCGAAATGCTCGAACGAGTGATCGAAAATTGGACTCAACGGATGGACCATTTGCGACGTAGCAACGGCCAACATTTGATAGACATAATCTTCAAAAAAAAAATGCCAAAGAATGTTCTTTCAAATGATAATAAACATTCTCCATTAAATTTGAATTTTCTGTGTTTTTTTCTTTAAAAAAGTAGGGCACCTCGAAATGGATCACCCTTTAGTTCGAGTGAAGGATTTACTACTGAATTGCCTTCTTAGCCCGAAGACACAGCGGTTGGCAAGAGTAATTCTTCGTTTAATTCCTGACGAGGTGTTATTGTCTCTATACTATCAAACATGGCTAAGACATCACGTTGAGTCCTACCAATGATGTCAATATCGTCGGCATATGCTAGTAGTTGACGGTTTTTTGAAAATTGTGGCTCTGCTGTTGGCTCCGGAGTTTTGCACAAACCTCTCAAGAATAAAATTGAAGGAGCCATATGACATGGCATCGCCTTGTCTAAATCGTTTTTTTGTATCGAATGTTATGTCAGTTAGGTCGTTTCCGACCCTGATGGAGCAGCAAGAATTCTCCATCGTCATCCTACACAAACGGAGTAGTTTGGGCCAAAACTAGACACGGCTCTATATAGTTCGTCTCTATAAATGCTATGAAATCGATAAATAGGTGGTGGGTATCGATTTCTACTTTTTGGGTTTTTCCAGGATCTGCCGAAGTGTAAAAATTTGATCGGTTGTGGACTTTCCTGGCCTAAAACCACACTGATAAGGGCCGATCAGGTTGTTGATAAACGGTTTCAGGCGTTCACATATTACGTCAGATAGGATCTTGTAGGCGATTGATGTTGAGGAGACTTATGCCGCTGTAGATGGCGCAGTTTAGTGGGTCTCTTTTTTCGTGGATCGAGCAAACGATGCTGAGGTTCCATTCTTCATGTATACTTTCTTCCGACCAGATTTGGCTTAAGAGTTAGTGGATGTTACTTACCAAGTCATCTCCGCCGGCTTTATAAAGCTCGGCGGGAAGGCCGTCATTTCCGGCAGCCTTATTAAGCTTGAGTTTAGATATTGCTATTCTCATTTCACTCCGGTAGGGTGGTTGGCAGTTTTCGCTGCCGTTGCCGGTATTGATTTTTCGTTTTGCCTTACAGCGGAATGGTGTTCGTCATCGACGTTTAACAGTCTGCAGAAGTGGGGCTTACATATCCTCAGCACCGACTGTATCTCAACTACGATATTTCCTTGTTCATCTCGACAGGATTGTGCTCGAGCCTTGTATCTTTGGCTTTGACGTTTTACACTCTGACGCTCACCAGTCATTCACCGTGCATCCTATCGCGTCCTCGTCCGGTGGCACCTCCGGCTTAAACGTTCAGTGACTTTGAGTGGAAGTATTGGCTCTTCAAGAACGATATGTGGATTCTCAGTGGGCCAGGAGCATCAAATTCTGAAATGAGCCTTTTCTCTCATTAAGGCGTTGAGTTTAAAGAGACTGAGGCTTCTTTGGATGCGATTGATGCGTGGAAATTGTTAGCTATTCTCGGCCGAAGGATTACGGGGCCTTCCACCATTTGCAAAAGTTGTATCATCTTTCGATAGAGCATGGGACACCAGTTATATGTAATGTCATGCGAAGCCAGTGAATGATAAATTGTTGTGGGAAACAATCAGCCCTAGCGAGGTATCCATTGGAGCGGAAAAATCTGTGATTTTGTACGATTCGGAGTATATTAGCTTTGAGGTATGCATCCGAAAAGTCTTTCAAAATATTTCGCCGACATTTTGTAACGCATCCCGGCGGATTGCGTTGAAGTACATTCAGGTGTATATTTCGTGCAATTTTTGACAGATAATTGCAATTCTTTTTCAGATTTTCTCCGATACAAATTCTTCGCGGAATTTATTTACGAATTGTAGTGAAGTGATTTTTTTTTCCAATGACACACACCTCAAATGGAATGTTAACTTCCGACGAGGTATGCGTTGAGGAAAATTGCCCGCTTCGACGGATACCTCGCTAAGGCAGTATATCCTACCCCGAGCAAACGTCTAACAATTGTTGGTAAAAATCAAATTTTATTACCGACCGTGATTTAAACATTCATCCAGCTCTCTTCCCCTACCGAATATTGTAACCCGATTAAGTATACTTTTTTCTACCGCCCTAACCTATTTAAGGCCTTTTTTTTATAAACTATTAAAAGCAGCTACCACAGGGTCACACGATTTGAAATTGCCTTTCATATTCTATGCATCGACCCTTCTCACACATGTATGGGTTTTAATTACATTTCAATCTATCTGCCTCGATAGTCATTCATTACATTTCCCCCTGTCAATTGAATGGGTTTTATTTCACAAACTTGAAAAATCCTTGTAACCAAATGAACTCACTGAAACCCTACCATCACTCCCCTTGTGCGTTCATGACATTCTCACATTCGCCTCTGCTCAAAATCAATTTCCATTCGATATTTGCCATTCCGGCAATTTACATCCCATATTCAATGAAATGTCAATGTTCCTTCCATAAATCCACCCTCTCTGGGTAGTTCTCAACACACACTTGTTCCACAACAAAAAAAAAAAAACAAAATGAATCCACTTCCTGCATGGTGTAGTGTATGTTCGACGAATACTTATGCATATGAATGTATTCTCTGGCAACAAGGTTAATTTTTCAGCCATTTGCAGAATTTATATTGACACTCGAACATGTCTTTCTAGTCCTGGCAATCTATCAGACTTAATTCCCGATTGCTTCTGTGAGATGATGATGACGGTGGTGGTGAGGAACGAATAAAAAATAAAAATCAGAAAAAAATGAAAGAAAAATCAATATGTAGGGGGTGGCAAAAAATAAATTCGGTTTTTCATTTCTTGCTATTGATGGCGGCGACTCCGGTCGAACCCTAATTCCCATGAATAAGCTGCAGCAATTGTTTTCTAGTGTGGCATACGAAATCTCTCTAAGCCTACTCGTCCTCATTCTCGTTTTTTTTTTTTTTTGTCGACATCTTCATCGTTTTCCTCCTCTACATTACCCCCGATGATATTTAACATCATCTGAATGATTCAAAGAGTTCCATTGAAGTCAACCTGGTCGACTTGTGTCGTCCCGTTCCCGTTCCCTTTTCCTTTTCCTGCTTTGTGCTATTCATTTCATATCCTACTCAAAAGCTTTTTAGCACATTTCGCTCTCTCCCTCTTCGTCACCTCGACTTCGTCCAGTCTTACTATACTGGTGTGCCAAAGAGTGACGTGACGACAGAGATCCCACTTGTGCTATCAGTTCTTCCACTTGATTTGGGTTATGTTTGCGCTAAATGACATAATGTCCTCTTTGGTCTGGGCTGTCATGTGAAGCCGGGAGAACGTCGGAGAGTAGATTAATTTAAATGTTTAATGAAACACAAATTGAATACGTTAATTTGTAATGCAAAAGTAAATCATCTGTTAAGCGAAACATGTGTTGAGAAGCTGATACAAGCTGGTGAGGGGATGCCTGTGAGTCACGCATTTGTGCGAGGGTGCTGGCTGATGGTTTTCAATTGCCAAATGGTTGGTGGGTGAACTAGTGGCATGCCAAATGTGGATAAAATAATTTATTTAAATTTTTACTTGGAATATCTTTCTTTTTTTTCTGTGTAAGTGTGTCGACTTTGAAAACTGGCGCCACTTTGATCTGCCATTTTATTTAGGCTAAGTGCTGTGTGCTCGAGTTGAGGGGGGGCGATATATATTTCTTATTGGGATTTATGAATTTGATGATGCTGTTATATTTTAAACGCTTATGAAGTTATTAGGCTAACTAGCGAAATTGTACGAAAATAATGTTTACTCCGGCTATGTTCAATGTCTTGACTTGTCGTTAACCGACGATTTTTTTTTGTTGTGCCTACAGGCATAATTCACTTGCGAAAATTTTCACCTCAACGGCTCTTTTTCGTACCAAACATTTCCCATCACATAATCTCCCTATGCTCCCGACTTTATCTACCGCAATTTATAAATCGGTGGCTCAAATGCATCACGCTATCAGTAGATGCTTTAACTTTTACAAGGGGCGGCAACTGTTAGTTATGGTTGTGTTTGATGTTTGTGAAGTCAACAGATCTAGAATCCACGTCGGCAAACTTTACATAACTATACTCCTCAAGATCGCGGAATACTCGCAAGTAAAGGGTGATCCATTTCGAGGTTCCCTACTTTTTTAAAGAAAAAAAAACCCGGAAAATTCAAATTTAATGGAGAATGTTTATTATCATTTGAAAGAACATTCTTTGGCATTTATTTTTTGAAGATTATGTCTATCAAATGTTGGCCGTTGCTACGTCGCAGATGGTCCATCCGTTGAGTCCAATTTTCGATCACTCGTTCGAGCATTTCGACTGGTAACTGGCAAATGACACGCGTGATGTTTTCCTCCAAGGCCTGAATCGAAGCGGGTTTGTCGCCATAAGCTTTTGACTTTACATATCCCCACAGGAAAAAGTCTAACGGTGTGATATCACACGATCTTGGTGGCCACTCGACCGGCCGGTGATGGTGTTGCGAATAGTACGCTCAGTAGGCCGATTATGTTGACCATAAGTTGAGCGAAGTGCACGAAACACATTCCTCACAGAACGTGAATATTCATAATAAAGTTGAACAATTTGTAAACGTTGTTCACACGTAAGTCTTTCCATTATGAAATGCCAAACAATATTTAACAAAAATAACATGACAGCATGACACGACTCACACGTGATCTGTCAAAAAAAGCTATTGAGTTGGATCATCGTAAATTACTGTTCGGATTTTCTGGTCGTCTTACGCCAACTGGTCAAACCTTAGAAATCAATATAAATTTTACAACAATGTATAACCTAGAGTTATATACAGAAGGCTCTCATTAGTGTGAACACCTGATAACATGAGCCCACTAAGGGCCGATAAGTTAGATTAAGTAAACCAGTTATTGATAAGTTAGATTTAAGCATTTTTGTCTAGTAGTAAGTTAATATTTTAAGTAAATAAAAAATGAGTTTGAAAGTTAAAAACCGGATAACGTGAACAGATTTTGTTTTGCTTGAAATCTCTAAAACGTAAACAAATCATGAACACTCAAAAACGTGAACATTAAATTTTTGCTTCAGGTTAACAGTGAACTGTTTGAAAAACTTAACTTCAAGAGATTCCATTTCATATGTTTAAAATCAGCTTGGGATCGATTGAAAACTGACACAGTCGAAAAGTGCTGGAAAAATATATCGTAGGTAATGAAAATGATCTAGAAAGTGTTTCGAAAGAGAAATTGTATCTAACGGGTGATTTTTTAAGCGAAGTTATTTTTTTAAATCGAATTAAACACTTAAATTTGCATCAAATATTCAAAAAAAATAATTTTAGGCGATAAACAAGCTTTCGCCATTTACGTTTTAAAGACAACTTCATGTAAATGTTATCCGCGGCTCCGTTTCAAATGGTCCATTCGGAAGGTCCAATTTTGCATAATTTTTTCTAGCATTTCGGTGTGTATACCACGAATTACGCGTGTTATGTTATCCTGTAAGGCTTGTCCAATCAAGAGGCGTTAAATCGCATGATATTGGCAATTTCGAGAGATAAGCTGCTTACCAAATTCATCCTTCAGCATTTCGATTGTTTCACGAGCTGTGTGGCATGTGGCACCGTCTTGATGAAACCTCATGTCAACCAACTTCAACTCAACCAACTGGGGGAAACAAAAGTCGCGTATCATGGCTCGATATCGTTCGCCGTTGACGGAATCGTTTCTTCCAGGATCGTCTTTGAAGAAAACTGGACCCATGATGCCACCAGCCCAAACTGTCGTTTTTTCGCGATGCATCGGTAATTCTTCTATGGCATGTGGCTGTTCATCACTCGAGATGCGACAGTTTTGCTTATATACGTATTCGCTGAGCCAGAAATGCGTCTCATCGCTGAATACAGTTTTTTCGATAAAACAGCGGATTTTCATGGAGTTGTTCTAAGGCCCGTTTACCAAAAATTAGACGTTGTGGTAGGTAATTCGGCTTCAATTCTGAAACACAAGTTGAACTTTATAGGCTTTCAAATCGAAATCGACACGTAAAATTTTGCATGTGGTTGAGTAACACATACCCAATTGCTGAGAACGGCGAAGAATTGACATTTCACGATTTTCATTAACATTGAATGCTACGACTGCAATATTCGCTACGGTACGCACTGTTACGCATGCGAGTCCATGGCTTAATGTCCAACCAATTAAATTAGGTGCTAAATTTTGCTAATAACAGCACGAATTGTTGATTCACCAGGTCGGTTATGATGACCATAATATGGCCGTAACGAACTGTGCAAATTTTTTACAGATCACGAATTTTGATAATAAATTTCAATAATTTGCAATCGTTGCTCGTTTGTAAGTCTTTCCATGATAATGATGTCCGTTGGACGCCATTGTTAACCAGTGCTGCCAACCTGAAAAACTTAACTCTTAAAAAAATATATAAAATCGGGCGCGTTAAAGTGTTTTGGATTGCAAATTATCAATCGGGGAATTTCTTTTCATCTCTTCTGAAACGAGGCTATTTTTTCCTAGAAGCTCTTCTAGGCTCGGCCTTTCTTTAAAATTCACTTTTCTTCACAGGATATCAGCTAAAAAAAATTATATGTGTAAGGCAATGTTGTAGTAATAGTTGTCGTGTTATACACACTTTTTTGAGTGATTAAATGTGCATTTGAGAAATAAAACAATAAAAACGTTTTGACTAATTTATTCTAAGCAAATCAAAAATTTTAAGCAATAGACCAATTGGAAAACAGCTTATCCAATGCCAGTATGTGGCTACCTTTAAGTCGCAGTCCCCGAGCTTTTTGCTAAGTAAGAAAACAATTCCTGATTTGTTGTCGTAAGCAAATATTAAATCCATGGCCTTTGAACTAAGTATCGAAATAAGGTTTTCATCCACTTTCAGCCTTTTTTCCGAGGACGAAAGCTACTCTCTATAATTGGGGTGCAAAAAATTCGCTGTTATTGAATGCATATCGACAACATTATACCCTATCCCATAGCGGTGTATTAGTTTTGATACATATATTGTGACATAGGGAAATAATTTAGCTAGATATACCTCGAATCCCAATATATATATTTTTTTCCATATAACGTATTTTGCCAAGCCAACTTTTAACGTTTTAAAAAAAAACGTATTTCGGTGAAACGTTAAAATATTCAAAAAACAAATTTTTAATTTCAAAATCATTAAAATATAAAATATTTCGTCCATACATCATTTAAGCCCCCGCCGTACCATATGTAGGAGAAAAACTTTGTTTTTTGTCAAACATAAAAGATTTTGAACAATATGTCGTGACAATGACAATTTTAATATTTGTTTGCCATGAAGCCCACATTTTAGGGACATAAATTTTAAGGATGGGGTGGGATAGGGCCTTCTCATATTTTCCAAATCCGTTCCAAATTGTTTTGTGACATTCCTTCTCCAAGGCGTTGGCTAAAATTGTTTTCCATTCCTCAACTTCATCTAAAAAAAAATAAAAATAAATAAATTTATGGCGCAACAGACTTGTTAGTAGCCAGGGCCTAGCTTTTTTCTCACAACCATTCATGTGTGCGTGTGTCCCTTTGCACGATGGCGGGACCTCCTGTTTTATACCGAATCCGAACGGCTAAGTTGAGAAAGAAAGCTATTCATGACAATTGATACTACTCGGATGATTTGTCAGATCATCAACTTCATCTGCTATTCAAAATTCGCTGGCCTGTGCTTTTTTTACATATGGGTGTGGAGCATTTTTAAGTCTTCGCCAAATTCTTTTTTAAAAAGAAATTCGGCAGAGGAGGCACTGACCAAGTACCCAGTAACCACATCGCTGTTAAAAGGCTCTGCAACAATCTGCTTTATTATGGACATTTTTTTTAAAGCTATCGATTGTACTCCTTTGTGTCGTCCATCTTGTCTCAATTGGAAGTCCTACCTTTGTTCCTCCTTCTTTTATGAGCTTTTGCTTCAAGTTTTTTTTTTTTAACTCCTTTAGTATGTTTGCAGCTCGCTGAATTCAGCACCGAATGCGTACTTTTACATAAATTTCATACGCTTTTATACCTTTTTTTATGTTAAAATGTAAAGTTTGAAATTTACGCCATCCTGGTCTTAGGTCCGGAGATCTAAGTGGCCAAGGGTTGGGGCTAAATCGACAAATCCATCGTGCGATTAAGAAATGGTTCACGAACGAAGTTAATCCGCTGCCATTGCGACAAGGGTCTTGTTGAAAAATCATCGCTATTTTCTAAAGAAGAAGCACTGACCTTCAAGCTTTTAACACAGCGCTCTCCACAAAAGCATGTTTTATTCTACTGCTGATTGGAGGCAAAACATGTGGCACCACAGGGTGGCATGATGACATAGATAAGACATTTGACAGCCAATAACTGCACCCAATTATGGCAACCATAATATAGTTCCGTACAAGTACTTCTGTGTTACGAAAACTAAAAAAATGTCAAATACCTAATATCAAGAGAGAATTCTCTCATTTAAACGAAAAAAAAAATGGAAACAACAAGCCCGCAGGCACTGATGGCTTACCAGCGGAGCTTTTTGAATAAAAGGTTTTAATGTTTTGGTAGGGAGCGCATGCACCGAATCTTCAACCAAGTATGGGTGGAAGAAGAAATGCCCAATGACTGGACTATCAGCTCCTTATGCCCCATCTACAAAAAAGGCGATCCTATGTCTTGTAAGCAACAATCGAGGCATATCCCTGCTCGTATGCACCATTTAGCATACGAAATCCTATCCAACATACTGTGTGAACGTCTAAAACTATTCTGCAACACAAAAATCGGCACGTACCAGTGCGGGCCGGAAGCCGCAGACTAAATTTTTACACTGAGGCAAATCCTATAAAAGACCAAGTCGAAGCTCACCACCTATTCATTGACTTCAAAGCCGCGTATGATAGCATGCATCGTCAGGAGCTCTTTATGGCTTCGTGACGTCGCGGTACGCAAGAAAACACGCGATGCAACGTGCAGTTTGGAAGTAGCGCTATTATGTGACTTCTTCAATTTCGTACTGGAGCAGATAGGACGAAGGGCTGCTGTTGACACTGAAGGCATTATTTCTAACAGGTCCGTCCAGCTGCTGGGCTATGCGGGACCATATTGACATCATCGGTCGCTCCCAGTGTGCTGTGATAGAAGCCTTCATGACGGTTGAAGAACCGGCGAAATCCGTTGGCCTTGAAGTAAATGAGGACAAGACTAAGTACATGCTATCAACAAAAAAACAAGCATCTGTCCACCGCCTAGGACAAAACGTCACTATTGATAGCAGCGATTTCGAGGTAGTTAGGAGTTCACCTGTTTCGGAGTAAACATAGACTTTACGAATGACAGCATAGTGGAGATCCAGCGAAGAATTACCCTAGGAAACCGTTGCTGCATCGGTTTGGCGAAACAACTGGGTTAAAAACTCCTAACTCGAAAGACGAGATGTGTGCTCTACAATACCTTTATCCTGCCAGTTCTACTTTATAGCGCCGAGTGCTAAACGATAAGCAAAAAAGGAGAGCTGATACTGGGATCCTTCGAGAGAAAAATACTTCGGCGGATTTTTGGTCCTGGGTGCGAGGAGGGCGAATGGAGGTAAGGAAACAACGGCGAACTCTATGAGCTGTAAAAAAATGTGGATGTAGTCCAAAAAGCCAAAAAAACGTCGACTACATTGGCTCGGCCACATCGAGCGAATAGACAATAATGCTCCAGCTAAGAGGATCCTCGAATCCCAGCCCACAGTTCCGAGAAGACAAGGAAGACCGAACCTCCGTTTCAAAGACCAAGTCATCGGTAAATGCCAGAGCGATTGGTCTAGACAACTGGAAGCAGCGATCTTGGGATCGTAGAGGACGGAAGGCTGCAGAGACTCTTCACGGGTCGCGAGCCCGATAGTACCCATGGCCGAGCTTTCTCACAACCAGTGATCATTTAGGTGTTGCTACGGCTGGGAATTGAACCCAGACCTTCTGCGCGGCATTTCATCGCGCTAACCATCGCGCCACAGAGCCCGTCAAGTATACATGATCTTTCAATAAAAATAAACACAACAGTTATTAGCATCTTTATAAAAACTTTGTAGACAACCTGTTCCATACTTTTTTTTTAAAATCGATTCTACCCCGATTTGTTATTTGTTTCCGTGGAATGCCTTTTCATACCAGTTTGCTGGTTCACATGGTTCAACCATGTGTCATGCTCAATAGATCGATACACACGAATATTATCCAACATTAGGGCGTTTCCCCAATACACCACCCCTTTGAAAAGTATTCCGCGATGCGTAAGAAAACATCATGAACATTTTTTTGTTGTATGTACTTCACGGTCTTCCGAACATATTACATATTTAGCTTCAGTGGCGTCTATTTCCGAGGAAGCACTTAATTGTATATGATACACATCACGACCACTTAACACCTTCCTACGCATGGATCGATGCCTTTCTAGTTGATGGGCTTGACGAACTATACATTTGGAGCACACTGTAACGGTATACATGCAACAACCTCCGCCGCAGGAAATTAGATATCAATAGGTCGTAATGTCACAACTAATTAAGTCAATTACAATCGACGTAAGTAAATTACGTTATAATTTTCCAATAATTTTTTTTTGGATAATATGGTATTTGAGGCAAACCCTGTGGCATTGTTCCATTTAGTCAATTGATGTCGGTAAAGGGGTGATTGGCCGTGTGTGTTTGTGTAGAAATGCAACAGTAAAAATAGATATTCTAATTGAATGTAATGGAAATGATAATGAATTTTCCATTATTAGATCACCTAATCAGGAACACATCCATTGGGGGCCTCCACCGACGACTCGCTAAGTGGAAGCGTTCAAATTGTTGTGCTTGCGTCATAATGTTCGCTCAGTTTTTGGCATGCCAAATAAACAATCTGCTGACAGCGTAGTGCCAAAGGAAAATAATTTCATTATGGCGGCAGCCAGCTGTAAGAATTTGATACAATCAAACCCGTGATGCGGGCATTCTTCATCCGCTTTTTTGTTTATTTTGGTTAATCGTTTTCTTCTTTTTTTCTGCGATGCGGAATCTCTTAAATTTAATGTATGGAATGTGGGAACGCATTTCGATGAAAGGAGGAAATGGATTTTGTATTTTCTTGGAAGATTATTGGATTAAGCAAATATTTAATGGAAATTGTTATCTTTTGCTGAAGATATTAGTGGAGTCATATTTACCTCAACGGTAATTTTGCACAAACGTCCCATGTGGAAGGAACCCAAGATTTTGCGCTAATTTTGAGCGCGTTCATTTGTATAGACTCCTATAAATTTTTTGGAATTTGTTAGAGTCTTGCAAGAGGTGAAACTGTGAAAAAAGCTTCACACTTCATTTTTCACGCTTCATTTTTGTAAATACACGTGAAATCTTTTTCGAAAACAAAAGTTTTCCCATACATTTTTAGCAAACTGTGAAACTGTGAAAAAAGCTTCACACCGAATTGAGTTTTTGTAAATACACGTGAAATCTTTTTCGAAAACAAAAGTTTTCCCATACATACGGAAACTGGTAACCGTCTCCTGTTTCGCAGAAGTCATTTTGTTGTAAGTTGGTGGAGCGAAAAAACCTTTTGATATATTCCACACGTTTCACAGAGAATCAGACTAGCTGTTTGTTTTTTCTCGGGAATATTTCTGTTTCAGTTTTTCTTGTTTTGCGACAGAAGCAATTAAAAAAAAATTTTTTTTTTCAAATTCCCTTGAAGTTTTCAATATGATAAATCAAGGGGATGTTCGTGATTATGCCTTCAAGTTTGTTTTAAAAAATTAAATGAGTACTCATCTGTATGAACATACACTCTGTTTTGTTTTGTTTCGCTTTGTGAAACATCAAACGAAATCTGGGCAGTGTTCGGTGTGAACGCGCCAAGTTGTTGTCGAAGACTTTTAATCCAAAACTCAGTTTTTCATTTGGTTTGGCACATCAGACCTCTGTTCAAATACCACATTAATAATTTTCCTTGTCGAAAATTTATAAATCATTAAGCTTCCGGACTGCCTTCTTAGCCCGAAGAAACAGCGGTTGGCAAGAGTAGTTCTTAATTTTTGTTGGATCACATTAATTCACCATAATCCATTATAATTACAGACTTCTTAATTCATTGTTATTAACTTATGAAAAATTAACCATTGTAACGAACTAAACCAAGGTAATTCAAATGCAATTTTAAATCTAGCGCCAAAAAATAATTTTAATATTCTCTTTGTAAAGGGTGATCCATTTGGAGGTTCCCTACTTTTTTAAAGAAAAAAACACAGAAAATTCAAATTTAATGGAGAATGTTTATTATCATTTGAAAGAACATTCTTTGGCATTTATTTTTTGAAGATTATGTCTATCAAATGTTGGCCGTTGCTACGTCGCAGATGGTCCATCCGTTGAGTCCAATTTTCGATCACTCGTTCGAGCATTTCGACTGGTAACTGGCGAATGACACGCGTGATGTTTTCCTCCAATGCCTGAATCGAAGCGGGTTTGTCGGCATAAGCTTTTGACTTTACATATCCCCACAGGAAAAAGTCTAACGGTGTGATATCACACGATCTTGGTGGCCAATCGACCGGCCCAAAACGTGAAATTATGTGCTCACCGAAATGTTCTCTCAATAAGTCCATTGATTGATGCGATGTGTGGAAAGTGGCGCCGTCTTGCTGAAACCAAATGTCGCCGAGATTACGAGCTTCAATTTCAGGCATCAAATAGTCGGTTATCATGGCATGATAACGGTCGCCATTGACGGTTACGTTCGTACCGGCATAATTTTTAAGAAATATGGACCAATGATTCCACCGGCCTACAAACCACACCAAACCGTTGTTTTTTCTGGATGAAGTGGCAGTTCTTCAATCTCTTCAGGTTGCTCTTCGTCCCAAATGCGGCAATTTTGTTTGTTTACATACCCATTGAGCCAGAAATGGGCCTCATCGCTAAACAATGCCTCGAAAACGTCGGATCTTCTTGGAACTTTTCAAGAGCCCATAGAGCGAAGCGATGTCGCTTGGGAAGGTCGAGCGGCTTCAGTTGTTGCACAAGCTGTATTTTGTACGCTTTCAATTTAAGATCTTGACGTAAAATGCGCCAAGTCGTTCCATACGTCAGTCCGAGTTGCTGCGAACGGCGCCGAATCGACTCTCTACGGTCTTCGTGTACACTCTCAGCTACGGCCGCTATATTTTCTTCACAGCGTGCTGGACGTGGTCTATTTGGTCGAATATTATCCAATAATGAATGCTGGGTCTCAAAATGGGTGATGGTGTTGCGAATAGTACGCTCAGTAGGCCGATTATGTTAAACATAAGTTGAGCGAAGTGCACGAAACACATTCCTCACAGAACGTGAATTTTCATAATAAAGTTGAACAATTTGTAAACTTTGTTCACGCGTAAGTCTTTCCATTATGAAATGCCAAACAATACTAAACAAAAATAACATGACAGCATGACACGACTCACACGTGATCTGTCAAAAAACAGTAAACTTTGTACTAAAAAACTCACACTAACCATGTAAATTAAATAAAAAGATCATTCTTGTCGTTGGCACCAGCTGAGCAACAAAAATTTTATTCTGCTCCGAAGTTTTTCGTCGTCGTTTCTACACCTTATATAGCCAAGTCTCGGTTTCGCGCAGATTATTACTATCCCTAAGCAAGGACACTTGTTTTATTCGGGTTTTTCCAATTTTTCGAACTTCGCGAATTTCATCATCTGAGGGAATTTTATTGCGACAGTATTCGAAGCAAAATTTTCCCAAAGAGCAGTCGAAAAATCATTCAAAGTTATATTTGTCAATGGTGACGTTATGTCCGATTCGTCGATGTTGTGTGTCCTTTCTTTATACTAAGTCTTACCCTTTATTTACTGGTAAACCCATTTTTGCCTCTTCCTTCTCTATACTAGCAAACGTGGCTAAGACATCGCGTTGAGTCCTACCAATGATGTCAATATCGTGTATGCTAGCAGTTGGACAGATTTTTGGAGCCTCTGGTGTTGGCTCTGGAGTTTTGCACAATCCTCTCAAGAATAAAATCGAAGAATGTGTCGGTGATGTCGTTTCCGACCCTGATGGAGTAGAAACACAAACGGACGAGTTTGGGCGGTATACCAAAACTAGACATGGCTCTGTATACTTCTTTTCTATAAATGATGTCGTATGCGGCTTTGAAATCGATGAATAGCTGGTGGGTATCGGTTTGGACTTTTTGGGTTTTTTTTTCTGGATCTGCCGGAGTGTGAAAATTTGGTCGGTTGTGGACTTTCCTGGCCTTTCCTAAAACCACACTGATAAGGGCCGATCAGGTTGTTGGTAAACGGTTTCAGGCGTTCACATATTACGGCAGATAGGATCTTGTAGGCGATGTTGAGGAGAATTATGCCTCTGTAATTGGCGCAGTTTGTGGATCCTGCAAACGATGCTGAAGTTCCATTCTTCAGGCATACTATTATCTGACCAGATTTGGCGTATGAGTTGGTGGACGTTACTTAGCAAGTCATCTCCACCGACTTTATAAAGCTCAGTGGGAAGGCTGTCGTTTCCGGCAGCCTTATTAAGCTTGAGTTCAGATATTGCTGTCCTCACTTCACTCCGGTCGGGTGGTTGGAAGGTTTTGTCGTTGCCAATATTGATTGGTTCGTTCTGCCTGACAGCGGAATGTTATTCGTCATCGCCGTTTAACAGTCAGCAGAAGTGGTTCTTCCATATCCTCAGCATCGACTGTGTCTCAACTACGATATTTTCTTGTTCATTTCGACTTTTCTTTCGAAAACTTGCAAACATCTCCATATTCTCGATCGCGCGGTTTTCTTTCTCTTTTTTCTTCTTTCTTCAAAGCCGGTGTTCTTCCTTTCTTCTTTGCCTATAGATCTCAGAGCTGTCGTCTTCACCTGCAGCTTAGCCTTGTAGGACTCGTTCTCGCTGCGAGCATCTGTCGGCATTCCTCAGCAAACTATAGGTTTCTTGCTGGTGGTCGCGAGAAACCTAGGACATCAGTTGCGGCTGATCTAATTGATTTTTGGCATCGTTGCCATTGTTCTTCGACATTTGATGCTGGTGGTATGGTGTTAATCGAGAGGTTAAAGGATACGCGTTGCGCGGCCTTTTGCGATTGCGGTCTTTCGACATTAAATTTTTTTCACAGTGTTTTTGGTTTGTTGTATCATGGTGGATATCTGCATTCTTATCTTGGCTGCAACAAGGTAGTGGTCCGAGTCGATTTTAGCTCCTCGGAATGTTTGGTCGCCCGAAATACTAGGTGCGTGCCTTGTTTCTATCGCAATTTGATCAATTTGGTTGACCGTTCGTACATCGTAAATTCCATTCGATGTGCCAAAAGCATGCAAGGTTGAAGGCCCTGTATGTGTGTATTATTTATATTGATTTTCCAAAATGCAGGTGGCCATGGCTCAGAGGAATGAGTAGTTGACTGCTAAGCCAAACGCTGCGGGTTCAAGCCCCAGCTTCGGCAGCATTTGTTTTCTACGAAAATTGCCAGCTTATCTGAGGCCACCTGTGCGATAATATGAGACAATATAAATCTATGTCTCCTCCTCTGTGCCACGTAGGTTTATGTTATATGTCTTCCCTTCTATGTATCTATCCGTCTCTCTCTGTTGTATAAATGTCTTGATCTGTCCCAGCCGATGGCCTCAGTCGCCAGTGCTGTTATGTGTCTGTAGTTCGTTGCATTCATGTGCGAAGTACTGTGATGTCAATGTCAATGTCAATATTTTCCAAAAGCGATTTTCTTTTTATTAAAAGATTGAATCCATTCTGAAATTTGCTTATAAACATCGTTGGAATTATTGCCTTTGGAAACTTGTTGTGCATTCTTTAAAGAAGATGCCATGGTTAAAGTTCTTATATACTTAGCCGAGGTATATATTTGGTGTAAAATGTAAGCCAATATTTGACAAGCGTAAATAAAGAAATTTTATATAAAACAGTCTCGCTTATGTATCCCAAATGTTGTATAATAAGTGAAAAGCACAGATCTGCGTGTACAACAGCCATTCACTTGATTGTACCCCAAACATTGTGCATCAACTTTATCATCATCATTAAACCTTTCCCTTCTATAATTAAATGAATAAATTAAAATTCGCCTTCATTTTGCGTCAACATTACGTAAATTTCCAGAGAGTGAAACTTTTCGCTGCAAGGTGACTCCATTCGTTGACGATTCCCTATAGAAAATCAACATCATCTAGGGGTGCCTGCGCATTGTATTTACAGAGAATTTTTTTTTTTTATAAATATTTGCGAATGCACTTCACAACAATCTCTGGTTGATAAATAGGCAAATACATTCCCACCTTTCGATGGTTCAGAAAACCCATATCCTGCAACCCATATCCCTCCAAGGTGTTTTCTCTCCATCACCGCTGACATCAATATTATCATCGATCACCTCATTGCTAGATGGTGATTCTCACAGGGTACAGCTATATACCAAATCGTTTGACATCAACATCCCAGACCATAAGAAATTCGCAATATTTGCCCAACAACAGGTGAAAGTGAAACCAAAGAGAAGGAGTCACCATCGCTCAGCTCCTCCGTCATCGCCATTGTAATACGAACTTGTCGTCGCACTTTAAGTGTTTGCTTCACGTTACGATACGACGGACAACAACAACAAGCGTCGGTACTGGATTGAGTTATTGGAAATTGGAATAGTGTTTTATTAGGGGGAGGGGAATGGGAAGAATGGTATTGTGTGTCACTTGCAGGTTGTGAAAATTTGAATTACTAGTGCTATGACAAAGTTGTTAATTGAGAACGACCTAATTTGACATTTGCTTCGGACTGTTGAGACTTGAGAGGGCTATTAAACTTGTAATCCACTTAAGCATTTAATGGAATTGAGTGTTGACGTCGGGATAATATCAAGCTATATATACGCAGATGTCAGGTCTTAAAAGCTTATGCAAAGAAATTAGGTCAACTAGGATAAAAGTTTCGATATTGGGAGTGTAAGGTGTTATATGGCGGTTGTTGAATTTATGTGGGATGTGTATGTGTATTGAGATGAGTTGTTGATGGCTTAAGTGGAACTTTAACACCAAAAATCTCCTTTATTCTAATTGGCATGGATTTATCCAAGGACTCACATAATTTGTTGATGTCAGTCGTCATCGCGAAAGTTATACCTAAGTTCTACAGTTCTACACACTACAGTTCGGAATAAACCTGAGTCTCAATTGATATGTCTTTCGCAATTAGCCCGGACTCTAGTTAACTGCCTCCAGTTGGGCCGTTCAAGTTGGTTGAGGTAGGTTTCAACTTATGCGCGGGCACATAAATCAAGGTGTGCGCCCAACATCTGGTTGTAATTCGAATACTCCTCGCTCTACATGTCTTAGCGGAGTTTTTTTTTACCAGGTCTATATATCGTAAAGGTTTTCGGTCCGGTTTGCGTTGGCAAGACAAGTCAACACAAACCTGACGCAGTTTTTTAGCTCAAAATGAGCAAGGATTTCTTCATCTGCTTTTATACGATTGATGTTTCCACCCCGTAGTGCAGGAATAGGATGACATGCGTCTTATATATGAATTTCTTACCCCGAAGAAAAGCGTTTGGCAAGAGTAATTATTTGCTTATTTTTTATCTCTGATGAGATGTCGTTTTTAGATAAAAGCGGAGCTAAGGTATGGTAGACAGCCGTATCTCCCAATATAACGGTTTAAACTGAAGTTTGAGTTTGTACGGTGTACCAGAACTAGACATAGTCGCCAATATTAAACAGTTAGTTCTGCCTAACAGCGAGAGATTGTTTGTCACCACCTTGGCTTTAATAGTGGTTGGATTGAGGTAAGGGAAGTTTCTTGGCCATTCCTACTTACTTACTTAAGTGGCGCTATAGTCCGGAATGAACCTGGACCTCAACCAACATCCCTCTCCAATTAGCCTGGTCCTTTGCTTAGTTGCGCACTACAAGTTGGTTGAGGTCGGTTTCTTGTGCGCGCCACTTAAGGCGAGGTCTTCCTCTACTGCGTCCGATGTCTTGCTGGGAATCGAAGACTCTGCGAGCCGGAGTATTGGTGTCCATTCGATCTACACGTCCTAGCCATTTTAATCATCCAATGTGGAGTTTTTTTTTACCAGGTGCATGTCGCTGTAGAGCTCGAATAGTTCTTGGTTGAATCTTCGTATCCACCTCCTTCTCTAGACTAGCATACATGGCTATTACATCACGTTGAGTTGCACCGATTTTTGGAAAATGTTGTCTCTAGTGTTGGCTCGGGAGTTTTGCACAATCCTCTCAAGAATCAAGTCGAAGAAGTCACATGATAGCGCATCTCCTTGCCTAAATCCTTTTTTGGTATTGAATGTTACGGTGAGGTCGTTTCCGACCCTGATGGAGCAGCGAGAATTCTCCTTCGTCATCCAACACAAACGGACGAGTTTGGGTGGTATACCATAACTAGACATGGCTCTGTATAGTTCGTCTCTATAAATACTGTTGTTGACATCGATTTGGACTTCTTGGGTTTTTTTCCAGGAGGGTGAAAATTCTTGGCCATTCTAGCATCTTAATTTTTTTCTGCAAAGAATTGTTATTTTTTTTCAATGAATGGCATTTCCAAGATCTCCTTGGAAAACTGCGTCTCTGCTCGTAAATTGTTCTTGTATGGTCGCAAAAGCATATGGCTAAGACTTCTGCATATTTGATGTTGTTTACCATTCGATTCGTCCCTTTCATGTTGATCCGATACATATAGTTAACTACGAGTGAACGGTATGAATGCATAAAAAGAACACAACATAGGAAAATATTAATACAAGGCGAAAAGATATCACCCTATTGGAAGATGTTCTTATTTTGCAAATGGCCGCCAATGTCAAATCTGTTTTGACATTTGTGGACTAGACAGATGTAGAATACAAGTGAACAAGGCATAGAGCGATACACTTACCCAAGAACGCGGAATAATAGAAAAAATCATATTGAGTGGAAAAATCTTAGTTGAGACAAAGTCGATTCTGAGGCTATGGAAGAACCACTTCTGCAGACTGTTAAACGGCGATGACGAACAACATTCCGCTTTCAGAACGAACCATTCAATATTAGCAACGACAGCGAAAACTACCTTACTGACACATTTGATACCAAAAAAGGATTTAGGCAAGGCGATGCGCTGTCATGTGACTTCTTCGACTTGATTCTTGAGAGGATTGTGCAAAACTCCGGAGCCAACACCAGAGCCACAATTATCCAAAGATGGGTGCAACTAATAGCATACGCCGACGATATTGACATCATTGGTAGGACTCAACGTGATGTCATAGTCACGTTTGCTAGTATAGAGAAGGAAGCGGCAAAAATGGGTTTACCAGTAAATAAGGGTAAGACGAAGTGTATGCTGTCAACACGAAAGGACACACAACATCGACGAATCGGACAAAACGTTAACCTTGACAGATATAACTTTGAGGCAGTACGGACTTTGACCATCTCGGCTCCACTATTAACTACTAAGGAGATCCTATATAAGACCCTGATCATCCCAGTGATGCTCTTCCGTCCCGTTTGCGTTTGGGCAAAAGTAACGTTTTTCTAAAAAGTGCCCAAATTTTGACATTTTTACACTTTTTCTGTAGGCATGACAAGGATCCAATATACCAAATTTCATTATGCTCAAAATGTAAACATTTTGATTGATGCGGCTCATTTCCACCTCAGCGGGTACCTGAACAAGCAAAACTATCGCTTCTGGGGCACCGAAAATCCACGAGTAATGCACGAGTATCCATTACACCCGCTCAAAGTTACTGCATGGTGCGCTGTTCACGCTGGAGGAGTCATCGGGCCATTTTTTTTCGAGAACGCCGCTGGTCAAACAACAGTGGAAGGTGCGCGCTAGTTGGGGCCATGTTAACCGAGTTTTTTTTTGCTGCAATTTGAAGAATTGGGACTAGAGGACATGTGGTTCCAACAGGACGGAGCAACGACACACACTGCGCGAGCCACAACCTATATTCTGAAGGCCAAACAACATCGGATTTCTTCTTTTGGCCCACCTTGCACTTTGAAAAGTTTAATGTTGAATGTACAGTCGGCACCAAGTGTGGAAAACACATTCAAAAGACCATCCAACAGCACGGAAATTGTGTTCCTATCAACAAGCAACCCCTGGTTCGCTAAGGAAAATTGAAGAACAGCTTTTAAAAAAAACGCCATGTGATCTGGGATTTAGGTTAGGGTCAAGTGTTCAACAAGCCACTAGAAAAGCAGCAAATAATGGTTCCAACAAGATTCCTTGATCGACAAGGAATTTCGACATCTGTAGCTTACAATTGGTCTTACAAGATAGTGCTGCAGCTATGACAAAAACTGTGCCCATCATAAACATAAGTGAAGGAAATAACAATTCCCTTTCAGGACAACAAATGAAAGCGGTCGGTGATATAAGGAGGTCTCAAACCATGTTAGAATGTTCTACCAATGAGTTTTACCAACAATCCAAGGCAGACATGACGAAGTTACAAAAGATTGACTAAAACCAAAGTCATACAGATGACGCATTGCATACAAGAAAAATTGTTCTATGGCGGGTTGTACTGGCACAGCCCGTCATATATTTGCATCTCGTTTCTCCCATGTGCACACGGTGAACCAAAGTTTTATGCTTTATAATCTTTTATGGCTTTATAATCTTTTCTGAAACATAAGAATGCTGTCGATAATGCTGTTCGACAACTATATCTTTGATTTAGAAAGAAAACCTTAATCCAATCTAGATTAAATGAAAAGGCTTAACAGAATTAGCTTACCACCGAAAAAGTGTTCAACTGAAAGCAGTTGTCTACGGACTATGCTAAGCGGGGACGTATGTTGGTTGAGTCTCCTGTTTACCCCCGGATTATATCCCCACTTGAGTGTGTAAGTGAGTATGATACCCCTAAAAAAAATTGTCACCATTTTGGTGACACTCTTTTTTCCATCCCCAGTGTCCAGTATCAATTCCCATTTATTTGTATGTATTCCTTATGTCAGTTAATTTATTTAGCACGCGTCATTTAAAAACAATGCTAGATCACACACTTGTGTAAAACAAACGAGTTCCCTTAGGAAGTATCGGCTGACAATTGGGTTGGAAATTTATTTCAAATTACTCATCGAAATGTGATGCCTGTAAAAATGGAAGCATGTGTAAAAAGAGTAAAGAATCATCAAACGTGCTAAACAAAGCCAATAAATTGGTCTCGTGAAATTTAATATGTTTACACAGACAGCAGATATGAATAAGTAATGTCGGACAAAATAAAACATGGATCCCAGCAATTAATAAGTTGTTTGATAATAAACTAAATTTTCTGCCGAAACCACACTTAGAATGTTTATTAAAGAATAGAAGGCACTTCATCATTAGACAAATTGTATGCATGTACAATGTGGATAGACCAGATATTAGAGCGTATTTATTGGAGTGTTCAATGAATCTCTGAGCGCACTTTTGAACCCTATCATGTTCTCTGTTATTTTGCCTTAGGTTAGGTAAGGCTGAAGTGGCTGCACACTTAGACCATAAAGATCCATGGATCCGTCGACTTCCCTATATTCGTTCGGCTAATTGAACCTTTCAGAGCGTACAATGTAAACACTGATAACGGGTGATCCAAGTAGAGATACTTTTTTCAATAGCCTTTTTTGACAGATCACGTGTGAGTCGTGTCATGCTGTCATGTTATTTTTGCTTAGTACTGTTTGGCATTTCATAATGGAAAGACTAACGCGTGAACAACGTTTACAAATTGTTCAACTTTATTATGAAAATTCACGTTCTGTGAGGAATGTGTTTCGTGCACTTCGCTCAACTTATGAACAACATAATCGGCCTACTGAGCGTACTATTCGCAACACCATCACCCATTTTGAGACCCAGCATTCATTATTGGATAATATTCGACCGAATAGACCACGTCCAGCACGCTGTGAAGAAAATATAGCGGCCGTAGTTGAGAGTGTACACGAAGACCGTAGAGAGTCGGTCCGGCGCCGTTCGCAGCAACTCGGACTGACGTATGGAACGACTTGGCGCATTTTACGTCAAGATCCTAAATTGAAAGCGTACAAAATACAGCTTGTGCAACAACTGAAGCCGCTCGACCTTCCCAAGCGACATCGCTTCGCTCTATGGGCTCTTGAAAAGTTCCAAGAAGATCCGACGTTTTCGAGGCAAATTTTGTTTAGCGATGAGGCCCATTTCTGGCTCAATGGGTATGTAAACACACAAAATTGCCGCATTTGGGACGAAGAGCAACCTGAAGAGATTGAAGAACTGCCACTTCATCCAGAAAAAACAACGGTTTGGTGTGGTTTGTGGGCCGGTGGAATCATCGGTCCATATTTCTTTAAAAATTATGCCGGTGCGAACGTAACCGTCAATGGCGACCGTTATCGTGCCATGATAACCGACTATTTGATGCCTGAAATTGAAGCTCGTGATCTCGGCGACATTTGGTTTCAGCAAGACGGCGCCACTTCCCACACATCGCATCAATCAATGGACTTATTGAGAGAACATTTCGGTGAGCACATAATTTCACGTTTTGGGCCGGTCGATTGGCCACCAAGTTCGTGTGATATCACACCGTTAGACTTTTTCCTGTGGGGATGTGTAAAGTCAAAAGCTTATGCCGACAAACCCGCTTCGATTCAGGCCTTGGAGGAAAACATCACGCGTGTCATTCGCCAGTTACCAGTCGAAATGCTCGAACAAGTGATCGAAAATTGGACTCAACGGATGGACCATCTGCGACGTAGCAACGGCCAACATTTGATAGACATAATCTTCAAAAAATAAATGCCAAAGAATGTTCTTTCAAATGATAATAAACATTCTCCATTAAATTTGAATTTTCTGTGTTTTTTTCTTTAAAAAGTAGGGAACCTCGAAATGGATCACCCTTTAGTTCGAGTGAAGGATTTACTATCCAGTTCACCAAGATTATCGAAAAAGTAGTCTCCCAAAACCTTCATTTTATCTGAGAGGGAGCTGAACAATAGCAAAGAAGATGAATAATACTTTCCTCCTCTTCTTTGTCCAAGCAGCTACTATAGGACAGTGTCTTGTTAGGACATAATCGGTGTAGACATTGGCACTAGCCAGCTCAGCATACAAAAAAAAAAAAAAAAAAAATGTTTTTTTCTATCGCTTATGCCATGGCGTAGGGTATGCTTTGTAAGTAAACGCCTCCAAAAAGTGGGGGTGGGTCAAAATGATCTACAGACGAAATGTTTCTATTTATCAATCATGTTAATATTTGCATCTAAATGTTCTTTCTTTCTTTTGACTAAAAAAAGTTTTTTTTATTTTTTTTACTGAAATATTGGGATTATCTAACTATGTTGTTCAGAAAAAAATTTCAAAATTTCCTAACGTTTGGGCAAAAGTAACGTTTTTCTAAAAAGTGCCCAAATTTTGAACATTTTTACACTTTTTCTGTAGGCATGACAAGGATCCAATATATGTACCAAATTTCATTATGCTCAAAATGTAAGGTCCAAAAATCGGTGAAGAGTCAATCCATATACTGTAAGGTATATAACCAGCAAAATTAGTTCTCTATGTAAAAAAATGTATCAAAACTAATATACCGCTATGGGATAAGGTATAATTATTAGCGATATTTTCTCTGCGTCATAACAATTGATCGTTGTGAATAATAGAACGAATCAAATTTTGTTACCGTTGTTGTATACTGTATACAGCCATGTATCCGTTATTAGTTTGCAAAAACTCAATAATAATCCACTTACTTATTTAAGTGGTGCTACAGTCCGGAATAAACCTGAGCCTTAACATGCCTCTCCAATTAGCCCGGTTCTTAGCTAACTGCCTCCATTTGCGCGCTCCAATTTGGTTAAGGTCGGTTTCAACGTCCAATACGAAGTTTTGTACAGCTCGTATAGGTCTTTGTTGAATCTTCATATCCATAGCCCGTCAACACAAACGGGACCAGAGATTTTTCGAAGAATTTTTGAGTGAGGGCTTTACTACTAAATTGCCTTCCTAGCCCGAAGAAACAGCGGCTGGCAAGAGTAATTCTTCGTTTAATTTCTGACGAGATGTTGTTGTAAGAGTTAATAGCGGAGCCGAGATAGTCAAAGTCCGTACTACCTCAAAGTTATATCTATCAATGGTAACGTTTTGTCCGATTCGTCGATGTTGTGTGTCCTTTCGTGTTGACAGCATACACTTCGTCTTGCCCTCATTTACTGCTAAACCCATTTTTGCCGCTTCCTTCTCTATACTAGCATTACGTTGAGTCCTACCAATGATGTCAATATCGTCGGCGTATGCTATTAGTTGCACCCATCTTTGGAAAATTGTGGCTCTGGTGTTGGCTCCGGAGTTTTGCACAATCCTCTCAAGAATCAAGTCGAAGAAGTCACATGACAGCGCATCGCCTTGCCTAAATCCTTTTTTGGTATCAAATGTGTCAGTGAGGTCGTTTCCGACCCTGATGGAGCAGCGAGCGTTCTCCATCGTCATCCTAAACAAACGGACGAGTTTGGGCGGTATACCAAAACTAGACATGGCTCGTCTTTATAAATGCTGTCGTATGCGTCTTTGATATATGAATAGGTTGTGGGTATCGATTTGGACTTCTTGGGTTTTTTTCCAGGATCTGCCTGAGTGTGAAAATTTGATCAGTTGTGGTCTAAAAACACACTGATAAGAGCCGATGAAGTTGTAGGTAAACGGTTTCAAGCGTTCACATATTACTGCAATTAGGATCTTGTAGGCGATGTCGAGGAGACTTATGCAACAATTATGTTGACGCAGTTCAGGGCAAACGATGCTGAGGTTCCATTCTTCAGGCATACGTTTACCGACCAGATTTGGCTTGTGAGTTGGTGGATGTTACTTACCGAGTCATTTCCGCCGGCTTTATAAAGCTCATCGGGAAGGCCGTCATTTCCACCAGCCTTATTAAGCTTGAGTTTAGATATTGCTATCCTCACTTCACTCAGGTGGTTGGTAGTTTTCGCTGTCGTTACCAATATTGAATGGTTTGTTCTGGCTGACAGCGGAATGTTCTTCGTCATCGCCGTTTGACAGTCTGCAGAAGTGGTTCTTCCATAGCCTCAGAATCGACTTTGTCTCAACTAAGATATTTCCTTGTTCACCTCGACGTGATTATGTTCGAGCCTTGTATTCTTGGCTTTGACGTTTTACACTTTGGTAAAATTTGATAACATCTTTGCTCTCCATATCTTCGATCGGCGCTTTTCTTGCTCTTTTTTCTTCTTTCTGAAAAGCCGGTGTTCTTCACTTCTCTGCCTATAGAGCTCAATGGCAGCTCTCGTCTTCACCTGCAGCTTAGCTTGGCTGCGAGCATCTGTCGGCACTCCTCATCAAACCAGGGCTTTATTGGTGGTGGCCTCGAGAAACTTGCACATCGGTTGCGGCTTGTTGGCATCTTTGCCATTGTTCTTCGACTTTCGTTGTTGGTAGTGGTAATAATCGAGAAGTTAAGGGATACACATTGCGCGAAGGTCTCGGCGGTCTCTTGTGATTGCAGTCTTCCGACATTTAGTTATTTCACAGTGTTTCTGGATTGTTGTGGCGTTTTAACTCCTCGGAATGTTCGGACATCCAAAACACTGGATGCGTGTGTCTTGTCTATCGCAATGGGATCAATTTAATCACCGTTCGTTGATCTGGAGACCGCCATGTCCGCTTATGGATATGGCGGTGAGGAAACCGAGTGCCATACCAACCGAGTCTATAGTAGCATTTCGTTACGTAGCGAAGTCGATTAGCCTAAGTCCGTTACCAGACGTGTTGTTGTGTAGGCTATGTTTTCCGACAATACTGCTAAAGATGTCTTCTCTTCCTACCTTTGCGTTAAAATCTCCCAGCACGATTTTAACGTCGTACTTCGGTAATCGCTCATAGGTTTTTTCAAGGAGCTCGTAGAAGCAAATCGTAGCTATATCATCTTTTTCCTCCGTTGGGGCATGAGCGCATATAAAGCCGTGTTATTGTGAGCAGAAACAGCGACTATTCGGATGCCCATCCCATTGTATTTCCTGGATGGCAGTAATATCTGCTCTGTAGCAGTTTAAGGCTTCGGCTATTTGTTCGCTTGCACCTCTCCAGTTTAATGTTCTCACATTCCAGGTGCAGAAACGCACGTCGTTGTCCTTTTTTCGTTTATCAGGGTCGTCAACAAGAAAATCAGTTCTTTCCGAGGCTATTGGTTGGTTCGTAAACTTTAGTTTTTTTCCATGGTTGGGTAGTTTAACCCAAAGTACAACCCGCAACTTGGAAGGGCGTTCCAAATTATTAGATACCCTTAGGACACATCGCCAACAGTATCCACTACGAGATTGAGCGCTGCCTTTGGCCTTTCGGTTCATCCGCCACCATCTTTGTTCAAGGGGCCTGACTTATCCTTGAAATTCCTAGACAACCTGTTGTCGGAATATGTCGAAGCAGCATGTATAGGTTCGCCTGGGAAAGTAGGCCGGGTATTCATTCCGTGCTATTCTGACCTGTTTATAGTGTTCCTGTTTTTCGTCGTGCTATCAACACTCGCTCTTAACGTTTAGCAAGTCAAATCCGGTTGGATGAGACCAGTACCCGATGGTTACCACTTGGAGGCCAAATTAAAGCCAACCATTTGCAAATATTCGATTGTCCTTTTTCAGAATTCATATTTTGTTGCCTGTAGTGTTAGTCCACGAATCCTAGTTAAGGTAAACCGATTTTCGATGCTTTCGCAAAAGCATCTACATATGTACACTGCCTCGAGTTCCAGATTGCTGTGTAATCGACAAAATCTTTACGTCATGCATTCAATTCTATTTTCAAATAACGTATTTAACTTGCTTATTACACACGCCTTTACAAATATTTTAAGGGAAAAATACTCGTATGCACATTTTCCAAAAGGGGATTCTACTCGTTGTATTCATAGCTATACATGCATGGTTCGTTTCACCGCTTTCATCGCAAATATTCTTATGGTGGTTGTTTTTCCCTCTGATGATCTTTGTTGTGTGAGGAACCTTTTTGAAACTACTTCCACTATTCCTACCCCGTGTCTAGACAGCCACACAGGGCAACAACCTTCCCATAGAAAATACTGCCGACTTACAAACATAATCGACTTCCCCTTCCTCTGTAAATCGATATTTTGTCGTAAGCACTTTATTATAAACGACAGAATGCACAAACATGTGCATTAAAAAGTTTTAAAATATAAATTCAAATATAATGGGATACATCAACTCTCCCAAAAAAAAATCGCCCATAATTTTGATAGGTGCTCCACTACCCATCATCCTTTCATCAAAAGCAACATCACATCATGCGCATAAGAGTCGATATCATCAGAGAAAGCAACAAAATCCCAAATGAAACTAATATCGAAATAAGGAACAACATCGTTACCTACTTACCATTCCATGAAAGTTCTCACAGTGTGCTACGCATGTTGGATGATTTATACTTTTATCTCCTGCTCTCCAATTAGGTGTGCACGATATAAGCTGCCACACACAGAACGTAGGAGTTCCTAAATCTATTTTAAATGTGTAACCTAATTTTTTGTTGTCTATTTCCAGATAGTTCCAAAATCCACACCCAAAAAAAACGGAAACAAACACACACACGAAATGTGATAACTGAAGTGGTGCAGCTAGAGAAACGTATACCAAGAGAGAGAAACAACAACTCGCAAAAACAACCGAAGAAGCTGTCAGCAGAAGAAGAAGAGCCATGTCCAAGTTACCTGATAACGATAATCTTCGCAATGACATCTACGAGAATCTGCCGTGCCAGGCGATGTTTAACGAATCGGTGCGGAAAATCAACAAAACGACACAAAATCAATCCCTCCTCCTGAACAATTGCAACCAGAATAGTCACCGTGGCAAGCATGCCAGCCACTTGACGACAAAGGAGATGCTGTATGCAACGCCGCTACGCAAGTCGGACCGGTATCGGAGTGGGGAGCGCAGTCGATTTCATCGAACATCAGGAGGCAGTGGCAGCAGTTGCAGCAATGAAATCGACAAGAGCGAAAAGATGACGAATCTCATGGAGTACAAGTTGCTGAACAAGGACAAGTGTCGCAACGGCAATCCCGATGATGCTGACAATGTACTGGAGAGTGTGGGTGATGCGGGTACATCATCATCAATGGCGAACGCAGTCAATCAGCTTGAGGATCGTAGGATATTGAATTTTCTTAAGGACACTACACAGATACACAAGAAGATGGAAATCATCGGCAGCCGGGAGAGGGATTGTCCGAATGCGAGTTTCTCATGTCTAGCCAGGGAGGAGCATTTTGCTAATTTGGTGCAGCAGAATTTCAACATAGAGTCGTCGGCTACTGCGTTGGTGGTTGAGGAGGAGGACGACCTGATTTGTGCGGACAGAGGTGCGGAAGAGCAACCAGCTGAAACTAAAACTGTCCATCATCGTGTGGACGGTGAGTTAGACCAGTTACCAGTGACAACCGAGGAGACAGTGGGTAATCTGGAGGTATTTATGCGAAAGAAACAATCCCCAGACAAGGAGGTGAATGGAATTATTGCTCCAGTTGTTAGCAAACCTAGTTCGGTGTATATACATCGCGAATGGGTGCTGAAGAAGATTGCCTTGTGTTTGGAACAACGTAATTCTGGTAAGAAAAACATACCGGGCCTACTTGGAGCAGCTGGTGGAATAAAGGGCGAGGTAGCTGCTAATGCGTATTTGTCGCGGTCTAAGGCGGCTGGTGCTGCTTCCATGTACCATGGCTGTTTGGTGCTAGGCTCGAATGGTTCAGGAAAGACATCGATCTGTCAGGCTATCATGAATGGCAATTCAGGAACTAAAGGTATTCTGAATCGTAAATTGCTGGCGTGCTACCTAATTAACTCGCAAAACCCCGAGTGCCACAGTCTAAGTCTGTTCATACGCAAGTTTGTGCTGCAACTTCTAAGCCACTCAAGTCTGATTCACAAGGAAGAGAGCGAGCGCTTAATTGAAGATGGACTGCTTTTTTTAAAAAAGGAAGAGCAACAAATGGAGTCAAAACTGGATGAAGCGATGAATAATATCACACTGGAGGAAAACGCGGAGGAGATCCTCATAGCAGAACTCAAGAAAAGCGTAGAGCTGGACGATTTTCGCGATCAACGTACCTCCACATCGAACCATAAAAAGTCGATGATCCGACAAAAGTCGGCGCCATCACCGGAACAACCGCAACACCACGATGTGGACATAAAAACCGCCTACAGCACTCATCCTCCATCGACCTCCGGTCAGAAGCTAACCAAGAGTGACAGCAAAGAGAAGGAGCGTGACTCCGATGGCAACAAATCTAGCCCTGGAAAAAAAATATCGAAAATTCCAATTGCAATAACGACACGTGCCTGTGCAACCCCACCAAAGACCAGTGCCATTCAACAGGGCGGCGGCGAAGGTATCGCTGAAGTTGGTGGTGATGTTTTGAAAGACGAAATCGCAGCCGCAATTAATGAGGACGAACAGCCCGAGGCTGAGAAGCAGGCCAGCGATGATGAAGTTCGAAATCTGATCGATTTCAAAGACTCCGATAACCATTGTGACATAACGCTAGTAATTGGTGAATCTCAACCGGAGGCGTGCAGTATTCCACCACCATTGCCTAAGCCAAAAAGTTGCCGTACAATTATCGCAGATGGTTACTACGAGATGTTGATCTCGAATCCGGAAATTTTCGAATGCCTAAACGTGGACAATATCGAAAAGAATCCCGACGAGTGCTTCAAGAAAGCGCTACTGTTTCCCCTGTTGGAATTGTCACCACCCAAGACAGCTCTGCTGCTGCTAATCGATTCGATCGATGAGAACTACATCAACGAGGGGAACCTTATTTCAACCTTAAAAGGTCGTTGTTCTACCACGCAGAAGAGTCGAAACGTGGCAGAACTGCTATCAAATCATATTCACCTGTTCCCCAAGTGGTTGTTCCTCGTATGCACCACAAAGAAACAAACAAAACACATCACAAAGATGTTCACCGGTTTTAAGAAAATCACTTTGGATGATCTGCGCAAAAGTCATGTTGTCAAGGATGTCCAGGAGTACATCATAAACCGCCTGAACTCCGATTTCAAAGACAGTATCATGCTGACGAAGGAAATCATCGAATCCCTGCACCAGTTGTACATCAAATCAAACGGATGTATTCTATACCTGGAGAAGGTTCTAAACGGCATCAAGGAGAATTTTTTTTCCTTCCGTGAGATTAAGCTGATTCCGTGTACCCTGAACGGTCTCTATTTGTACATTTGCCAAAAGTCTTTCAACAAGAAGCAATACCTAAAAATACGCCCAGTCCTGAACATCCTCCTCGCCTCCACAGGGTTCGTAGACAAATTGTTTCTCTTTAATTGCCTGCGCACCCACAACTACACCATCGATGCTGATGAGTTCGAGAAGCGTCTGCAATTAATGCGAAACATCCTCATGTACGACAGCGGTCAGAAGCGCGTGAAAATCTTTCACAACTCCTTCTGTGATTGGCTGGTCGATGTGAAATTCGCTACCAAGAAGTTTATCTGTGACGTTAACGAGGGCCATGTGACGATATCCATGTACTACATGTTGATTAGTGACACGCTGTGTGCGAATAGCGTTCGCAAGTTTGTCTACCATTTGATTAAGTCTGGGGACTATCTGACCAGTCGTGACATAAGTCTAGACTTTATTCTGATGCTGCTCGAATCGAGGATCAACCTTAACGACTGCTTCTACACGAATCACTTGAATTGCTGTTCGGTGTGCGAGTCTGAGTTCAAGAATGATGTCAACTTTTTGCCAAAGACCCGTAATATGTTGGAGAAGTTCTTGGCCAATGATTTGAATGAGGAATACTCTACGTTCTTGTGTGACTTTTTCAAGCCTAGTTTGCCAACCGATGCAAAGATATTGAAGCTGCTCATCGAGACCGGCATCAATAATGCTGATACACAGGTAAGTGGTTGAGGGATTTTTTTTTTACTCATCTCAAATACTTTCCATTACTTGCAGACATCATGTGACTCATCGTTAATGTCACCGGAGTTGTCGGAAAAATCTCAAAACATCGACTTTGAGCTAGCCGACCTCTTGCTGTCTAGCGAGAAATCATGTCTAGTCGAAACCCAACGGCCGACAAGCCCATCGGAGAAGAGTGAACCGCCAATTGACAGTCAGGACGAAAACAACAGCACTCTTCATCAGTTGTCTGATTCGAATAAAATAGAGCTTCACAAAGGTAAGGCGTTGATACACATCCTTGCCAACGATGGCAACCATCAGCTTCTAGAGCGTGCTCTAAACGCTTGCAAGGGTCCTATTGACTTAGAAATCGAGGACTACAACGGACAAACCGCCCTCAACATTGCCTCTCGCAATGGTCACCTAGATGTGGTAAAACTTTTACTTGTGTTCGAACAACCATCCGTGGATGGTTCCGGTCGTATACGGCGAGTCGATGTTAATCACGCGGATCGCGATGGCTGGACACCGCTACGCTCTGCATCGTGGGGCGGTCACACTGAAGTTGTAAAGCTACTCATCGCCCATACGGGATGTAAGATAGACTTAGCCGACAAAGAGGGTCGAACAGCTCTTCGTGCAGCTGCCTGGAGTGGCCACGAGGACATCCTAAAAATCCTAATCGAAGCTGGCGCAGATGTCAATTCAGTCGACCGCCAGGGTCGCACTTCATTGATTGCTGCCTCCTACATGGGTCACTATGACATTGTGGAAATCCTGTTGGAAAACGGCGCCGATGTGAATCACCTCGATTTGGACGGGCGCAGTGCACTGTGTGTCGCCGCACTCTGTGGCTCTTCTGGTTATAGCAAGGTCATTTCCACATTGCTAGAACATGGCGCCAACACCGATCAACTCGACAACGACGGAATGTCGCCACTGCTCGTTAGCTCCTTCGAGGGTAACTCCGAAGTATGTGAATTGCTTCTAGAGAACGGTGCTGATCCCGATCTAGCCGATTTCATGGGCCGCACGCCCTTGTGGGCTGCCTGCACAGCGGGTCATGCAAATGTCGTTAAGCTTCTGCTCTTCTGGGGCTGTGGCATTGATTGTATGGACTCGGAGGGCCGAACGGTTCTTAGTATTGCTTCGGCTCAGGGAAATGTCGAAACGGTTCGTCAACTGCTAGATCGTGGCCTCGACGAGACACATCGTGACAATGCCGGTTGGACGCCACTGCACTACGCCGCTTTCGAGGGATTCCATGACGTATGCCTGCAACTGTTAGAATCTGGTGCCAAAATCGATGAATGCGACAATGAGGGCAAGACAGCTTTGCATTTAGCCGCACAAGAGGGGCGCGACAAGTGTGTTCAATGTCTCTTGGAGATTCACAGTTCGTTTATAGATCAAAAAGCGCACGATGGTAAGACAGCTTTTCGGTTGGCCTGTATCGAGGGACATTTGGATTGCGCACAGATATTGCTAAGATTTAGCTGCGACACGAATTCGAAAGATGCTGATTCTAGGACTACACTGTACATCTTAGCGTTGGAGAATAAACTCGACGTGGTCAAGTATATGTTGGACGTGACGGACGTTGATGTTAATATACCTGATAGCGAGGGCCGAACCGCTCTGCATGTGGCCGCCTGGCAGGGTCACTCCGACATGGTTAAGCTGCTAATTACGATGGGTATGTAGGCAGGGGTTTTATTTCGATGTTAGAGCTTTGTATCATTTTATATTTTTTTAAAGGAAATGCCGATGTGAATGCCATGGATCTGGAGTGCCGATCACCCCTGCATTCCTGTGCTTGGCAGGGAAATCACGATGTTATGGGTATACTTCTCTACTTCGGTGCAATGGCTGATCATGCCTGTAAACAAGGTGCCACAGCATTGGGAATTTCTGCACAAGAAGGACATGAAAAGTGTGTCACTATTCTACTGAAGTACGGTGCCAATCCCTATAAATCTGATCACTGCGGAAGAACACCGATTAAGTTAGCTGCCAAGTCAAATCGCAGCAACATTCTCAAGATCTTCGAAAGCTACACAAAAAGTAAGACTCCCCGATTCTCCCTTATTTAATTCCTTAAAACTAACAGAAACCAAATTTGTTCCATTTCCCTTGCCGCACATCTGTCCTTAGCAGATGAATCTAATAATATTGATCCAACGAAATTCCATCCGAGCATGTTACGTTCACCAGACAATCCCCCACAACAAGGATTCCTACCGCATCCAGTTCCACAGCATTCATCAGCTGCTTCGATTGTCGGCAATAACAGTCTAATGATACCAAACAATAACAATATGCAACCGCCGAACATCCTTAACGCGTCCACCTCCACGCACAGTAGCAATAACTTTTACGAGAACACTATGCAATCGGACACGAGTAGCCTGCAGAAACGCAAGAGTGTGATATCTAGTCAGTCAACGGGCAGCAGTAATGAGGTAAATTTGTTCATCATTTTCAAGTTAACTAGACCGAATCTCACTAAACAGGTCTCTTTTAGCAAGCACCGCTATCGTTTACACAGCAACTGCAACGGCAGACAAAGCTCAACTCACGAAATAATCCCTTCGTGCAGAATGCTCCGGTTGTAAATACAAAATATCCCAAAGGACATCAGCGACATTCGCAATTGTTGCCAGACTTAAGTGAACACCAGATCAATATGGGTAAGAAATGTCACAAACGATGTTTAGCTGTTCCATTTAACTCAAAACATACCGTTCGTTTCAGTAGCAGCATCCAACGACGCAGACATGTATGATATGGAATGTATGTCACCACTGTACGCAACGCCCCCACATTCGCCAAGCAGCGAATTGAGCTCACCCGGGCAGTTGCCATCGATAAATGCATTCGAAGAGATTGGTGGCGCTACGAGTGGAAGTAATCATATAACAAGCGCTAGTGGTGGTGGCAGCAAGACGGCATCAACAGATAACCACTTCGCTCGGGACACTCATATGAGAATTATACTTGGAAATCTTAAGGATACCAGTCAGTCATCCTCTAAGTGAGTAAATTTTAATTTTGTTTTCTTCTATTTAATTGGTTGGGGAGCAAATTGTGCGCTACATTTATGAGGGTGTGGTAGTGATTTTATCGAACGCCTAAACATAATATTTTTACTGCCACGGCTGGTTTGGACATAGTCTAATCTGGGGGTCGAATTTTCGATGACTTTTTCAACATTTGTGACCGTATGTCGGGAATAACACTGCGAATGTTGTCCTCTAAGTGGTCAATCGTTTCGGGCTTATCGGCGTAGCCTACCGACTTCACATATCTTCTTCTTCTTAAGTGGCGCTACAGTCCGGAATGAACCTGGGCCTCACCCAACATGCCTCTCCAATTAGCCCGGTGCTTAGCTAACTGCCTCCAGTTGCGCACTCCAAGTTGGTTGTGGTCGGTTTCTACTTGTGCGCGCCACTTGAGGCGAGGTCTTCCTCTACTGCGTCCGATGTCTGGCTGGGAATCGAAGACTCTGCGAGCCGGAGTATAGGTGTCCATTCGTTCTACATGTCGTAGCCATCGTAAACGTCCATGCGGAGTTTTTTTGACCAGGGGCATGTCGCTTTACAGCTCGTATAGTTCTTGGTTGAATCTTCGTCTCCATAGCCCGTCAACGCAAACTGGACGGAAGAGCATCACTGGGATGATCAGGGTCTTATATAGGATCTCCTTAGTAGTTCGATTAAGGGCCTTACTACTGAATAGCATTCTTAGCCAGAAGAAACAGCGGTTGGCAAGAGTAATTCTTCGTTTAATTTCTGACGAGATGTTGTTGTAAGAGTTAATAGCGGAGCCGAGATAGTCAAAGTCCGTACTGCCTCAAAGTTATATCTGTCAATGGTAATGTTCAGTCCAATTCGTCGATGTTGTGTGTCCTTTCGTGTTGACAGCATATACATCGTTGCCGCTTCCTTCTCTAAACTAGCAAACGCGGCTATGACATCACATTGAGGCCTACCAATGATCTCAATATCGTCGGCGTATGCTAGTAGTTGCACCCATTTTTTTGTAAAATTGTGCCTCTGGTGTTGGCTCGGGAGTTTTGCACAATTCTCTCAAGAATCAAGTTGAAGAAGTCACATGAAAGCGCATCGCCTTACCTAAATGTGTATCGAATGTGTCAGTGAGGTCGTTTCCGACCGTGATGGAGCAGCGAGCATTCTCCATCGTCTTCCTACACAAACGGACGAGTTTGTACGGTATACCAAAACTAGACATGACTCTGTATCTATAAATGCTGTCGTATGCGGCTTAGAAATCGATGAATAAGTGGTGGGTATCGATTCTGACTTCTTGGGTTTTTTCCAGGATCTGCCGAAGTGTGAAAATTTTATCGGTTTTGGACGTTCCTGGCCTAAAACCAAACTGATAAGGGCCGATCAGGTTGTTGGTAAACGGTTTCAGGCGTTCACATGTTACGGCAGATGGGATCTTGTTAATGATGTTGAGGAGATTTATGCCTCTGTAGTTGGCACAGTTCTTTTTTGTGGATCGGGCAATCGATGCCGAGGTTCCATTCTTCAGGCATGATTTCTTCCGACCAGATTTGGATTATAAGTTGGTGGATGTTA
The DNA here is from genome assembly GCA_949824845.1 of Rhingia rostrata. Classification (NCBI taxonomy): domain Eukaryota; kingdom Metazoa; phylum Arthropoda; class Insecta; order Diptera; family Syrphidae; genus Rhingia; species Rhingia rostrata. Next base: position 42,528,053 of record OX463756.1, read on the forward strand.
CTTACCAAGTCATATCCGCCGGATTTATAAAGGTCAGCGGGAAGGCCATTTCCGGCAGCTCAGTTGCGGCTGGTCTAAAGGCTTGTTGGCTTCGTTGCCATTGTGTTTCGACATTCGGTGCTGGTGGTATGGTGTTTATCGAGAGGTTAAGGAATACACGTTATGCGAAGGTCCTGGCGGTCTCTTTCGATTGCAGTCTTTCAGCATTAAATTTTTTCACAATATTTCTGGATTATTGTGGCCTTGTGGATCCGCATGCTTACCTTGGCTCCAACAACGTTGTTGTGCGAGTCGATGTTCGGACATCCAAAATACTGTTGCGTGCCTCTTGTCTATCGCAATGTGATCAATTTGGTTGACCGTCCGTTGATCTGGATACCGCCATGTCCCCTTATAGATATCGAGGTGAGGAAACCCTGTGCTGGCTATAGCGACATTTCGTTCGGTAGCGAAGTCAATTAGACTAAGTCCGTAACCAGACGTGCTGTTGTGTAGGTCATGTTTTCCGACAATACTGCTAAAGATGTTTTCTCTTACTACTTTTGCGTTAAAAGAGTGCACAACTGGAGGCAGTAAGCAAAGGACCATCCTAATTGGAGAGGCACGTTGGCTTATGCCCAGGTTCATTCCGGACTGTAGCGCTTAAGTAAGTAAGTACGTACATGCTGTACTTTGTTTGATAATCGGTAATCTTGCTTGACCGGCAGGATGCTATATGAACAATCCAAAGGAGATCCTATCTGCCCAAAAGATCCTATCTGCCCTAATATGTGAACGCCTTTAAGAGCTTACCAACAACCTGATCCGCCCTTATCGGTTTGGCTTTAGGCCTCGAAATTCCAAAACTGATCAAATCTTCACACTTCAGAAGATCCTTAAACAAAATTCAACACCTATTCATCCACCTAATCATGGATCTCTTAGTCGCAGACTGTACCTACAGAGACATGTCTTGTTTTGATATACCGCCCGATGGAGAATTCTCGTTGTTTCACCATTACGGATCGATTCTGGAACCATTCGTAGCTGCGGTTGGTCCACATTCCTTATATGTTGAGTCAGTTGAATCTTGTAAGTGCTTGGCCACGCATTCACCCCAACGACTTTCATTCTCATGAACACAAAAAAGCGTCGTTTGAATGTAATCAGTATTTACACCTCAAACACAGGTAAATCTGGAATAACTCCCTCATATTTGCGTGTCTCTGATATCGATATTGAGGTCTGCACTCGGCGGACTCTTCCCGAGTAGATGAAAAACATCATTTGTCCAGCCTATCCCTAAAAAAAAGCGAATCTTCTCCCTCCTAATACCGATCAATTGCACTTACCTCTCGGGTTTCTAAGGTCATGGAAAGGCTGATAAACCGTCAGCTTATGAAATATCTTGAATCAATACGATTGAAGCAATACGATTTTCCTAGCAACATATCTCACCGAAAAGTGGAACCAATCTATTCACCTCGGTTCTGATAACAATATCGTTGCACTTGATATTTTAAAGGCATTTGACATGGTTTGACATCAAGCTCTTTTGTCGAAAATACGTGCTTGTAGAACCAATGAAACTCTTCTTCTATGGATTAGAAACTATCTCTTGAAACATTCAATTCAAGTTGTTTTGGGAGGTTTCAAATCAGCTACTTACCAAATAAATGCTGGTGTTCCCCAAGGCTCCTTTCTGTCTCCGACACTCTTTCTCATTTTTATGAATGACCTCTTGTCTGTAACTTCCAATCCAATTTATTCTTTTGCTGATTGCAGCACTCTCAGCTTTTCATATCCACGCCCTTCGTCTTCGGACGTAAAAAAAACAAACGGGAAAATATGTTAAGCTCATTAAGTTCCTTACTTGGAAGCATAACTAAATAGGCTAAATTTAATTGAGTGGAATTTAATGCTTCCAAAACACAATGCTAGAAGACATCCTCTTAAGTTAGCCCTAAACGACGAATATGCTCGCCGAACTTGCTCCTTTGCGTTGTCCCCTACACGACGAACACATTTGGCGAGCATTCATTTCGTGTTGATTCTTCATACCTTGAATATTTGCTATAAAGAAGCGCAAGCCAATTATCCACAGTATGAACTCGGCGGCGTTTACAGCAAAAATAAGGTTTGCTCGCGAACATGTCCCTACACGGCGAACATCGAAGCCCACGAACACAAAAAAATAGAAATTTTTCGCCAACAGCGAGCGGCTCGCGAACCAGCCCCTACACTTTAGGAGGAAACCAAAATTTACAGCAATTGTCCACCGAAAGTCTTTCCATGCTCGGTGTATGTCTTAGTAACAACGTTCGATGGAATGACCACATATTTCTAGGTTTTCTTAATCGATGCAAAAAATATTTCACCCCCTTCTGATCTGACAATAATATAATATAAAGGGTATATATTCCAGAGGTCACTCCACAAACTTGAGCTCAACGCCCACATCTGGTCAGTTGTAACAAAAACATCATTGCATCCAACTGGAAAGGATACAAAAGCGAGCAAAAAAAAAAGCGAACTGTATGGCCTCGCTTGAACATTGTAGGAATATTTCCTGTCTAACACCGCTGTTTTAACAGGAAATGCTCAATCAAAATAGCCAGCTGCATTCCGCACCTTCAGTCAACAGTAATACTCGCCATGTCAATAATGTTAATCAGTTCACCCTCAAGCCTATCTTCGGAAGTACCATGGAATATAGAGATCTAAGAGTGCGTCGGTAGCTGATTTTTTATAATTTTTATGAGTTGTTCGTCCATGTAGTCTCCAGGAGTAAATCATAGTGTTCAAAAATGACAGCCAAAAATGGTGTTAAGCACGTTGCAAATCATAATGCGAAAATAAGTGCAAAGTTTCACAAAGGGAGCTGCCAAGTATGAATATAAAACGTAGAAATTCTTAGAGCGAGTGTTGATTGTAAATCTGTATATTAAAATCGGGAGGGCAATGGAGAAAGTAATGCTCCCCCCTCTCTCTCTCTCTCTCTCTATCTATCTATTTATTTATCTCTGAGCAATTTTATATTCGTTTAGTCTTGGTTCTTACTAATAAATAAAGATCTGATGTGATGGGTATTCCCCCAGCGGCTAGTAGCCTCCCTCCTCCCTCAGATACCATGAATTTAAATCGCCATTTGACTCATTTCATTTCGTTTCCCAGTTTCATTCGTAAAGCATTATTCTATAGAAAAATGTTTTTCTTCTCATGTGCTCTAATACCGAATGCAATAATAATTGCAATTCAGTTTTGCGTAATTACACAGAAATATCGAGTGTTGTTTCATTGCTGATGCAATTGAGACAGTCGCTTAAAACTAGCCACGATAAACGCACGCGTATTCCTTTAATGGTGTATCTCACCACTTCAAACAAAAAATAAATCAGAGTACAACATTTGTAGCATTTAGTATCATCATTCATTGTACCCGGAGGAACATGACTTTCGGCAACTATACTTGCGGTCTAAAAAAGGCACCAAGGATTTACGTTAAAGTAACACGACAGCCAATGATAACACGTTTTTCTTACCAACCTGAACCTCGTTTTTCGACAATACCGGGCGTAGGTACCAATCTGCAGACCAAGACATTTCCAACAATTCAAATTATCGGCTATAAGGGACGAGCAGTTGTCGTAGTGTCATGTGTTACGAAGGAGCCACCATATAAACCCCATCCTAATAGTTTAGTAGGTTCTGCCTGCAGGAAGGGAATATGCGTAAGAGAGATAGACGTCGATACAATGTGTGTAGAATTTAAAAATATTGGAATTCAGACTACGAAAACAAAGGATACCGAAGCGGCTTTGCAAATCCGTGAGGATACTCGAGTGGATCCTTTTAAAACTGGATTTTCTCACAAGGCTCAGAAAATAGATAATAGAGCAGTCAGGTTGTGCTTTCAAGTGTTTCTACTCAGAAGCGGAAGCTGTCCCTTAGCACTTAGACCTGTGGTCTCTGATGTGATACATAATCGTCGTACCTATATCCCGTCGATGGAGGAAAACTTCAAAGTAAACAGTACCGATAGAGCGAATAAGACTTGATATGTTTGGGTCTAATTATTGTGATCGTGAATGAAACACCAGTACATAAATATAGCGATTTAGAGAAAACTGCATTATATTGTTGTTGTTTTTGTATTTGTATTCGAATGTAATTTAAATTTAAATTTAAAAATAAATTTCATTTGATTTGATTTGTTTTTCTTCACCGGCGAGGTTATAAATAGCATAAGAGGGAATCCTAGTTAATCGACGCTTTGAGATCTACTTCTATCGGCAGGACTTTTCTAAGGTGATTACGACGGAACAACTTCTTCTTCTTTTTTTTTTTTTGCTTGATCAAATAGCTATCATTTTCATAGCGTTCGGTACTTGACTGGTTGTCTATTAAATGTTTTTATTTTGAAGCAAATCACCCCTTGATTTAACGAAGATTGTCCGCACAAGTTCGGAACCAAAACAGGGTTCTTCGAGTCAATAATGCAGGAAAAGGAGATAATCCTCAATCATGAGAATATGTTGACTGCTGAAAGACGTTGAATACCAATCGCCCGCAGTTAGAAATAAATTAGCATTTAATATTGAAACTACCAACCTAAAAGCAAGGCTAGACTGTAGTGGCGCTACAGTCCGGAATGAATCTTTGCCCTCAACCAACATATGCCTCTCCAATTACCCCGGTCCTTAGCTAACTGCCTGCAGTTGCGCACTCCAAGTTGGTTGAGGTCGGTTTCTACTTGTGCGCGCCACTTAAGGCGAGGTCTTTCTCTACTGCGTCCGACGCGACGTCTGGCTGGGAATCGAAGACTCTTCGAGCCGGGAGTATAGGTGTCCATTCGTTCTACATGTCCTAGCCAGCTTAAACGTCCAATGCGGAGTTTTTTGACCAGTCGCTGAACAGCTCGTAAAGTTCTTGGTTGAATATTCATCTCCACGTCAAAGCAAACGGGACCGAAAATTTTTCAAAGAATTTTCCTCTTAAATCGACCCAGGATTTCTTTATCCGCTTTTGAGATAACAAAAAAACACATTTTTAGTGCGAAAATAACAGTTTTAATAAATTGTGTCGTTATAATAACATTTTTGTTTATTTAAGGGAAGAAGAAGCTACACTGTGGAATGTGGCGAAAACTAAGCTTGTAATTCATAAAAGAATTCTGATGGAAAAAGAATTAATTTCTGCGAAAAAGAAAAAAAAATCATTGTTGAGGACACTAAAAAGGTTGATCCATTCTTCTCCTTTGTTATTAATTCACAATTAAGATTAAGCACAACTTCTTTCGCGGTTTTTTCTAACTTTTTTCTGACGTTTATGAACAGTCGGTGACTACGTAAAATTGTACTTAAGCCTGCATCGTTCTGCAGAATGAGTGTGTTCATTAATGAAATAAAGAAGAAAGAAGATTGGACTAGCGCAGATTTTCGATGTTTATGAAAACACCCGTACTCTACTAACCGCTGCACACTTCTAATAAATGACGATTTAGCATCTTTGCAACCTAGGTGCCCTGGTGAACTTTAAAAAAAGGCTGGGAATGGTTCACATCCCTTTCGTTCCTTACTGTTTTCAGTTATTAATTCTAAGAGTTGTATCATCAGCGACCACTTGATCCATCGATCTTGTCATCTCGAAACTGGGGGATGGAATCGAAAGATCATTTTACATAGAGAATTATTGTTCATTCGGCTAATGCTCGACTATAAATCCATTTGACATCCACTCTAATACTGGACCAAAATTTGTGCAAAAAGTTGTTCTCGTAAAAGTATTTAATTCTTGCTGCTTTTCATCTGATAGTCCAATACTCAACGCTTTAGGGTGTGATGGGTAGGATTGTGGTCCAGTATACCAAGCATTCGAACTTTCGAGTTTCCCATTTGTTTTGCAAAAACGATCAATCTTCGTCAGATCTCTACCATGGTGTGATTCTGCTTCCCTACCTTAAAGTTGTAGTTAGTTATCAACGTTTTGCACAAGCATCGCCTTTGTTCGCGTGAACTACAGGCCAATGGGATGTTGGCAGTTTAGCAATTGCTACAATCGCCCCTTTAGGGGACATAGGAGCTGGAAAGTTGGACTTATCATGTATCGTTTAACGCTCTACTTATTATTCGTATGCTCAAAACGTGTGTGCAATGGTTCTGCATGCAGTGCGGCACGCAGGGAACCGAGCAAGACACACGTGCTATAACATTCAGCTTACTGTGGTGGTATTTGTTGATTCTCCGAACATCATGGTAGCCATTGCCATTGCTGGATGTATGGTCAATGATCGACATTTGAACACTAATGGACGAACCACAGTTGGGGAATTCATACAAATCGTTTACAAATCGGTATTGACAACAACAGCACTGTTGGAGTGGTAATTGGTGACCATTGCGCAGTCTAAGTAAAGGGTTTTCGCCAAAAAAGAGGAAGAAGCGAAACTTGTAGAGCCTTCGAATATAAAAATATAACTGCAGAAATATGTAATCTGCATAATGTTAAAGCTAATGAAGTACGAAAAGAAAAGGAAGCAGATAAAGAAAACCCACAATTATCTGTTTTGACAATGGATCTCCAATCGGTGCTCTTGAGCCCTAAGTCTAATATTTCTACTACAAACAAAATTGGTTGTGCACAATTTCACCCTTTACGACCTAAAATCTAAAGACGGAATTTGTTTTCTTTGGAATGAAACTGATGGAAATGTAACTGCTCAAGAATTTTCCACAATCTTAACAAACTTTATTTCGACGCAAGTAGTTGCAATAAATTCTTGGGCTAAAAAAAAAAATTCCCTTAGAAGAGAATCAATCGGCGGTTGGATATAAATATCACCAAGGAATTCAACCAGTTCTTAAAATATTGGTTCTGCATTAATCCTAGTACGGAGAGTTGTGTGTTCAATTTGAACCAAACCCTCTTGCAAAGTTTGATCCGATCACACGTAGGTCACTTATCTATCTTCGATTGATTCACACTGTTTTCACGAAAAGAGTGCATGAATGCTTCTGTTGGGCTAAGAATTGATGAATTGCAGAAAGATGAATTGACAGAGCCGTTGAGGATTTGGTCACCGTATGGTAATAAACTAGGGCTACCAGAACATCTCTTTAAAAGAGAACATGTTGGCATTTCATCAGCTCGCACAAAAGCAGAGCAATTCAAAAACATGTCACAGCCCCATTTTGCATGGGGCTCTATTAGTGCAATATTTTAACAAAAAAACTGGGATCGAAACCAAGCTAATTCATTTAGATAAATTGTCAAATGAAAACTCGGAGACAATTTCAAATTTTATCTTGGATTCTTTAAAAAAGTTATAGATAAAAAGTGTATTGCATTCAGTGCGGATAATTGCAATACAAATTTTGGGGGCTTAAAGAGAGCAGGAGTGAACAATGTGTTTTCTAGACTTAAGGCTGGAATGCAGAGAGATTTAATTGGCATAGGTTGTCCTGTTCACATAATATCAAATGCAGCTAAACATGGCTTCGACACATTTTCAATTGACATTGAAATAACTGTTATCAAAATATATAATTATTTCGCGATATACACAATAAGAGCAGAAAACTTGAAAGAATTTTGTGCTTCGCTTGAAGTTGAATACAAGGATTTGCTTCGGCATTGCACCACTAGATGGCTATCTTTATTTCCCGCTATGAATAGGATCTTGCAAGTATATCCGGCGTTAAAGTCATATTTTTTATCTAATGAAAATTGTCCCGCTCTTTTGAAAAGGTTTTTTGAATCAAATTTATCTGAAGCGTTTTTATATTTTGGGCATTCTCTTGCTTTTTTGTTCACTGAAAAAGCTAAAGAGATGGAAAAAGAAAAAAATGCACTTTTAGAAATTTCAACGATTTTAGATTCCCTACACATAAATTTAAAAAATAGATATGATCAGTCTTTTCTGCCTCTGAGTACTAAATCTATTCTTAACACTTTAACTAAAAACGGTTTTGAAAGTGAAGTAGAATGCTTCAAGAAAGAATGTTTCATTTGTTATAAGAAATTTTTCGAATATATTGATAAATGGACAGATCAATTTAAAGAATTCCAATGTTTTCATTGGATGCAATTGGAAGAAAAAACAGTATGAACAGATGTAGAAAATTGCTACCAATATTTAATTTCTAAAAATGTTTTAATTGACAATGCTAAACTTTTCGACCAAATTTGCAACCTTCAAAACTTTTTAGAGAGTGAGCTACAATCTGAAGATTTTAAGAAAAAAAGTTGTGTTGAAAAATGGACTCATTTTTTTCGTTCTTCAAACAATGATGCATTTTATTCAGAAATATTGAAAATTTGTCAATTTTACTTCTGTATACCGGGACAAAATGTTAACGTTGAAAGAATTTTTTCCATGATGGGTTCTCATTGGACCAAGGAAAGGAACTGTTTAAAAGTTGGAAGCATTAAATCAATTTTGCTAGTAGCTTATAATCTAAAAAATTTAAACTGTCAACAGTTTCATAATAAATTTTTAAATGAAAAGAAAATGAGGGATAATTTTTAAAGTGTTCGAATGAAATCGTTTGTGTTTTTTAATTTATGTTTCTAAAAATTAGATATTAGATTACGAAAAATGAACTGAAGTACCTAATATATTTATTTTTTTTGTTTGTAATAAGTGAACCTTTATAACAGAAACTGACTGTGTTAATAAATCAATAATTTATTTAAGAACCGTTGTTTGAAATGTTTTAATTGTGAATTTGGCGGAGGTAGGTGGGCCATGGATTAGATCGAGGTGAATCGAAATGTTCTCTTTTTTTAACTTACTTTATGGCAGCCCTATAATAAACCCATCTGATCCGAAGATGTTAAGATTTTTCCCAAACGCGTCTCACCCGGAGGATGATGCATACTTGCATTTATTGCAGTTTTGGGAGAAATCTGTTAAACCTTCTTCGATAGAAAATAAAACGCTGATCGTTGGTTTGTTACACTTTAAAAAAAAAATGGTGTTGTCTGTGTACTGGTACTAGGTATGGTAATAATCTTTTTATAGCTTCATTCACAGCTCAGCTCTTAATTAAATCCGGATTTCGTATATCTGATATAAATTTTAGATTTCGCATTATGAATGTGTCTGCCCACTAAGCTGTTCTTATATAAATTGTATTACAAACCACTAGACTAACTATTTATTTAAGCATTTAGCACAAATATTGACTATCGTTAGACATGTAAACGTATTGTGGTTCGTAATAGGGGCATTCTGAAATAATTTCGACGCAAAGCAAAAGTTTTGGTTGAGTTGGAAAAAATACGCTTTTCCATTTTAATACGTTTGCTTTGTTTTGGCGTTTATTTTTGTTTTATGCAGATTAAACGTCATAATTCAATGATGCCAAATATCTTGAAAATTTGTGTTTTCTTCTTGTGTTGTGGTGGCCAGGACTTTTGCAGTGAGCTTAGAAATAAAGACAACTTGCAAAACTGCAACGCTTGCAGATTTTTCATGTGTTCGCTGCCATTGAAAACTCTGTGTTCCAACTTTTCTGCAAGGAGAACTCTGCACGTGTGTTTCACGCGTTATGTTTTATTTCAATATAAGGCTGTTTTTTTTTATTCTTAATCTATACAGGCTAAGATAAAAATGAGAAAAAGAACGCTAATCGGTTACCTGGCACCACTGAAACTGGAACACGAAATCGCTATAATAGTGCTTACACACCGAATCATAAACAGAGTTTTTGGCAAAAAGTTTACGTAAACCACTAGATGCTTTCACACCGAACTCTGACCAGGTTTCGTTTGACATTTCAATCAGCTGTCAATTGTGATTTTGATACTAGCTGCAACATTTGTGTGTGAAAATATTGTAATTGAATAATAAAATGAATTCTAATATAATCAAACTAATATTAGCATTTGAAGTTCAAAATTATTCAATCCTGTGAAAATGAAATGAAATATAATATGAAGAAAAAAAAACATTTGTTTTGACAGCGAGTTCATCAGCTGTTTTGTGGGACGTGTGGAACACGTGTAGAATCTATGAAAAGGTGTGTTCGTTCCAACAACCTTTAACGAGATGACGTCTGCGAAGTGGTTTTGAGAAGGTTACGCCATAACCTACTTGTTTTTGAGAACTGAAAACGTATGGGAAAACTCGGTTTATGATGAAGGTTTCAGGTGTTTTTGCGTAAACTCAGTTTTTGGTTCGGTGTGAATGCCCTATAACAGATGGTATTTTGGGTTTTGAATTTTTGTTTTCCAGTTTATCCATTTCTATGCTTGTTGTAATGTTTTGGTTTTACTTTCAAAGCAAATATTAGAATGTATTCACATAAAATTATTTCATAAATCATTGAATTTCCACCTATTTTCCTGCCAATGATTACCGGTTGTGGTATCAGATGCTATTTTTTTGCAAGTTTAGCATTTTCGACAACCGGTTTAATAAAAATTGAAAAAGAGGGTTTGTTAGCACATTTTCTATCCAGGCTAGGGATGTAAGACTAGATAATTATCTAGGTTTCGCAAAATCTATATAGGCTAAGGTGTTTATGAATTTTACACGTAAATTGTTTGCTAAGTATACATAGATTTGGAGCAAAGAGAAAAGAAACACGCGTACAATTGCTAATTCTAATCAATTATTTCTGATTTTATATTTCCAGCAACAAATCAAAACGTAGCGGCATTGCAACCAACCCAGCAATGCGTATGATTCGCAGCCGATTTGATTCAGCAGCGCAACTCATTCGGCGAACCAACAACATGCTAAGCATCTCTTCGAGCAGCAATCAGGGCTCATCGAGTATCGGTGTAAAGTCAGGAACTTTCCAATGGCGTAAAGAAAGTCAAATGTAAATGTTATATAACCTTATAAATGCATATACATTAGATGATCTATAATATTATTTTATTTTCTACACAAACATAAGTTAACATTAATTAGTGTTTCCTGTTGTTTTTTTGTTTTTTTTCTTTTAATAATAATAATATTTGTTTTAATAAGAAACACAAACTGATAGAAAAGTGTTTTTGTGATAGCTCAAAATTTATTTCATTTAATTTATTTCTTTCGTCGTCATTTATTTTTATTTTATATTTATAATTGAACACTTAGTAGCTATATATATTAGACATCTCACATTTCGCTTAGTTTAGTGTACTAAATATTTTTATATCTTCGAATATATTTGCAACGATAGCTTAAAAACAAAATTAAGCAATAGTATCCATATTTTTGGCAAATCTTTTTTTTTAGTAGTTTTCTTTAATGAACTCTAAAAAATACGTACTCTACTTAAAGTATAAAATTATACATGAAAAAAGAAATAACAGCTGATAGTTTTAAATAAAACAATACTCGTTAAAAAAATGGAAAAAAAGACCAAATGTTGAAAAATAAAACTTAATCGCACCGAGTAGACAAGAACATATATATTTCAATTATCAACACATTAACAAACTTTAGAGGCCTATAATTTAATAACATTGAACAAAAGAAAAACACAAAAATCTAAGTATTAGTCAAACATTTAAATTTAACATTACAATAATTATTTAATCAAAATAAAACGTTTAAAAATAAAATAATATCTAATTTAAGTAATTTAATTATCTATATGGTAGTATATTTTATTATTAAAATTAGTTTTCTTTTAATTTCATTTAGCGACTAAATTCATTAAAACTATTATAAATGCAAGAACTTAAATTATATATTCATACAAAGTACTGATTTAAAATTAAAACCAACAAAATAAACAAAATTAAATATAAAAAATACTTTTATTATTTTTTTCTTACATTTTTTTTTTATATTTACAATAATATTTCGATATGAATTTGGATTTTGTGATTTATATGTGGGGAATTTGTTTTCTAGGACTATAATCCAATTAAAAAATGTGAAATTACTTTGGTGTATATAATTCAGTTTGATACATTTATCAGAGAGTGATGTGGTGGTCGATTTTGTTTTCTCACTTTAATCACTGACGTCGTTTTATTTATGTTTTTAAAATTTCATATTCCCAGTGCTCTAACTCACAATGGCGACATCTTAGGCGCTTTCATTTTTCCGAAAAATTACGCTCTTCTGAAGTGCAATCCAACGCACTTAAGGTGAAGAATCTAAGGGGCGATTCTCGTTGGAGTGCTTACTTCTGGTCTGAAAAAGTAGATACAGACCACTCATTTTGCAAGACAGTATCTTTGTTTCGCTAAATAAAAAGTCTAAATAAATAGAATTGTTTGTTGAAAATATTAAATTTCAGAAAGCTTTTTGAAATTTCGATACAGGATGGCTGATGAATATCGCTACATTAAGAAACTCGAATAACTTTTTTTTCAGTGTATTGAATTCATGTTTCTTTTATTCATGGTAAAGCTCATTAAATTTCATTGAATAATTAATTAGTTTTAAAAATAATGAAATTTGTGCATGTTGACGCATGTGCTGCATCTTACCAAAAGTTTTTCATTTCTGCTTGGAGAGTTGAGACAGGATTAGCCGCTATTGCTACTCGAATGGATTGCTTTAGTTCATTAAATTTTATTTTGGTTTTGCTTTGTTGACTTCCTGTTTGCAACAAACCCACAAGAAAAACTAAAGTGCAGTAAGGTCAGGTCAGGTCAGAAATAAAAGAAACCTGGGAGGCCAACGGAACATGGAGTTTCTGGATATCAACTTATTGGTAAATTTTCATCGCACATAACAAGCCGGGCTATGTGAGGAGTTGCACCATCTTGCTGAAACCACACAGAGTGGAATTCTGGATAGCGAAACTCTCTCAAAATGATCATGTCTCCAGTGACCGTAACGGTGTGAACATTTTCTTCGAAGAAGTAGGGCCCGACAATGCAGCGTTGTAAAACTGCACACCACAATCTGACACGAAGTGGATGCAATTCCGTCTCATGGAGTATCCGTGGGTTGGAAGCACTCCGTATTCCACAATTTTGTCTGTAATAGAAATGGGCCTCGTCAGACATAAAAAGACAGTTCAACATGTTTCCTCTTCTGGCAAAATTCCAAGCGAATCGGCAAGTCAGCTGCGATCAGTTAGTTGGTCATTTGAATTTTTTATGGGAATAAGTCCAAATCATTGTGCAATGACTGTCTGCTTATACCCATTTGAGCGGATAAGCTTCTTGTCGAAACTCTTGGGTTGTTTTGTATGGCAGCAGTGATTGTTTCCTCCGTCCGAAATGAAGGGTTTCGAAAATAAGAAATTGTGAACAAGTCTCATTATGGTCCATCTGCTAGGAGGATTGCCGCCAACCGTGCCCCTATACTCTTTTTGAACCGAAACTACAGACTCCAGTGCGTGATAGCGGCGAACAATCCAAATTCTTGTTTCAGTGTCCCAGGTATCCATTTTTGTTAAATCTAAAACTCAATCTGCAAAATAAAAAAAAATTAACCAGATTCTTTAAATAGAAAAAAGTTATTTTTTGGTAACGGCTTCCATCAGCCACCCGTACAACGTTACATTTGAATGTGCAGTGAAAATATAAGAACGTGTGCATTCCAAAATGCTTTTCATTGACCCTCCTCTCATTATGATCTGATAAATCAAACGAGTATATTAACCATCACGAAAAGCTTATATCAACTCATCTGTTTGGCCTCGACATAGAACGACATCATGGTATTACATAATGCATGGTTGTAGTAACAAGCTTGGCGTTGGATCCTAACGCGCCAGTTGTGCCTAGAATTTGGATTTGTTTACATGTTAAGGTCAGTATTCAGATTAGCGGGCAAAGAAATCTTTTATTAAATTAAGCGCTTAGAAGATGACGGGCCTATGAGAAACGAAATCCAAATATGTGGCGGGCTGTGCCAGTACGACCCGCCATAGATAAATTTTTCTTACATGCAGTGCGTCATCTGTATGGCTTTATAATCTTTGACTAAACACAGCAACCAAATCCGCAATGAAATATGAGATAGTTGTGGAGGCGCATGGGGAGATTTGATACGTTTTTTTACCATCCATAATTACGTTACCGTCATGTAAATGGTTCACCCGTGCGTATTGAACGATGTTAATTTTTCATTAATAATGGTCGTTCCCTCCGTCGGGTTCCACGATGGTGGTGTGTATTTCTCACAATTCTTTCGACATCCTAATTTAAAACGGTCGTTTTCAAGCCCAAAACTGTTTTCTGGTTTTTACATAATCATGGAGCGTAAGATGACATCATACCGGTATACCACATTGAGTTCAGCGATTTTTTGCCGATGTAAGGTGTTGGTCAATATTCCCATAATCTATTTACTGAAAATTGTACGCTAGTGCAATTTAGAAAGAAAACAAATGCGCTCCAATAAGACTGAAAATGTTAATGAGTAGTTGTGGGCACTCGTTTCAAAATTATTGGTGTTTTCTGTCCAACGCTTTAACTCTATAACTATAACACAAAACTTTCGAGTTTGAATACCCGAAAAAGGATTTTTTTTTTCTGGCAACACGTCTTATAGTTAGTGGTTTGCATATCAAATGTACTACAGGGGCCATATTTTATAAAACGAATATCGTTGAAATTCGATTAGAGAATGCGTATCTGTAGCTGACATTGACTTATTATATATGGACTGATAGTAGCCAACTTTACGTATGTTCAAAAACTACATACACGCCACCGTTTCACTGCGGAAAAAAATCGTTCACATTGCGAAAAAATTGATGTATATGATTATAAAGCATTAGTAAGAAACAAATTTACAAAACTTGTTCAGTTTATGGGTCAATAACTAAAGAAATGTATTGTCATTGCAGAATTTATTCGAAATCACTCTTTTATAGACATGAATCTCTTTTCACAAGATGTCGCCCTTTTTTAGCATGGAACTATGGAAATTTAAGCTTAACGACGGCATGTGCTTCTTTGCTAATCCGCAGTGAAACAACGGCGCCTGTGCTGTTTTGGAACATATTTTCTCGCAGTAGCGTAGGAAAATGGCATTTCACTAGCAGTCCATATATAATAAGTCAATGGTAACTGGTATCTTATATCGCTGTCAAAAGAGAGATACATTTCTTGCATGAAGTTGCCATTCATTCAACTTGAAGCTACAAACTCACTTTGTGTAAGCGTTTACGGCTTGCCTTGTTTTTAACTTCTGACTCAGCTACAAGCGTCAACTACAGATAGGCATTCTATGATAACACATCAACGGCCTTCGTCTCTTGGTTTATTACCAGCATTATCGTTACTCCCTGTGGTTATCGATTATCAATTGCTGCAATATCACCAGACGAATCATGGATAAAGTATTAATGTAATTCGATTTCAAACACCTAGGTAAGTTGTCAAGTTTTTGCCTTGTTATTAGGGCCGACTTAGCGCCCAGTTATAGGTATCATTTAAAACCCTTATTGGAAATGTTCTTTTACTTCTTGTAAAAATTGTAATTTCCAATACGGGTCTTCAATGATATACAACTGAGCCCTTAATCTGGACCACCTCATCTGATTTGAATTTTCTGTTTCATGTTCCTTTTAAAGGTTTGCTTGGTTTAGATGTTCCAGTGTGAGTTTTTCAATGCAGTTAAGCTGTGCTTATGAATGGCATTCTATAATGAAGTTTTGAATCGTCACTTACTACCTTCTTAGCTGTGATATCATGTGGATATTGGGAATGTCTCATATGTACTTATTTAAAACCATACTGACCTACAAATGAAACAGAAAAGGATTTTTATTTCCATGATGGACAAATTGCATCATGGCGGATGCCATGAAGTTTAAAAACCGTCTCTTCTTCTTCTTCATCAATATACAGCTTCTGTAAAGTAATTTTCAAAAAGGACAAGTTATTGATGACTTCTATGATGGTGCTGATGTGTGGCCCATCAAGCTTCCTATCCAAAATAATGTGTCATTGAAGGCTCAGCCAACACCAATCAATGACGGAGGTTCAACTTGCTGAATATTGTATTTCCTTGTTAACAAGTTGGCGCAGTGGCTTAGTGGTGAGTGTGTTGGATTACTATGCCCTAGTTTAATCCCGAAAGTAACAACACCATGGCGTGAGGGCCTGTGATATTTCAATTCATTTCAATTCTGTTTTGTGAAAATCAGTTAGAACACTTTCAGATCGAAATTTGAACAACTTACCTCGTGGAACTGCTGTTATACCTGTGGTCTGACATACTTTTATCATGGTGCTATAAAATGAGTAGCAGTGGGACTATGACTATTTTCTGGTAAGGTTATGATTGTAGGCATGACTAACGAGTACATAATTTTTACGATTCTCTAAAGTAGCCAGCAAAAGTGCATGTTTAACTGCTCTACTACCTCTTGATGAGAATAACGACAGTCTGAATCCATTTCAGAGTTTTTTCGGCTGTGAAGAAAAAAATATTTTTTATAATTTGTGGACGCTCAAAGGTTTATTAATGCGTTTGTAGAGAGATTGCTACTCATTCCCACCGAACTTTCATTATTTCTTATTCTTTGGATTATGGTGAAATGGATTTGTCTGGAATTGAATGCACAAACGTTCATCAACTTAACAATCGAACATATTTACCGCAGTTAGTCAGGACAAGACCCATTTGATGGATATAAATCTGACCTAGGTAGGTAGAAGTGGCGGTTCGGCATGAATCCAAGAGGCACTTATGTGCCTTTTTGTAACCAAGACTCGTATGACCGTTATTGTGGATGTTATGCAGGCGGTCTCTAGATCCAGCCTGTGAGGTTTAGAAAGCGGATATGACTTTGTGTCCTTTTACCCGAGATGTCGCTTAGGTTGTCAAAAATGATTCGTCTAACGTACGCAATCTGTCTCTTGCAGATGAAATGGGAACGGGTTTCTCTCTCATTTGGTTGATGATTGTCTGGGATCCCTAGTTTGTGCACATGGTCTCCAATTGGCCAGTGCCTTGTGACTATCGCCGTAATTCATGCAAAATCTGCTCGGGTTCTATTTAGTAGATCGTTTGTTCTATTTCGTAGGAGGTACATATCGTACTCGATTTGTTAACCTTCTCCATTTGGAATCGGGCTTTTCAGGAAGTATGGGTGTATTTGTCGTTTGTTTTATTTCGTAGGAGGTCTATATCGTTCTCGATTTCGTAACCTTCTCCATTTGGAATCGGGCTTTTCAGGAAGTATGATTGTATTTGTCCCTTAACCGCACCTAGCGGGATACGAGCCGTGAAGAGCTGAGCCGTGCCTGGCCAGCTCGTCTGCACGCTTCTTTTCTTCAATGTCACTGTGCCCTGGAACCCGGAGAAGTGTGACCCTGAAGCCAAGGTGGACAAGTTCGTTCCGGCCTTCTTGTAGCAGTTTGGAGGATATGGTAGCCGAGTTGATGGCCTTGACTGTCTATGAGAATAGCAATATTTTGCTTTTACGTAGTTTCACGCCATAGTAGCGTACAAGACTCTCGGATAGGCAGTAGTTCCGCCTGGAAAACGCTGGCAAAATCCGTTAGGCGATATGAAGCTGATATGTTCGGTGATTCCGAGTAGACTTCATACCCCACACCACAGTTCATCTTAGATCCGTCGGTGTAGACGACCGTGTCGAAATCTCTTACTACTTCGTTATTCTTTCAATGAGCCCTGATAGGAAATCATACTTGGAAGCCTTTCTTGATGGTTCGTATAGGTGTTATGTAGTCTGTTGGAAACGTGACCACGCCGTTTGGCAGCAATATCCACGCCGTTAAGATATTACTGTGGCCATACGGCCTTGCATTCCAGCATCCTGATTCCTTGAGACTTACTGAGCTGCATAAAGTGTTATCTTTATTGTTTCCCCTAACACACTACTATGATCATTAAAACTGAAAAAATGCTGGATTTAGTCAGTTGGATAAAACACTCGCAATCACCCCTGGAAATGCAAAGCTTAACCTGCAAAGAGTATAATGCGTGTTTTCAGAAATTTGTGTGTGCCTATTTGAATTTTTTTCAGTGTCCAGTTTGAGTAGTTGCCTAGTATTGGATGGCAAGTCTAACGACGGATGGCTGAGTTCACATGCATTTGCTTGGCAAACGTCATTAAGTGAAGCAGATCAACCAGTGCTGCGGATGATGTTAGGCTCAAAGGTCCACCAAAGCAAAGAAACACAGTCCTCTACCTGTCAGCAGTATTAATTGCCTCTCCGTGCGTTGTTTACCGCTCATAGAATAACGTTTGATGACAATAACGTATAGCATGCATTGGCTGATGCATGTTTGCATCTCCAAGCATGCAGCTATGGCTAATTGTAAGTGGTCATCTTTAAAGATGTGATTTTTTTTAACAAAATGCGAAATAACACAAAAAAAATTAAAATATCATGAAATCATTGTTATTAATCAAAAGAACCATTCTTGACATCCACTTTTCAAAGATAATCCCTTTCAAATTTTTGTCGCAACTGCGCCGTAGCTCGTCCATGCCGACGTTGCGATTTTCGACGAAGCGTTCAAGCACATTCGTCGGTATCCTGCAAATAAAACACGGGTAATGTTTGCCTCCAATGCTTCAATCGTAGCTGGCTTATCCACAAAAAACTAAGACTTCACGTAGGCCTAAAGAAAAAAGTCTAACGGTGTGATATCGCATGATCTTGCTGTCCAAAATCACTGGTCGAAGAGTGAAGTTAATTATTGCTCAACAAATAGATCTTTGAATGTGTCCATTGTTTCACGGGCTGTGTGGCAATAAGCGCGCGTCTTATTTGAACCAAATGTCGAGATCGAGATCTGGCTTCAATTTCAGGCAAAATATATTCCTTTATCATAACGCAATAATGAGCCTCATTCCCAGAAAGGTTGGCGCCAGCCTCATTTTTTAAGAAATACGGACTAAAGAATACACCGGCTCATTAGCCACACCACACGGTTGTTTTGAGTGGATGTAACTGTAGCTCTTCCCGTTGTCTTTCGGCGCAGATATGGCATTTTAGCTTATTGACGTATCCATTGAGACCGAAATGGGCCTCATCGCTGAACAAAATGTTGATAAAAATCAGTGGATCTTCAGCAAGTCTCTCGACAGCCCACTCACTGAACGACTTGCAAACGTTTTTCGGGTGTTAGTCTATCCATGATTAAATGAAATATGAAATACCATTTGAAAACGTTTACCTCTTGTTACAATTTATTGTTCCAATTGTTTCAAAATTATTAGTACGCTCCGAGTGTCAAAAGGTTTAATATTAATCTCTCGAAACTAAACCTTAATGGATGTTCATAGATTTTTGTTAAATATTTGATTCGTTATTTTTCATTTATAATAAACCATCGTGCCATTGAGCATCGTTTATCAATAATCTAGTTTATCTAGGGTTAAAGGGTATAAAGACATTAAACAATGAGTAAGTTCTAAAATTTTCCCTTTTTTTTAAAAAAATAGGAATCGCAAGTAAGACTAGAAGAATCAAGTCTTTGTATTTAAATCACCTAATCTCCATAAAAAAATCCTTATTAGCATACACATTTAACCATGTTAATAAACACAAAAATTAATAATCATACTACAGGCCACAAAATAACAGTAATTTACACATAAAATATTGAAGTAAAAAGTTACAAGACAAATTGTAGATATATTTTAAGAAATTGTAATGAAACGAATTTTTAGTCTTAACGCAAACGACATGTAATGCTAAAAACAAAAATTAACAAAAAAAATAAAAACTGATATAAGAAAATGATAAGCAATTATTTTGTTAACTTATTTATAACAGCATTTTTTTGCTGTAAGACATAATACAAAATGAACGTTATTTTCAAAATAATTTAATTCAATTTTTATGTAAAGAATTTAAACCATTATACCAAATTTAACTTCTTTCCAACTCTTGATAAAAACAGTTTTGCCAAATTGAAGAAAAGACAAAACGGAGACAATTACATTTATTTACAAATTTCTTATGCCTTGATACGCTAAAACACGAAACACACACAAAACTATATTCGTTAAAATGAAAACAAAAGTTTTCTAAAAAATTGTTATAAAATGTTTTTTTTTTTAAATTTAATTTAAGCATTTAACAAACCCTTTTATGTGTTTCATATCAGCGGATATCGTTATTATCTTCAACGTATTTATTGGGTATGCAATTATACACACAGGATGAACATGAATATGTTTAAAATAAAATTGTTGTATACTTACCTGAAAACATGAATGACTAGAAATGGGTAAAACAGGCAAAAACAAAAATAATGTAAAACTTTTCGTTAAGCAATGAACTATATTAACAATTGAAATATTTATTTATTGCAATAAAATAATGCAAAAATTTTATTGGATTTAATTACTTACAGCTCCCAAAAGGGGATTGGACTCAGTCTACCCAAGATTCGTATTTTGAAATCAATTTTCCAGGTTTTAATTTAAAGTTCGATATGTATCCAGCAACACCAGTCAGTCGATTAAAAAAGCAAATGGTTTGTGCAGATATAAATAATTAGGCAATTGATTTTTTTTCTCTGAATAAATCCCCTAGATTTTATATCATTGTCCTGATCATTATCCTTAAGTCGAATCAGTCACCCTGTAAGAGAATTCTTACAAAATCTCTTCGTTGAACCCATGTGATTGCGGTAAGTAAAGTTAGTATGAATTTTTCCCTGAAGGCATGACTAGCCCCATATAATGGCGAAAGACTTTAAGCTGATAAGTCTCAAATATTTTTTGCTAAAGACCTGAAAAAAAAATCTAATAGATGTCCATACTATCCAATAATATCAACATCTAGTGGATTCAAAGAAGCAGCCGAATCCAACATAAGCTGCCACCTCGGAAAAGCATGCCCGTGGTTTGATACTATTTGCATGTAACAAAGAGAGGTGACAGAAGAGGCAGATCAAGGCATTCCAATTCCAACGCAAAACCCCAATCCGCCCGAGAAGCGTAAAGAGACAGAAGAACAGAAGAGAAGAAAACCATGCATATAAAAAATTAGAACACGCTACACTTGGGTTATTCCAGCTCAGAAAAGTTTAAATAGTCATGGGACAATAGGAACATCGAAACAACTGGCTAACTGGTTTCAAAGTACGAACACTGGCTCCTCGAAATAAGAATGTTAACCTGGTCACTGAAGCGCAGGGAATCGTGGATGTATTTAGGCAGGCATTTGAACAGAAACAAAGGTGCAACTCTTCCTCCCAGTATTTGCCTCGTAGGCTAGCCATAAAAAATCTGAAGATAAGCAACGCAGCCTAATGGACTACCCGAAAGTGTGCAATTAGGTCTAAATGCACGGTGATTGGTCCATAAATTACATCTACATGAAAGGAGGTCACATGTCTTCGACCCACTCTCGAGGCATATCTTTGTTTAGTGCATATAGGATCCTATCCAACGTGCTGTAAAAACATACATATTCTTACTGTGACACTCTTATCGACAAGCACCAGAGTGCCTCCTGGCCCGACAAATCGACCAAAGACCAAATATTAACATGTAAAGCACGATCCTTAACAAATCTGTGCAAGCGCTATCGAGATCATTTGTCACTCCTACCGTATTGTTCTAAAATCATTTTCCGGAATTGAATAGCCTGGCGAAACGACGAATACTGGTGCTTTTTTAGGTTAAACGAATCAAATGTGATAAAAACTCTTAACCGGAAAGTCCATAATTGCTTGCTTTAATTGACCGTAATACTACCAACCCTAGTTGGTCCTGTATGGAAGGCGAATGGAAGATGTAGTACAAAAACTAAAAACAAATCGACTACATCGGACCCTCCCCATTGAGCGAATGAGGGTGAGGGAGTAATGCTGCAGCCAAAATATTCTTCGAATCCCAATCTTCAGGTTTAAGACGAAGAAGAGGACCTTTCGAGCGATAGCATATGCCAGAGCCTTTAAGCTGAATGATTGAAAGCAGCGTGCCTAGAATCTAAGAGAATGGAAGGCTGCCTTGTTTCAGGCAGAGACCCTTATCGGATTGGGAGCAAGTTAAGCAAAATCGAAATAATGACTGTCCATATTCGTAGCAAACTAAACCCAGGAGTTATAGCTTCGGCGTAACCTACACTCACAAAAGAAGAAAAAAAGAGTCGACAATCGGGCTACAAGATATCGTTAGAACAGTCCTTTCTTCACGAGAAAGTATTCAAACTTGCGGCATTCCTCAGGATTAAAGGAGCTAAGTCTTGCCAAATGAGACGCAGCTACCTCCACTGATATTAGTGAAGGGTGAGCACAGCGTTCCTTGCATACTCCTCTGAGGCGAAGTCTCTTTTGCCGTACAATTTGTGGACGCATTGGATAGTCGTTTTCTAAATTTAGTTGCGTCGGGAATGAGTAGTCAGAGTCGACACTTGTCCCTGCCTCACATCTATGAGCACATGTTGGATTTGGTCGCCAGGTTACTCTGTACATTCGAAGTCAATGAAACGTAGTAAAAGTGGTACTGATCACAGTATTACAATCTGCTAAAAGTCAGTTACCCGAAAGCTATTATCTACTGGAGGCTTTGATTTCAAACTAAAATTTTCTTCGAGAACTAAGATGCATCCTGAATAATTTGGAAAAAAGCAACTGGACCTGACGGCATTTCACCGTTTTTGCTTAAAAAACGAGCACCTAAACCAGCACCGGTGCTTTTCTGATTATATTCTGATATGATCAACAGGTTATCATAGTCTGAAAATCTGGAAATAGCTCGAATCCAATCAATTCCCCAAAAAGGAAAATCATGCCAGAAAACTATATTGCTTTCCTATCCATATTTTCAAAGTTAATGGAAAAACAATTAATACCGAGATTGTCGATTACCTACAAAGGAATGATAAATTAAGCGATAGGCAATATGGGTTCCGAAAGTCTTTTGATTTAGTTTGGCACACGGTTTTGTTATCTATACGGACTTTCTCAAATACTGTGTGGCCAGATAGAACGTTCTTAAGGACATACTTTGCAAGTACTGTTGGATGGCGTTTGTCCAGATATTCTCTATAAACACTAGGGTACCTCAAGGATCAATTCTCTTACCCACTCTATTTCTGCTGCAAATTATTTATCTTTTAAGGAATAAAGTTAAGTTTTTTTTCAGTCTTGCAAATTATAGTACTCTGATAGCGACTTTCTCAAACGACTCGCCAATTATCGCTATTTCTGCACAGCACCAGAGATGCAAACAGATCTGCTCTATAAACAAAACGAAGACCGACAAAATATAATACAATGGAGAACGGAAAACCCAGTTCAATTCTACTCAAAAATAACGCTATATATAACATTTACAAAACAATAGCAAATCCAACGTTCCGCAAATCGTAATTGAGAAAACATCTGTCAAATCAGAAGAAACTATGCATCTCCTAGGCATCACAGTTGGTTCAGATGTATCATGGCAACATGTTACCTCTACTGCCGATTCAGCAGCGTAAAGCTAAGTTACATTTTCTAATCTAAGAAATATTTTACACCAACCCAGCTTCCACTTTTCTTAAATAGATATTGAATACTGATCTCTTGATCGGAGTTTGGACATACACTGAACTCATTACACTTTATCCAAAGACGTGACATCCATCTTATAGACGATTCTTCCCTTACTTAAAATCTGCAGCCTTTGATACAGCAAAGACTTGTACGAGATCTGCCTTTGTATTACAGATATTATAACGACAGATCATCGGGGGAGCTTAGAAAAATAATCCCTAGACCCCCTACATTTCAACGACCTACAAGACCCACAGCTTCAGCTTAAATACACATTTTTAATCTAACAACGACACAGACAACACAATATAAAAATTATTTTTGTTACAGAACAAGCAAACAATAGAACGAACTTCCAGAAGGCATATTTCCACCAATCTAAACATATTCAGGAATATCGCGAATAAACTTTCCCTGGAATTTCTCAGCAATGTAAATCAGATTGCTGAAGGTGAAAAATTTTCCGGGAAAATTTATTCGTGATAGGCCTGATTATAAAAGAAGTCCCAAAATCTCGAGGTTTTCACTGTTATGATCTGCATTTCTCTGGAAAGTATGGGTGTTTTCTTAATCGTCTGCCTAACTAAGATCTGCGTTAGACGTGCTCATAAACGTCATAGGTATTATCAGCATTTGGCTGGTTGTGCATCATTATCTTTTTGACTGCAGAAAGCGCGGGAGATAAAGAAAACAAATTTTAAGTGAGAAAATAAAAGTTTTATTCCAAATTTCTTAATAAATTGTGTCTTTACAATAACATTTATCTTTTTTTTTAATGGAAGAAGAAGCTGCACTGTGGAATGTGGCGAAAACTAAGCTAATAATTCATAAAATGATTCTGATGAAAAATAAATTAATTTCTTGGAAAACCTAGACAAGCTGCTTCGACATATTCGGACAACAGGTTGTCTAGGAACTTTAAGGGTTAGTCAGGCCCCTTCAACAGAGTTGGTGGCGGATGAACCGAAAGGCCAACGGCAGCGCTAAATCCCATAGTGTATACTGATGGCCCCGTGTCCTAGGGGTATCTAATAAATTGGAACTGGCCCTCCAGGTTGGAGGTTGTGCTTTGGGTTAACTACCCAATCATGGAAAAATATAACGGTTACGAAGCAACCAAAAGCCTCGGAAAGGACTGATTTTATTGTTGACGACATGGCTAAACGAAAAAAGGACAACGACGCGACGTTCGTATCTGCACCTGGAATGTGAGAACATTAAACAGGAGAGGTGCAAGCGAACAACTAGCGGAAGCCCTAAACTGCTACAAAGCAGACATTACTGCCATCCAGGAAACGATGGGATGGGCCGGGCAAACAGAGGATGAAAAACTGTGACATCTACTACGGACCGTGTTATAGTGAGCAGAAACAGCGACTATTCGGATGCGGATTTGTTATAAGTGCAAGACTTGGGCAAGAAGTCTTATGTTTCCAAGACATTAGCGAACGCATTGTTATGATCCGCATCAATGCCAAATTCGCCAACATTAGTCATATATGCGCTCACGCCCCAACGGAGTAAAAAGATGACATAGCTAAGGACTGCTTCTATGAGCTCCTTGACAAAACCTATGAGCGACTACCGAATTACGATGTTAAAACCGTGCTGGGAGATTTTAACGCAAAGATAGGAAGAGAAGACATCTTTAGCAGTATTGTCGGAAACCATAGCCTAGAACACGTCTGGTAACGGACTTAGGCTAATTGACTTCGCTACGGAACGAAATGCCACTATATCCAGCACACGGTTTCCTCACCTTGATATCCATAAGGGGACATGGCGGTCTCCAGATCAACGAACGGTCAATCAAATTGATCACATAGCGATAGACAAGCGCCACGCATCCAGTATTTTGGATATCCGAACATTCCGAGGAGCTAACATCGACTCGGACCACTACCCTGTTGCAGCCAAGGTTAGAATGCGGATATCCACTACGCCACAACAATCCAGAAATACTGTGAAAAAATTTAATGTCGAAAGACTGCAATCGCAAGAGACAGCCAAGACCTTCGCGCAACGCGTATCCCTAAACCTCTCGATTAACACCATACCACCAGCATGGAATGTCGAAGAACTATAGCAACGATGCCAACAAGCCATTAGATCAGCCGCAACTGATGTGCTAGGTTTCTCGCGCCCACCAGCAAGAAACCCTTCGTTTGATGAGGAATGCCGACAGATGCTCGCAGCCAAGAACGAGGCCTACAAGGCTAAGCTGCAGGTGAAGACGAGAGCTGCCGTTGAGCTCTATAGGCAGAGAAGAAGGGAAGAACGCCGTCTTTTTAGAAAGAAGAAAAAAGAGAAAGAAAACCGCGCGATCGAGAATATGGAGAGGTGCCACTCCAGGATAGATGTTCGCAAATTTTACCAAAGTGTAAAACGTCAAAGCCAAGGATACAAGGCTCGAACAGAATCCTGTCGAGATGAACAAGGAAATATAGTAGTTGAGACTCAGTCGATGCTGAGGTTATGGAAGAACCACTTCTGCAGACTGTTAAACGGCGATGACGAACAACATTCCGCTGTCAGGCAGAACGAACAATTCAATATTGGCAACCACAGCGAAAGCTGCCAACCACCCGACCTGAGTGAAGTGAGGATAGCAATATCTAAACTGAAGCTTAATAAGGCTGCCGGAAATGACGGCCTTCCCGCCGAGCCTTATAAAGCCGGCGGAGATGACTTGGTAAGTAACATCCACCAACTCATCAGCCGAATCTGGTTGGAAGAAAGTATGCCTGAAGAATGGAAACTCACATCGATTGCCCGATCCACACAAAAGGAGACCCTCTGAACTGCGCCAACTAGAGAGGAATACGTCTCCTCAACATCGCATACAAAATTCTATCTGCCATAATATGTTTATGGGTTTAGCAGTAAATGAGGGCAAGACGAAGTATATGCTGTCAACACGAAAGGACACACAACATCGACGAATTGGACAGAACGTCACCATTGACAGATAAATCTTTGAGGTATTACGGGACTTTATCTATCTCGGTTCCGCTATTAACTCTGACAACAACATCTCGTCAGAAATTAAACGAAGAATTACTCTTGCCAACCGCTGTTTCATCGGGCTAAGAAGGCAATTCAGTAGTAAAGCCCTCACTCGAACTACTAAGGAGATCTTATTTAAGACCCTGATCATCCCAGTCCTGCTCTACGGCGCTGAAGCATGGACCGTCTCAAAAGCTGATAAAGAAATCCTTGGTCGATTTGAGAGGAAAATTCTTCGAAAAATCATCGGTCCCGTTTGCGTTGACGGGCTATGGAGACGAAGATTCAACCAAGAACTATACGAGCTGTACAGCGACATGCCCCTGGTCAAAAAAAAAACTCCGCATTGGACGTTTAAGATGGCTAGGACATGTAGAACGAATGGACACCAATACTCCGGCTCGCAGAGTCTTCAATTCCCAGCCAGACGTCGGACGCAGTAGAGGAAGACCTCGCCTTGAGTGGCGCGCACAAGTAGAAACCGACCTTAACCAACTTGGAGTGCGCAACTGGTGGCAGTTAGCTAAGGACCGGGCTAATTGGAGAGGCATGTTGGTTGAGGCCAAGGTTCATTCCGGACTGTAGCGTCACTTAATAATTAACTTTCTGTTCCTGTACCATTTTCGGTAGGAATAAAATGTAACAAAACTGAACAGAAAAATGAAAAAATAAAACAATATTTCGGTTTCGGTTGCTTGGTGGGCTTGGCCCTTTACAAACCAAAAATGTCTTTCGGAAGCTAGTACATTAGCAATTACATTTCGCTACGACCAACCAAATCACCTGGTCGTTCCTTTGGAAAAAGACACTGTGCCGGAGGCCTGTGCAGCTCGATTATTCGAAATACTTGTTCAAAGCACCAATTGTAAAGTTCTTTGCGTGAGAATTTTCCAGCCTTATCATACTGCAGATTTATAATTTCACATACCAAACTTGTAAAACCAATATAACATGAAATCAATGAAAATAAAAACACATCAATTCTTTCCGTTTTACTCAAAAAGCTCGTCGTTTATATAAAAGGTTAGAAAACACCAATTTTACATATGGATACAGAAATGTACACTTTAGCTCATGGCGTTGTAATACGGCAAAAGGACATTCACACAATATGGACCTCTGTTAAAAATTTATTGAAACAGTTTTTCAATCTTCCCTTTAATATAAAGGCACCTAATTTTTTTTTAAATTCAAAAAATTAACGTTCAGAAGGATTCGAGTCAAATCAATCTTCTGTTTCATCTTAAAGCTGAGCCAACAATTTTCCATCAGTGGAGACCGATGTCAACACCCATGCAGCAGTGGGTGACTTCATACTGTATATTATGTAAGTTAAATTAAACCAGTTTTTCAATTGTTTAAAAAATTTTTTTTTCTTTAGAGAAGCCTCTGTCTTTATTGAGAATCAAATTAATTTTTTTTTTTTAACGTTTATTTGTTCACAAAATTTTTTTTTACTTAATTAATAGCCTAAATAAACTTAAAAGCTAAACATATGAACTGTGACAAAGTGAATGGCCATTATGGTTCGCAATCCATGTTTTATTGGTTTTTTTTATATAACTATGCATATGTATTGAATATTATTATAATATTTGTATTATTATTTTTTTTATTATTTGTAAATAGGAAAATGTGAATAGAAAACCTATTAGAAGACAGTCGCAACTTTTTTTTTTTTTTTTATACATAACTAAAACTTACAAGACTAGCTTAACCTATCTAAACCTATCTAAACCTATCTAGGCCCTGTCATGTGATCTTTATTCCATCGGCTAACAAGCAGAGAGTAAGCACAACGCTTACTTCTCCCAGTTATCGCTAGATCAAAAATCACATGTCAGGGCCTAGTTTTACTTAACCCTAAGTTTCGGCTTCAGCAGAGCCTAGCCACCAGTATTTATCTCTATTTAACCTTTTAGTGTTATTTTTATCGCATTCAGGTATGCTAATGCAGTATCTCATTCGATCAGTATTCCCACCCCCAAAAGGCTCATAAAGGATCCTTTTATCTGTTGCTCTCCTTGCAGCATGGTATATGATTGGGACGTTCGTTGAGTCCGATAGGTAGCCATATGCATCCAGAAATAGGAATGTCTCTGGATGAATGTATCCGCTTTCTAAGGCATTTCTGAAATACCCAGGATTCGGATAGAATAATCCAGAGATTAATTCGTTTTCGCTAACATTTGCCGAACGAGCAAAGTGATTCCTTACGAGATCGAGTATGACATCGTCAATTCTAGATACACCGGAAGCATCCAGAAGTCTTTTGTTTGAGACCTAGTGCCTAAACTCGGAATGTGCACTCCTATATATCTGCATGCAGGCTCTGAGTCATTTGCGCTCGAACACTTGGAGCTTTTCCATATACGATGGGTTAACGTTCCACCATACTGGACTCGCATAAGTCAGAATTGGACGAACGAATTCTTGGTAACAAATGACCTTCACATCGGATCTTAAATAGTTGGAATAAAATAGGCTTTTTAGCGACATGAATGCCGCTCTTGCCTTCTCTAATTGAATATTTAGGTGCTCATTATAATACAAAAACTTGTCCAAATGAACACCTAGATATTTCACAACGGTCTTTGACTCGATCTGAAGACCATTTGAACTCGTTATTTTTAGATTTCTCCAGTTGCGTTTCAAGTCTGAATTACCACGTCTTATTGGGGTGCGGAACAGCATGGTTTCACATTTCGTATAATTGGTTTTAAGTTTCCATTCGGAGCAGAAACCTTGAAACCTATCAAACTTGCTTTGAAGTTGAGTTTGGATGTCTTCAATTGTCGAGCCGCTTGCATACAGTGTAGCATCGTCGGCAAATGCCAGCGAATTGTCGAGTTCCCTAAGTATGTCAGAAATGTATATATTAAAAAGCTGTGGAGCAGTAACTGTTCCCTGCAGAAGACCATTAGTGACCTTAAAAAATTTCAGCTGTCGTGTATTCTCTATCTGTTAAGACAAATTTCTTTCTGTGTATCATGGATGCTATCATCTTTGTTAGATGAGAAGGAAATTCATATCGAATAAGTTTATAAATTAATCCGTCGATCCAAACCGTGTCAAAGGCTTTTTCGATATCTACCAGGCAGGCAGCTGTACATCTTTTGGCGTTAAGATTCCAGTTAACATCCGAAATCAGTTTCGTAATAGCATGCACTGCCGAGTGATTTCCTTTGAACCCAAATTGATTCCGCGGTATATTCTCCTTTTCATTACAGACGAACAAAATAGACTTACTAATAACTACCTCAAAGATCTTCCCGATATTAGGCAGGAGACTTATTGGCCTATAACTAGAAGGATCAGAAGGATCCTTTTTCTTTTTAATTATTGGAAACACCTTTGATATTTCCCAGCAACTCGGGAAGTAGTAGTTATTTAGAAGATTGTTAAAGATAACACAGTATTGCCGTATGATGTCTACTGGTATATGCTTAAGCACGATGTTTGGAATGTTCTCAAAACCACTTGACTTCTTCGTATTCAGTTTCCTAAATCTTTCAGTCAGTTCGTCAAGAGTCGTGAAGTAATTGTTAGTCTGTTCATCAGTTAGTTCGTCAACTTTTAACCACACTCCGAAAATGTCAGTAAAGTAGCGATCTCCCTATTGTGAAATCTCCTCAGTTCATAACTTACTTCGACCGATTTGCAGCTGGGAAGTTCCTTAGAGTGGACCGCCTCAAAATGAGAGCCAATTACTTTGAGCTTGTCTGCTCCACCATCTATAACATAGCGGTTATTTATGATGGGATAACCTGAGATATTAATCCCTATCTGTGATAGAAGCATCTGAGAAGACAGTGGTATCTTCAGTTTTGGAATTTTGACAACGTTACGTGGTTTAAACATTTTACTTATCTTTGGAAACATGTTCCTGTTGTCTGATTTTATAATGCTTTCAGCACGTTGTTTCCAGTAATCGTTGACACTATTCTGAAACTGCTGGCTCAACAGAGTCTTCACATTCCTCAGAAGGTATAAGAATCAAATTAATACTGAAGTAAAAGATACAGAGTCGAAAAAAAATCTTAACCTATTGCAGACGGCGATCTTTGTATCGGCATATGGATTGATGCGAAGTGTCGTTGTTAACTGCGTCAGCATTAACCAGAGATAAGGGAAGACGTCGAACGTTGTAATCGGCATATGAATTGATGTGGAGTGTCAGCATTTTACGTGCATCCGTCGGTCGGTCGTTCAATCGTCATGTGGATGGATGCAGAGTGTGATAATTAACTGAGTCAGCATGAGCAAGCGGTTTGTTTATTTATGATTCGTGGGTTTCATAGCACTGCGAATTTAATCTCTATCGTGTGTGGGGCGATATTGGATTTTAAATTTTATCGGTGGTTACTTATACGCTGGCAAAACACTACTACACTACGCAGAAACTTCGTTGAAGACAAAAATATTTTGTTGGTGTGCACATTTCTGCGCAGACCGTCTGTGTCGTGTTCATCCTTTTCGAAGGTCTGCGTGAATTCAAAACTTTTTGAATTTTTCTTGGTCTGCAACGACATGTCAGTTTGGTAAATTTTGCACAGACGAGCCAAAAAATTCAAGCAATGATAAGTGCAGCACAAGCAGTATCCGTCATTCTTCCGACCCGACGACCACGACACAAACTAATGTCTGTGCAGACATTTTTAAAAAAATTTTAAATGTCTGCACCATGTGTGGCGAAGGCATGCTTGCACAGACTTGAGATCTGCAACGACCGCGACGTGTCTGCGTAGTGTATATGAGCTATAATGCGCTGCTTGAACGAACATGATAAGTTTATAGAGCAAAGCTGAGTAGTAATGGTGGTATTAGCAAAAAGTATAGAACTACATAGAGTGCGCATCTCATACAGCAAAAATTTTCTATGTGGGGTAATGATATTGACATCCCAGTGTTCACATTGCTACCTGAGCATCAAACACGTTGTTGCAGAGTTGTACCTACAATTTGATATTAAATAGTTTGATACCATAAAATTGCATTTCAAAAATACAGCCATACATGGCAGAGTCCCAATTCATGTAAAAATATACAATTTTATTTCGCTTTTTAAAATTTTAAACTGTAAATTTTACAACACTGTTCAAAATGGCTTCATGTACACTTAAAACATCCAAGGATATTGTACAAAATCTTAAACTATACTGCATTGTCTTCCTTCTCTGAACCCCAGTTTTTGTATTGTCATGCTTTAAGAAATCGTAAGCACCTTGCCTACACTTTCCAAAGACGATGCTCTCTATTATTCTGTAAAAAAAACAACACAATGTTACTTTTCTACAAACAAATACCTTATCTACAATGCTGATAATTTAATACTGAATTGTTTGAGCTTTATACTACCAATAAAAATGAGCTCAAATCTGAAAGGCCCTGTTGGCTCGGCGGAGGGTTTAAAAACAAAACCAAAACTAATTGATTTTGCGACCGGAGAATGTCTCGATGGAAATTAGTTTGTAATCACAAAAACAGACTCCACACGCGACCAAATTTATAATAGCAAACAAATATAAATAGTTATCGGGAATTATTTTTCCCAATGAATTTTTTTCCATTCAGCAATGTAAATTGATTGGTGAATGGGGGGAAAATACCTTGGGAAAAATTATTCCCGATAACCCCTATTGAAATAAACTTACCGAAACACCCTCGATTCATGCCTTAATCGAGGGTGTTTGGAAATTCATATCCCACGACTTTTATAAAATGAAATCATTTATTTCGTTACTGTTAATAATTACAGACTGGAATATTGAATCAATCAATATGGAAACAATTCGCAAGTATAAGAATATAAAATAATAAAATAAAACTATAAAAACAAATAACATACGAGGTATAAATAAAAATAAAAAAATAAAAAGTAGACTTTTGCGTATGGATGAGGACAAATTAACAAAAAATAAAATAAAAAATATTTCCGACAGGTTTAGAGATATCATTCTACAATAAGCTCATATTCAGACACTTCTTTGCACATTTCGTTGAACTCGTTTACAAAATTCTTCAATTCAGCCTGTCAATGGGATGAGATGAGATGGTTAAGAAAAACACATGAATAGAAAATAAAACTTACATTTTCTTTAACTTTCCTCTGGCGGTCCTTTGTCTTCTTTTTATATTGTTTAGCCGCGGGGATTTCTTCTTCATCTTCGGATGCATCACTATCCATAAACATGACAAAGTTGTGGCGAAGTTTACGCTTCCTTTGAAATGGCCTGGTGTATGAACGTCTCGCAGCCTGGTTTTTAAGTACGTACGTGATTAATACTGCCAATGAATGCTGTATTTATTTTTTAAAACAAATTCTACAAAAATGTGCAAGCTTTATACTACCAATAAAGATGAACTTGAATCTTTAAGGCCCTGTTGGCTCTGCTATTGTTTTAAGAAGTAAACTTCGAAACAATAGCAATTTATTCTAGCGACTTAGAACTCGTCTTGATGGAAACAGATTTTAACCAACAAAATAGGTTCAATGCGCGGTTATGTATAAAGAAAAGTTTTGAGACAAACTAACCGAGAACTCTTTGTTTGCTCTTTATAGTGCTACCATTGCACTTCACTAGATCGTCGTTCCAAACACGAAGTGGCGTATGTGTAAATTCTTAATTAGCGTTGCGGTAAAGATAATAAAATCATATACGTGAAAAATAAAAGTTTTAATAAAACTATAACGCTTTGAGAGATACATTTACGGCACTTCGTGTGATGATAAATGACGACCTGTGGATAATATACGTTGAATATCTCAAAATGCCAATTTTTGCAGATACGCCACTTCGTGTTTGGAACGCCGAGATGATGGTTAAGGTGCGTGTTAAGTAAAAGTTCTGTGAGTCGGTCTTAAGTAACGTTCGAGAGCAATCTCGCAAAAGGATGCAGTCTTGAAGGTAGAGAGTTGATATTTTACTCTCGAGATCCGGAATGCATGTTGATCCGGTCTTCCGTTTGCAACTTTTTTGTATGAGTTGACTCCACGCCAAAGAGGATCAACCCAAATCTAACCGATGTAACAGCTGTGCAAAAAATGTCGATGTGGCCTAATTACAGAAAATGCCTCTGTTATGATTTGTTTACATACTATACATAACGGGTTTTTTTAGAGGTTTATTTTTCAAATAGAGATAAAACTGACAATTTGTAGACAAATCGGGCAATTTTAATGTTATTTATGTTCATTTCATCGTAAACAGTTTGACAAACGAACAACGCTTGCAAATTTATTCCGAAAATAATTGTTCAGTTCGCGAAGTTTACCGCAAGCTCAGTCCATTTTATGGTCGACATAAACGTCCATCAGAGCAATTAATTCGGTTATCCATGGATCGTTTTCACACAACGTTTACTCTATGTGATTATACGCATCCGCAGAGAAGTCCAACAGTGCGCACCGAAGAAACAATTGCCGCTGTATAGCAAAGTGTTGAAGAGGACTCGGATGAATCGGTTTGCCACCGCTCACAGTAATTGGAGCGTTTCTTATCATTTTATGGAACATTTTGCGCAAAGATCTTGGCTTACGATCTTACAAGATTCGGCTTGTGCAAGAATTAAAGCCGCTAGATCATGCAAGGCGTCGTCGTGATTTTGGTGTATGGGCCGAAAATGAAATTGATCTCGATGCTGATTTTCATTGCAAAATTTGGTTCAGTGATGAGGCTCATTTTTGGTTGAATGGCTACGTCAACAAGCAAAATTGCCGCATTAGGAGTGAAGACAATCCACATGAGACCCTTGAGATGCCATTACATCGACAAAAACTGAGTGTTTTTTGTGCTCTATGGGGCTGGTGGAGTCATTGGGCCATACTTCTTCCGAAATGATGCTGGAGAGTCAGTTACCGTTAATGGAGACCTGTATAGAGCCATGGTAACCGACTACTTAGTTCCCGAATTGGATGGCATGAATGAGATGTTGCAAAAAGACATCGCTACATGCCACACAGCGCACGTCACAATCGATTTATTGAAGGAAACAATCGATGAGCGCATAATTTCGCGGAATGGACCTGTCAATTGGCCACCAAGATCGTGTGATTTGACACCATTGGATTATTTTCTTTGGTGATATGTGAAGTTTGGGGACTTGGAAGTCAACATTCGTGGTGTTATTGCCGACATTGGACCTCTAGATTTGGCTTTATTTGAACTAGCCGCGACGGCCGGATGCCCGGGTGCGACATATTTTACATCTGCATGTAAACATTGAAAAACTCTGATGTTTATCAACCGATTCACTTGAGAAGAAATGTTTTTGAAATTTGGTACAAGTTCAACCATTAATCGCCTTAAGCGCCGGAATAGTTATGCAATTTTCAAAAAAATAGCCGTTCAGCTGTGTTAACTTAACGTGCATACTGTCTGACAACACTGGACACCAGTCCAGTGGAATATCGTCTTCACGCTTTTATCAACGCATAAGACGTTCGAATGAACTGGTTGAAGCGGTAAAAGAGAGTGTAGCCCATGACCCACATGTGTCGTATTGTCACCGCGCTCAGCATTTTGGAGTCAGTGAAACCAGATTGCGGCACATTTTGCAATTGACTCGAAGAATATTGCCGACAGACCGTCGATTTCGCTCGAAGCTAAACAGTCGGTGGTAGGCACTTGACACACTAGGCACGGGATTATAAGTTCAATACCCGGTTAGGGAATAAAAGTTCTTTTAATAATCATACAGAGAATGGAACGTTCAATCATTAGAAAGAATTTTATGAGGACACTTGGTAATGTCCAAAACAGCTACAATTCTAACCAAATTGTTTTGTTGTACACAAGTTTTTGTTGTAGTTTCGATCATTCAAGTGATAAACGGCAAAAAGTTCCCAACCGTAATTGTCAGGGGCTGTCCCCTTAAGAGTTAGAATCGTTGTTACTCCTAACTCACCCACAACCAGTCGGTCGAATTGTTGACAATGCACCTGATTTTTGAAGCAAAGTTTGATAACCGACGAGGCCCATTTTACTCTTCGAAAACATGCCACATTTGGATAACGGAGAATGCACACGAGATCCATGAATCGCAGTCATTTAGACCAAAAATTAGCATCATTGTGCCATTTTTCGAAGGAGAAACTGGTAATGGGAATCGATGTCGGTGAATTTTGGTTCATTACTGCTCACAAATTCGTAAAAAAAAGTTCTGAAACGGTTTCTGGTTTGACGATGCCCAATGCCACACCGCAAATCAGACAATATAGTTTCTTCAACGAAATACCAGGAAATTGCAAGACAGATGAGCTTGCCAGACACGGCACAACCTTCGATATTCGATAGGTGTGAATCCTACATCGCTACATGTAATTTACAGATCAAACTGCGATCAAGAAAGCAAACCGCACATGGATAAACGGCAAAACGTGCCAAATATCCAGGCAACTCTGGCCTAACTGGCACACCATCGGCTTGACAATGTTCTGTTCAGCATTATCAAGCTCTTTCAGCGACTATCAACCTCTACATTGGGAGCACTAAGAACCGTGAACGTAGATTGGGTTTTAACAAGTCTGTGAAATTTTGGCTGCAGCATATGAGGGTGAAAGGAATGAGTCTTTACACAAAGACACCATTTACTGTTCCCAGTTGGGTATGGAAAATTTCCAAAGACGTTGTCAACGGTGTTCGTGCACAATCCCAGTTTCTTGCGAAAGATCACATTGTTAATCAGGTTAATCAGAATCGAAATGGTGACGGATGACCCCAAAAGGTTAACGCTAGAGCTCACATAGTTCACACTGACACCGCATGTCAAATATTTTTAAATTACTTTCCGTCCAGATTGCGCGTTGAGCTTTTGGTCAACAACACAATCACGCACATCAATGGTAGACTCTAATGGCATCTTGGAAATACGATGGGATGGCCTAAAGCAAAAAAGTACGCAAAACCGTTATAGTAAGCAGAATCAGAGATTACTTAAGATGCGGATGTCAGAATTTCGCAACTTCGGTGTTGTCACTTTTGGAATCAAAAGCAGGGACCCCGTGATTGCTAGTCCAACGCACTAACGACTAGACCACTGCAAGCACCAACTACAGAAACAAGTCTCCTCAACATCTTATCTGCCGTAATATTTGTAAACCTGAAACCGTTTACCAACAACATGGACGGCCCTATCAGTGTGGCTTTAAATCAGGACAGTCCACAACTGATCAAATTTTCACACGTCGGTAGATCTGGTAAAAAGCAAATCCAAATCGATACGCGCCACCTATTCATCGATTTCAAGGCCGCATACGACAGCATTTATAGAGACGAACTATAAAGAGCTCTGCCTAGTTTTGGTATACCCCCAAAATAGATACGTTGCTTCAAAATAGAGATCATGAGAATGTGGTCAAACATAGTTAACTCACCGATTGATCAAACGTTGTCTCTGGGTCAGGATCCTTAAACAATTCACTGCAATCGGTTTCATTTAAATGTGCCTTCTTGTTCAGGGTGCCACCCTTTTCACCTCCACAACTATCCTTTTCGATCATAGTTGAGCACAGCATCTGTTTTATAGTTTTTTGTTGCTTATCACCGTCAAAGACTGACTTTATCTGATTACTAGTTGCCGGTTTCACTACTGGCGATGGTATTTTATCCCTCAACCGTCTTAATCTTTGCATTTGCTCCTTTATATGATGCTTTCCTGTAAGTGCTAATTTTTCTGTTGATTCGATAACAAGGTCATCCTCGTCAGCTTCAATCATCTCGTCAAAGCCGAACATGTTGGAGTTGGTGAGTGGACCAACTGACTTGCTTTGTTCTTTGATTTCATCCCTGTCACCGAGATTATCGATCGTATCGTCAAAGCCATGCATGTTAGTATTGCTGGTGGGTTCGTTAATCGATTTCTCTGAATTATTTGATCTTCTGGACTTATTGGTGGTTGCGTTCTCTTTGCTTCCCCCCGTATCGCTTTCCTTTTGCCTGTTGTTATCCATAACCAATGTCGGAAGACTGACGATATCTAGAATGTTGATAGCTTTCAATGGACTGCGATAACTCAATGCACGACGGGGATTTGAATGCTGTCCGTTGACTTTAGGCGGGGCTATATTTTCACCATTGGAATCATTTGAAGAGAATGACGACGTTGATTTGGATTTATTTTTTGACGGTGTCAATGGAATGTAATCCGATGAGAAAGATGGCAAATTAGCCGAATTCCTGCTGAAGTAGAACGTTTGCGGTAGTTTGTCATTGTTTACACGCCAGGGAGTTGAGCCACCATGAACAATAGGAGACAATTGTGCATTTGGAGACGTTAACGAACGAACTGGAGTTGATTGGGCGACAAATTTCTGCGCCATTGCGAGAAGCTGTTTTTTGTCGGTTATCATTTTTCTCTCATGCGTAGTTTTATTGTGGCGTGCTTGCTTCATCATTGCGGATCGTGCCAAGTCACTGAAACCTCGTTGGTCACGGGCGGGTTCTTCGGCCGCAATGTCATCGCCATCATGAAAATCAATATCAAACGGAGATGCATCTTCCACGAGATTTTCTTGAGGTGATTTAAGTTTGGGTTTAGCGATAACTTTTGGCTTTGCAAGGACATTATTGGCTTTGGGTAAATTAGTATTTGTAGCTGCTTTACGTCTTCGCCTAGGAACCACAAGTTTTCCGGTTCCCTTCTTATGCTTTGCCACTGTAACCTTTCCAGTACTGATCATTTTTTGGATGATATCGGCAACCGGGTCATTCGTATCAGACTGGGATGATTGTGAAAGGAACTCATAGACTGTGTTAGGTTTTTCAGATTTTCTGCTGGGTCGATCGATCTTCGGCTTCTCTATATTTTGGACGGATACACTTTTATTCTCCACACGACTGTGGTAAAACTTTTTTGTGCTGTTCATCTTAGTTATGCTAGGCATGGCCGTTTCATTGTCTCTTTCAGCAGAGGATGAGAGTAATTCTTCAATTAAATCTGATTTATTCAAAAGATTTGCAGATCTTGATAACGTAGGGATGGTTTCTTCAGCTACTGCAAAGATAAAAAAAAAATGTTAAAGGAAGAAGACTTCAACAGGGTTTGACAAACTTACGGCTTTTGTTCGGTGAATCGTGATTTGTTTCAACTTTCTGTTGGGTTGTTTCTTGCGATGGCATTTTTGCGAGACTTTTAGAAGATTCTTCTTTCTTGTTCTGGTTTGCCTGTGGGACTATACTGCTTCTGTCCATGGAAACGGAAAGGTCAGCTTCATTTAACATCGATTTCGGCTCCATATAATCATTTGGAAGTCGATGAATTTTTACTCGAGACCTTCGGGTTGTATGTGATAACGGTTGCTTTAGAGTTTTCTTTGATAGGTCTTTCCATGTCGGAGCCCGCTTAGACCGACTATTTTCCTTGTCATCGTCGCTTTCAAATTCTGCTGAACTTGAATACTCCCTTTCTTCTTCTTCTATTACGGGTACAGTCTGTTGCTTGAAAGCAGGAAGCGTGCTCTCATACGTGCTAACTTCAATGAGAGGCGAAAGAATTCGTTTCGATATTAACTGAGGATTTTTCTCGCTACGAATTCTTCGCAATTGGGCAGGAGTCTCACCAAACGTAGTACTCGACCAATCCTGTCGAAGTCGCTTAATCAACGACTGATCTGGCACAGCTTCTGGGGATCTACGTCGACAATTACTTTTAGTGTTTATGGGAGATTTATACACAACGGTTTTTCTGCTATTTGTATCGGGTTTATTCGATTCTTGCTGCATCTCATCAGTAACGGGTGCTAATGATACCCTTCGTACACCAACAGATTTCCTACGGGTAGACAATTTCCTTTTGGTGTTATTAAGTTGTTTTCCAGAATCTATTACACCAAGTTCCTCAATCGGTTTTATTATTTTTCGAACTGGGCTACTTGGTTCGATTACATTCTCCTTCCTGTCCCGTTTTGTATTTTCTTCCAATTGATTACCCACACTTCGAGCATTTCTCCTCAAAGACATGTTTGTCTTTCTACTCGCGTTAGTTGAAATTACATTACTTATGTCTCCCAAAATAGGACTCAGTGGGGTCCTTGACCGTGCATCATCTGTATATTTCAATATCTGTCGTCGTTTAGAATTAAAATCCCTAAGGTTGTTATTCTCACAGGACTCACCACCTGCGTTTAGTGGGGTTGAGGTATTGGGAAGGCATTTCTTTAAAAAGGGCGTAGTCATAGGACCATCTTTTGCCAACACTGGGGATTGTTGTAAGATAAATGGGGACTTATGAAGCTTTACTTGTAATTTCCGTGTCGATGGAGTCAATGGAGGAAGATCTCGATGCTTCGCTTTGGTCACCCTTCCGTTTGGCATTTTTGGTTGCACTTTTGTTTGTACAGACATACCCTTCTTTTTTTTAGTCATGTTTTTTTTATTTTTTCAGTGGAATTTTCGCGCGCAATTAGGATTAGGATTTGACCGGAGACAATGCGACGAATAATTCACATATATTTAATGTTTTGAAGCACGCAAAATTGATATTTTTTGTTGAGTTTTATTATTTATTCACTTTTACTATAATTTATTACGTTTATAAACATTTCAAATTTGAAGCGCAGTTCAAATGCCATGATATTTTTTTGGCTTTGATTAGTGATGTTGAATGCGTTGACGTGCGTTGTGGTGACGCCATTTTAATTCATGTTGCTTCGTTGAGTTTTTTTGTTTTAGGGTGGTAGCACGTATATTTTGTTTATCGATTTCATCATATTCATAGAAATTTATATCATCAATATAGGATATAGAGTTTGCACTTATAACAAAATAATTAGTAATTTATGTATTGATAGAATTATGTGTCTATTGCTCTTTCTCAGTTATATACATTTTTTTCCAGTTTAGAACAAACGTTTGATGTGTAAAAGTGACTGGTTAAATGTCAAAATAGCATTTCAAAGTTTACAACGTTCACCTTCTCAGTTTGCACAACAAATTGCTGTGAGAAAATTCCGATGTTGTTTGAAAAGATTTTTCATACAATTTTTGACAGTTAATTTATCACGTCGTAGTCTCATCACAATAGATAACTCGAAGTTTTACTTTTTCTGTGTTACTTAATTCTGAAAATGTGGATTAAATTTAATCTAGAGTTAACTCATGAGGCACTTTTACAGTGTAGGATTAAATTTGACTACCTAAATGTGTTGTGATTCAATATGACAATGCTGATAATTTTTTA
The DNA here is from genome assembly GCA_949824845.1 of Rhingia rostrata. Classification (NCBI taxonomy): domain Eukaryota; kingdom Metazoa; phylum Arthropoda; class Insecta; order Diptera; family Syrphidae; genus Rhingia; species Rhingia rostrata. Next base: position 42,568,608 of record OX463756.1, read on the forward strand.
AATTTTTCTGTCAAAAAGTTTTCGAAAAATATATAAAAAAAACTTCCTCTGCAAAATATTTCTACAGTACCTATATCTTAAAATAAACCATAAATGTTCATGTAAAGAAACATAACAGACTTTCAAAGAAAAATAATATGTGATCATAATAATATTAATTTTCTCTCATTTTATTTTTAATTTTATCCTTTCCAGGGCTTTTCTAAAATGGAAAATCGCCTCATTTTATAATTAAGTGTTTAACAAAAGAGACAACATTAAAACGTCAAAACGATATGATATTTTTTTCATTTGTACAAAGTGAAACACAAATTAAATCATCAGTTGGAAAAAGGGAACATGTCCTAAAATATCAAAAATGACATTTTGATGCAAAAGTCATCTCTATCGTAGACGCATCTGTAAAAAATGCATCTCAAGCACTCAAAACATTGACAGCGTTTATATTTATTCATAAACTCATTATAAGGAGTAATAATATGTTACGCACTCCTTAAAATTACTCTAAACGCAAAAACTTTATTCATAAATCGCATACAACGATGAATAGGGTCTGCATAACCTAAACGCTTCTGATGATTGAATAGTGCCTGTAAGCGCATTTTATTTTTTTATTTCTGTATACACAGACGGCCTTAAGCATCAGGGTTACTAAAGTCAATTGTAAGCTTAAAAATCTTCCAAAGTATTTTTTATTATAGCAGCTGTGTTTCACTGTTTAATTTTCAAATAGTAATTCTACAGGCTCAACATTGTAAACGATGGTATGAGTCAATATTAAGTCAACAAAATGTCAGAAAAGTGTCAAAAATTTATTAGTTTTCGCCATAAGTTTCGCAGCTATAAATTATCCCTTCGCAACACTGACGTGGTGTGGAACAGCCAATTGTAAACATTTTATGAATAAAAATATGTGTAACCCTGAAAAGGGGCTGTATGCTTACCCCCTTATTCATTAGAATTCAATAAAACACATCTCAACTGTTGCATAAGTTTTTAAGCCTTTATTCAGGGTCCACAAATTCTTATTCATAAAATATTTCCCCACCCATAAGATTGCTTTTACACGTTGACCGTTGAGTCACGACTCACATGAATGCGAAAGAGAAAGAAAGTTCAAAAAGTTGAGGGGGGAAATATTTTGCCCTGTGAGTCGTGAGTAAATTTGTCCGTGACTCTTTTTGACGTTTTCTTTTCTCTTCCTTCTTATCGTTACGTTGCTTGAGATAATTTCGTTGCCTGGAGAGTTGGTTTCGCTACGACTGCTTTTGTACATAGATTCTTGAGAAAAAAGTAGCAGTGTGTGAAGCAGAATAAAAGAGGAATGTCAAATTTGAGTCAATACAAAAAGACGCAGGTGTAAAAGCGCGAGACTCACGAAAGAAAATAACAAAAGAGAACTTCGAAAAAAGTCATGACTAAGGGTCAACGTGTAAAAGCAGACTTATAGTCGTACAGGGTTTGTGTCAAAAAAATTACCAATTGTAATAGATTAAATTGGATATTTCACAACTCGGCAGAGCTACCAAGGTATTCTTTTTATGGTTGCGAAATCCATAGCGACAACTTTGTTTTCAACACTTTACTAACATTTTGTTGACTTATGTTGACTCACTAATATAGTTTACATTGTTGAGTCTGTAGGTAAAGAAGAATTACCATTTGAATAAATTAAAATGAGAAACACAACTGCTAAAATACAAAAATACACTTGATAATTTTTTCAACTAACAATTGAACCATTGGTAACCCTGATGCACAGCCACCTATGTATACAGAAACAAAAAAAAAATTAGTGCATAACTTTAATTAGTTTATGAATAAGGCTGGTATTGTTTATGTTGTGTACAATGTAGACATTCCGCTGACAGGCAGAACGAACCGTTCAGGCACCGACAGCGAAAACTGCCATCCACCCGGCCTGAGTGAAGTGAGGATAGCAATATCTTAACTCAAGCCGCATAAGGCTGCCGGAAATGACGGCCTTCCTGAGCTGAGCGTTATTATGCCTCCAACTCATAAACCAAATTTGGTCGGATAAAAGTATGCCTGAAGAATGGAACCTCCGAATCGTTTGTCCCAAGAAGTCCAAACTGATACCCACCATCCATTCATCGATTTCAAAGCCGCATACGACAGCATTTATAGAGACGAACTATACAGAGTCATGTCTAGTTTCGGTATATCGCCCAAACTCGTCCGTTTGTGTAGGATGACGATGGAAAATTCTGGCTGCTCCATCAGGGTCGGATACGACCTCACCGACACATTCAATACCAAAAAAGGAATTACTCTTGCCAACCGCTGTTTCTTCGGGCTAAGAAGGCAATTTAGTAGTAAAGCCCTCACTCGAATTACTAAGAAGATCCTATATAGGACTCTGATCATCCCAGTCCTGCACTACGGCGCTAAAGCAAAAATGTCAAAAGTGGATAAAGAAATCCTTGGTCGATTTGAGGACAAAATTCTTCGGTCACGCTTGCGTTGACGGACAATGGAGTGGAAGATTCGTTAAATAACGAACTGTACAACGACATGCCTCTAGTCAAAAAATTTGCATTCGACCGAATGGACACTTCGTTCTCACAGAGTCGCAGTAGAGAAAGACCTTTCCTATGTGAGAGCGCACAAGTAAAAACCGTCTACAACCATTTTGGAGTGCGCAACTGGAGGCAGTTAGCTAAGAACGGGCTAATTGGAGAGGCATGTTGATAGAAGTCCAGGTTCATTCCGGATTGTAGTACCACTTAAGTAACTAAGTAAAGTAATGAACAAGGGGCTGAGAATCTTATTTTATCATATTTCAAAAATTTGAGAAAAAAAAAAATTTATGGCGCAACAGGCTCGTTAGTACCCAGGGCCTAGCTTTCTTCTCACAACCATTCATGTGTGCGTGTGTACTTCTTAGCACGATGGTGGGACCTCCTGTTTTATGCCGACTCCGAGCGGCTATGTTGAGATAAGTTTTTCATGACAATTAATACTACTTGGATGATTTGTCAGATCATCACGAGAGGAGGGCCAGTGAAAAATAATTTAGGTGTTGCTACGGCTGGGAATCGCACTAACCATCGCGCCACTGAGCCCGTCCAAAAATTTGAGAACCATCTAATAAAAAGAATAAAATATTTAGGTTTTTGCGTTTTCCCAAAAGTACGTTTAGATGGTCGCTTCCTCCAAAGGAAGTACAAAAAGCACTCTATTGTCAAACTTAATACCAGTAAAGTAAAGTTTGGCTGGGATAGGATAGAGTATAAAACGATTCGCACAGCGGATTGAAGCCTTCTTATGATTCTTTATGTATTTATCAATCATATCGAACGCCTCAATCTAATAGAAGTTGCAGGTTCCATTTAACCTACAGAAGAAGGTATTCGTGACTGCCAATAGCTACTCAGTCCCTCGTACACGAGAAGCTGGTGGCATAGGAAAGAAGTTAGGACAAAACATAGACCGGCGTGATAATATCGTCTTTCTGTATTAAAAACAAAAACCAGTTAAAATCAACACACGCATTGTAGTAGGTATACTTCATCATAAGTATATTCGAGTTTTGACTGTATAACAATACCCTAGGCAGACAGTTGTGATTCTATTTACTGTTGTCAGCAAATATTTTCGGGTTCGTAACCCGAAAAACGTGAGGGACCATCCCGGCCAACGTCGTAAACAGTTCTTCTGATATATCATGGGGTAACAATAACTGCAGAGTACTGCAAAGAAAGGCATTTCATAAAACACTCGTAGAAATAAATTTAATTCTTTACCTTAGTTCAGCTCCACCCCATGATGCCGACTCAATCATAAATCCTTTGGCGCATTTAAAAACGAGTTCAGCGCGACGCATGCACCATTGAACCGTCATATCCTGAAAATAATAAATAATACCGCGTTATTACTTGTTCGTGGATGCGCTTAAATCCCATACTCACTTCAGACATCTCATGCCTTAGCAGTGCCGGGATAGTCAACGTAGTAACATCATGTCGACTTGCGGTTTTGAGAATATTGCGCAAGCCTAATATTACCGGATGCCGGGAATTGATCTCACTCGGGCTGTTGAATGGCTCATCGGAAATCAAATGGAATATCACATGCGACTGCGATAGATTGGAATGTTTGGTAATAAAAAAGTCGCCAGTTTTTAGTTTCTGACTTGATTTAGTGGGACTACTAGAGTTCGAGCCATTCAACTCTTTAGTGTCAGTTTGGATTTGTTCCAACTGATTATCGATTTGATCGAAATGGAACTCTGTTGACATATTCGAGTTCTTGATTATGTTCTTGTTGGCCTGCGCCTGAACTGATGGAGTCAAAACGACAACTCCACACAAAGAGCTGGAATACAATCCAAGGGCCATGTTAAGACCATTCAAACTGCAAATAGATGAATTTAATAAATCTAAAATAAAAGTATCTTAAGTCATACTTTTCATCAGAATGCAAAGGACTGCAGAGACCGGTTACATCAGCGCTGAGTATGCGAATGTTATGCATGTGCTTTAGCTGTGATCCTAAGTGAATTGTAAAGCTTTCCTCCATCGAAGGCATTTGAGAGATATACATCGAAGAGCGATTTCCCAGTGGCAATGATGCTTCCGGCGACGGAAGAAATATCTTACTCACTTGGCTGGTTATCCATTCGCGATATTCATTCTTTTGATGACCTCTCTTCGCTTCCAACTCGGATTCGTAGCGCTTGCGAATGTAATTCTGAGTGGCATACTGCTGTGCCAGTAAATTGTTTACGTCTTCTGAAGTGGTAGAGATGTCTAGTTGATTAATAATTGATTCCATTTCATCTTGTTGATGTGTGTTGAGAGTGTTAAATTCTTTCTCCATTTGATTCATCATGTCTGCTACGACTTTGGCGTGTTTTCTTTCCTTTTCCAGAATCACATCAAGTGATGACGAATCCAAACGAAATAGCCTTAGGAGACACTCGGAATCGATTTTAAATCGAATTGATATTTTGTACCTACCTGTGAAAACTTTGTGCAAAGATTTCCTCATCAGAAGGTCCAATTCGATCGGCGAATTGAATGAGTTCCTCTTTGTACAGTTTTTCCGTTTCTTTTATAACAGATTCTATGTCGATTTGATTATTACAAACTTCTTGAAGAAGCAGCTCATCTCTGTCGTCGTAGAAATTCTGATTTTGGCTTGTGACAAATTCATCTAGTTCCTTTTTTAATGCTGTTTGGGGCAGTTTTTATTCATTTAAATCAAAATAAAAAATGGGTGGTGGGACTTACGACCGTCGGCATCCAAGTATCGCATCATTGGGTCCATCTTGTTCATTAAGTTGGAAACCATCTCTTCTAGGCATCCATCGAAAGGTATTGAGATATTCTCGTGAATCTCTTTATCAGAGTTATCAAAGTTTTTGTATTTATAAACAAATTTTACAACTTTTGAATCGGAATCCATTGTTGATACGCCCCTATGCAGTTGTCAATCAGAATCAGCTGTTTATGAAAGGTGTAACATTCAGAATATGGCAACACTAAAACGTTTCGTTAAGCTATTTTTTTAGGTTATGGTTACACGAGGCAAATCTTTTTTTTTTAATAATTATAATTCAACTGATTTTATCAAGGCCGTGTGTTAAAATTTTAGACAGTGAATCTTTTTTGACATTGGTAGGTATGGGAATAGAGATTTCAAAATGGAAGCCTGGCCAACAGCTCGCTAAGATTTATCCAGTGGCTAATTATTGACATTTCGTATACCTACTGAGTAGTGAGAGAGATTAATATTTATTTTCAATGTTCACGCGTGGCGGGAAAACAGCACATCATTCAGATTATCAAATAAAAGCAAAAAACATTTATTTTTTACAAGAAAATGTAATTAACGTTTTTAAATAAACGAAAATGGATGGTTACAAAAATGTGACGATTTCATTCGTTTCGCTATATTTTATATACGAAATATATACTTAACAAATGGATATAATTAATATCCTTAATCATGAACACAAATCGCACAACATTTTTTAGCAACTGATAATAATAAATAATTAAAGATTTTCTGATGATCTCTCTGAAATCTAGTTCGTATTATTTTAAAACAAGAAAATTTTAAGAAAGGAATTTTGCTTCAATTCTTTAAGGAAATTATTGAAAATATTACTCAAATAAAATCCCATTTAATCCAATTTGTTTTTACCCCTGCAGAAATGGCCAAAATTAACCAGAGGGTAAAATCAAACCCCATTTTAGACACCCGGCCTAATGTTATTAATTCTAAATTATAATTTACGACAACCGTAAGTCAAGAAAACAAAAAAAAACACCAAACGCAAAATGACAAGTAAAGAAATAGTTTTACATATCTAGTGATCCCAAGCTACAATCAAATGGAGAAAACCGCACTTATGAATGTCGTTATGAATGTTTACAACGTTCATAACGACTTTCCCACGTTGCATGAATACCCTAGATTTTCAGTCAATTTAAATCCAGAGTTAACTTCAGGTTAACCCAGCAAGTTTGGTGTTTTTGACAGATGATAAACTACTAAACTATCATTATTTTCAATTACATTTGTTTTGACATTTTATTATTTTTAGAAACCATATACATGTACGATATATTTAAATTCAGATAGTAACGACTCGAAACTGTTTTAAATATTGTGTTTGATTGTTTTAAGAAGAAAAAGACTTGTGGGATGGCGACAAAAGCATTTTTATTTGTATGGGGAAAGAATAACCAAACAGATGATAGCTGAGCTGTCGAAGATTCTATACATTTCTATAACTTTTTGACAGCAAAACCGATGAATCTTGAGAGCTACCAAATGAAATCACCACACATGGAGTCAAACTTAATCCTGCTCTCTGGTTTAACTCAGAGCTAACTCAGCACTGAATAACCAGCCCTAACTAACGTTCTTAATATTGGGTTAGTGCATATGCACATGAGGGCTCTTACTCGCGATCTGAATGTTAGAACATTTTTGCTAACGAGTATGTCGACAACTGCGATGAAAATGAATTTGATTGTGAGAATGTTTTCTCTTTTACAGTAGTGAATTCTGTGAGTATCGTATATATATCACTTTTCAATGAAGTATCCCTGAGGTATATGACATTTGAATTGTAATAACATGTAATGGCAGTGTTCCGGACTTTAGATTACAACTGCAAAATAAGGTAATGTTATGTGGAACGCAAAATCTTACTGACCCGGGTCTTAGATTTATTTTATTTTTGTAAGTTTATGTGTAACTTTAAATTGGTGTTGGGTTCTAACTCCACACATGTTACCTGTCATTACAATACAAATGTTATATCTTGCAGAAAAGTGACAGATATACGATAATCGCAGAATGAACTATAGTGTAAAAGAGAAAACACACCGGCATAACTATACTTTAGCTGCCTTTCACTTTTTGCACTTTTTTTTTTATTAATCGATTCGTCTCTGCGCACTGATCATTTATATGCTTTAAAAAATTGTCGCTCACGTTTAGTTTAAAAGTTATTAACAAAATAAAATTGCACTTTTTGGGTTATAATCCCATACAAATTGTTTGTAGTTTGACACTTCATTTATTTTTTTTTCTGCTGCGGTGTACGCAGCATTGCCATGTTGAAAAAAACATACCAAATAAAAATATTTTAACAAAAAGAAATGTTGACTAAGGCGCCTGCCTGACGACTTTAAATACCCTGAGCGGAGCAACGAAGTTGCGTGAGCGTGGACTGTCCACAGAAAGAGAGTTGAAATCCTTTGTTCCCGCGAAGCGGGCCACGCAGAGTACCGCTTAATAGAAAAACTGTTGACTTAGGCGCCTGCCTGACGACTTTAAATACCCTGAGCGGAGCAACGAAGTTGCGTGAGCGTGGACTGTCCACAGAAAGAGAGTTGAAATCCTTTGTTCCCGCGCAGCGGGCCACGCAGAGTACCGGTTAACAGAAAAACTGTTGAGTTAGGATTTAATTTATTTATTATATTATACTAATTTATGATGAATCGTCAGAATCATTAGAACATGGTTCTGGAATTGCTTCTTGCCCGTTGTATAGTTTGCCGGCACATTTAAAAAATTCTTCGAGGGGGTCTAACTTTTCGTTACGGCATTTTTTTTAAGATATTTTGTTTAGTCATTTTTTATTATTAATTAATGATTGTTAATAATTTTTTTTAAAATTTTGTACATTTTTTACATTTCTTTACGTTTTGGGAAATATGTAATATTTTTTTTTCTATCTTGCAATGCTCCATTGGAGTGTTTTTTTTTCATATTTATCATTCAGCTATGTGTGAACTGTCAAAAGTTGGTTGATTTCTATAGGGATTTTTGGAAATTTCATTGTTTAATAACTTTTGAACTAATTGAGAGCGACAAAAAAAAAAAATTGCTAAATTTTTAGCTTAATTTAGTGAGTGGAACAAAAAAAAAAAAAGTGAAAAAAGTGATTGGAAGCTAAAGTAACAATGTTCCCCCGTTTTAAAATGATTTACTGAACGCACTTATTATTAAAACTCCTGCTAAATTTTGTTTTAAATTTTTGTTTATTTAATAAATCAAATTTAAAAATTATAACAAAACTATGCCAATCCTTGTGAAATCGTAAGTACATTTTTCTTTATAAATTACCTGTATTTGTCCTTCAAAATTGTGTATTTGACAAATGACATTTCCCAAACAATTGATTGGGCTTGACGTTTGTCTCTGCATTTTATTCACTTCTCGTTTATCGTGGTTGGTGTGTGGTGTCGGTTGTTTTATTTACTGCGCTTCCAAAGTTATTTCAATCGTGAGTGTGAACATTTTAATATAAGTGAATGAGTTCGAAAATGGGACCGCCTAAAAAATCCAAGAAGGATAAATCCAGTGGGGATAAATTCGGTAAGTCGCAAATCAACTATCACGATTTCACAACAAAACCTACAAGCAAATCAATTTGTAGGGAAGAAACGTCGCCAAGAAGATGAGGCCTATACTCAACTGGTGGAAGATAACGATGTCGGAGAAGTTGGTAATGAAACTGAAGGTATTCCTGGGGCCGCATCAAAAAATGCAGAAAAGAATGATGAAGCTATTTTGGAGGATGAATATGGTGCTAAGGATTACCGAGAACAGATGGAACTGAAGCAGGATCATAACAACCGTCCCCTTTGGGTTGCCCCTAATGGACACATTTTCTTAGAATCCTTTTCACCGGTCTACAAGCATGCCCATGATTTTTTGATTGCAATCTCTGAACCTGTCTGTCGGCCGGAGCATATCCATGAGTATAAGTTAACTGCATACAGTTTGTATGCCGCCGTGTCGGTGGGCCTGCAAACACATGATATTATTGAGTATTTGAGGCGGCTCAGCAAAACGAGTATTCCAGAAGGCATTGTGGAGTTTATTCGACTTTGTACGCTGTCTTATGGCAAAGTGAAACTTGTGTTGAAGCATAATAAGTGGGTTTTTCTTTAAGTTAGACAGGGTGTTCATTGTGATATAGCTTAATACTTTCAGGTACTTTATTGAGAGTCCTCATCCTGAAATTCTGCAAAAGCTTCTCAAAGACCCAGTCATACAAACGTGTCGCTTAAAGCGCAAAGAGGACGGTGATGGTTTCATAGCCGGACAAACGGACTCGAAGGCCATCACTGCGTTTGGCTCCAAACCATTAGCTGGAACAAGTGCAGCTGGAACAACCGTAGCTGCGACAGAGCCTGATGCCACGGCACCGGGAACGACAGTAGTTCCGGACGATATCACAAACTTCTACGAGAAAATCGACAACGAAGAAGACGAAGATGAAATTAACTTGACAACAGTATCTTTCGAGGTTAATCAGGAGAAGATCGAGGTAATCCAGAAGCGATGCATTGAAATTGAGCACCCCCTTTTGGCAGAGTATGATTTTCGTAACGATACCAACAATCCAGATATAAATATCGACCTAAAACCAGCTGCAGTGTTACGTCCCTATCAGGAGAAGAGTCTGCGTAAAATGTTCGGCAATGGGCGAGCCAGGTCTGGGGTGATTGTCTTACCCTGTGGTGCTGGTATGTGAAAGAACTTACTAATTGTTTCCTATTCATGTACAACTTGACCCATCTATTAGGTAAATCGCTTGTTGGCGTTACAGCCTGTTGTACCGTACGTAAAAGAGCTCTGATCCTCTGTAACAGTGGTGTCTCAGTCGAACAATGGAAACAACAGTTTAAGATGTGGTCCACGGCCGATGACAGCATGATTTGCCGTTTCACTTCCGAAGCAAAGGACAAACCAATGGGATGTGGCATCCTTGTAACAACATATTCTATGATTACACACACCCAGAAACGCTCATGGGAAGCAGAGCAAACCATGAAGTGGTTGCAGGAACAGGAATGGGGCATCATGGTTCTGGATGAAGTACACACTATTCCTGCAAAAATGTTCCGTCGTGTTTTGACAATCGTCCAGAGTCACTGCAAGCTCGGCCTAACTGCCACACTCCTTCGTGAAGATGACAAAATTGCGGATTTAAATTTCCTAATTGGTCCAAAGCTCTACGAAGCCAATTGGTTGGAGTTGCAAAAGCGTGGTTACATCGCTCGCGTCCAGTGTGCTGAAGTGTGGTGCCCCATGTCACCCGAATTCTATCGCGAATACCTAACGACAAAAACCTCAAAAAAAATGCTGCTGTATGTCATGAATCCGTCAAAGTTTCGGAGCTGCCAATTTTTGATCAGATACCACGAAAAAAGAGGCGACAAGACGATTGTTTTCAGTGATAATGTCTTTGCTTTGAAGCATTATGCCATCAAAATGAACAAGCCCTTCATTTACGGTCCCACTTCTCAGAACGAACGTATTCAAATTCTGCAGAACTTTAAATTCAACACAAAGGTCAACACTATTTTTGTCTCAAAAGTCGCCGACACTAGTTTCGATTTACCCGAGGCAAACGTCTTGATTCAGATCTCTTCGCATGGTGGTTCTCGTCGTCAAGAGGCGCAACGTTTGGGTCGTATTTTGCGAGCTAAGAAGGGAGCCATTGCCGAGGAGTACAATGCTTTTTTCTACACTCTTGTTTCACAAGACACTATGGAAATGAGTTACTCTCGTAAACGCCAACGATTTTTGGTCAATCAGGGCTACAGTTATAAGGTTATCACTCATCTGAGTGGCATGGACACCGAACCAGATTTGATGTACAACACACGAGAGGAGCAAGCACAACTTTTGCAGCAAGTTCTCGCCGCTTCGGACATTGACTGCGAAGACGAAAAGTTGCCCGGCGAGCCTGGCTATCGACCGGGTGGGTTCAAAAGAGCCGGTGGTCTTGGATCAATGTCGGGTGGGGATGACGGCGTTTATTATGAGTATAAACGGAAGAATGCTGGAAACGTACATCCTCTGTTTAAGAAATTCCGCGGATAAACATGTGTATTTGCTTTTCTGAAAATAAACTTTATTTGAGAATCTAGCTGAGAGACTTTTATTTAAATGTGGACACATGACATGAGTGACTTGACCTAAAAATGTAAAAACTGTTTTCTTACAGTCCAGGCGCAGATGGAACCCTCTCCGAGTGGGCGATCATCGAGCTACAAGGAGACCTAACAGCTAGAGGAACTGAAGATTTAGCACATCAGTTCATTGGCGACTTGTATTATAACAAATATGGTCAACCGGTAAGTAGTTAGAAAAAGTTTTAACAAGCACTACATGCCAATTTGCAGATAATGATAATTGGACATCACATGCTTACGGGAAGGGAACAAAAAGTCGAAAAACCCTATGCAGTACTTGAGAAAAGTAAAACCAACGAAGGGGACAATCTCACAGATACAGTCGCTGATGTGTCCACCCTCAACACGACTGTTGACCAGACGCTACTCGACACAACAGCAGCGATAGAGAATAAATCCGCACAACGAACCGAGTACAAAGTACGTGCAATCGTCACCAAGAAATTAATCTTCAAAGCACGTCCCAAACCTATTATTGCCAATGTGCCAGATAATGTGTAAACATATAAAAAAAAAAACCATCTAAACTTTGGAAATAAAGTCGTTTTATTGTTAAACTTATGAAGACTTCTCAAAAATATATTTCTATGCGATTCCCTTGTTCGCGTTTAAACGATTTCCATCTCCCGTTCGATACCGACAAACTTCAACTGCTCCGTCGGTCCATATCTGTAGTCGAAGAACAGCTCTTCACCCGGCTGTATAGCTCGTTTGGCGAAAATTCCAATTCGATGATCACCAGTGACCATCATAACCTTTGCATAGCAATTCGGATTGATTGAGTGATTGGCGAAGCGAATTTTGTTGCCCTTGCGCGTGGCGTCGACCACAAAGTCATTGTTTAAGTTAAATAGAAAACTGCACATGTACTTGTCATAGACCTTGCCACGTCGATCGGCTTCATCTTGCGAGATGATTTCGCCGCAGTACTCGGATATGAATTCGTTTTTCTGTGCGCCCTCTTTTAAAAATATGCCCCAACCGGCAACGTCAGATGGTGCCATAAGTAAATGTTTATCTATAAATAAGAAGCTCATTAGGTGCTACCCGATATTTCGATTGTGATGGTCGCATTTACACTTACGCAATCCGCGTTGCACACTGACGTTCTTGCAGGTTATTTTCGTCAAATTGAACTGATCTGCACCGCATGTTTGACACAGATCAGGATCACATTCACGCACAGCTAAATAGCAGGGACATTGTTTTGTGTTACATTGCGCCTTGCAGCGGCAGCCGGGGAAACGATTCTGACAATCGCTGCTGCAATTGCAGAATTTTTCGCAAAAGTTTTGGGTTTGGGCGCACGAGCAATTTGTATCACATGGTCCTGCGTGATCACACGGAGTGTAGTTAAAGACATGATTCGATGTTGAGTCCTTTTTCAGTTGAATTTTTTTGCAGTGCAACGACCAAAGGCGTTGTTTCTTCTTCTTCTTGCGCGGTGGAGTAAAGTCCTGACGCATTTCCTCAATAATCAAATCGGCCGCTTCTTTTTGGGAGAATTCGTAAACCTTAGGACGGTATTTGTAGATAGGTGTGTTAGATCGTTTAAAGAATCAACGACTTACTTGTTGGCAGGTTTTTGTGAGCATAGCCTGGGCGATGCCGCAGTAATTTTTTAGGAACACCTTGTGCAGGGCGCGAAACATGGATTGATCAGCCCCTGTCCAATCGCATTTTGTGTTTGTTGTATTCATCATGTCGGCTGAAAGGAAACAATCTTTTTCATATGTCGGCAAGAACGTATTAATATCAATTTCTTAGAGGTGTACAAAGAAAAACATAAAGGCAACGGACAGCAACACAACAACTAACTACTTTATATGCCGAGGAGTATATCTGCGATGTTCAATCTATGTCTAGGAGTTATTAAGGCAGCTCGGTTCGTGGTGTTTGAGCCAGCTGCACAGCAATCAAAATGATCACCAGGTGCATTTGCTTTGTTATTTTTTTTGTTTTGGACAAAAAATAACAAAACACCGAAAAAATACAGACGACCTTGAGCGCAAGGGAACCTATCATCGGCTATACCAAAGATTATAAAGCCATACAGATTACGCACTGCATATAAGAAAATTGTTCTATGGCGGGTCGTACTGGCACAGCCCGCAATATATTTGGATATTGTTTCTCATTCGCGAAGAATGTTTTTTGTTCTCTATACATCATCTGTATGGCTTTATAATATTTGGCTATACACATCAAACGAGGAATTGGGAAGGTCTCTGAGACCTACATGAGAATAGGGCAGCATCGAGAGCAACTCTTTAGCAGTTGCAAACTGAAATTCATCAATTGTGGATCTCAGTTACAATGTGATAGTCATCCAGGATTTGCAATAGTATCGCTTATAACCATTATGGTCGAAACTTCTTCTATAATTCAACATTCACCCATAGCGGATCCAAATAGTCTACCATCCAGTAAGGATCAAGATCAACCTCACTAATGACTCCTAACTGGAGATACTATGACTACCCCGACGACTGAAAACCATTGGTACTTCAGTTTAGGGAAACAAATGGAATCACAACTCATAACTCGAAAGTCGAAATATTTGCCAATCTATCTACGGCGGCGAGTGCTGCACAATAAGCTGGAAAACGGGGCAAATAACACACGAAAAGACGAAAACGTCTACAAAAGATAATATCGTGTCGATTACATTGGCTCGGTTACATCGAGAGAATGAACAGCAATATTTCAGCCAAGTGAATCGAATCCCAGTTTTCAGGTTCAAGGGGCCAGTAGTAAAGGCCGATCAAGTGGTCGCGGATTAAAAAACGCTTGCGTTAATGACTGGAAGTAACGTGCTAAGGATCGTGAGGATAGAAGGCAGACTTATCTCAAGCAAAGTCCCTTAAAGGGTTATTTCGTGAAGTATGTGCGGATCATAATATTCGACCAAAGCGGATGTTATTTATTTTTGAGTAGAAGCTTTTCGGAAAAAACGACAATTGACTACTGCAGCCGGAAATATATTGTTTTTTCTTAGAAACTCGTCGTCCCTTCATTTCTGAAACTAGAACGGGCGTTTATGTGATTCAAATTAGCATGTTGTGGGTTGCCCGATATAAAAAGAAAGATTATGGATAGCGTAGTCAACATAAAATCGACTACTTTGAGACCAATGTCGTTTTAAAAGTTGTGTGCTAGGCGTTATTATTTATTGCGATTCAAGCTCGGCTCTTCTTGCTATTGTGTATTCTATAATTCGAACTGCTATGCCTTAGTCAAATCCTTTGACTTGTCGTTGATTATTTCTGGCGAGGAGATGCTTAAACAATGGGGATATGATTACGCTACGGGCAGAACCAGTGCAAATCAATTCAAACCACCAGAATGTTCAACTAGCTACATCTGCCACATACAAGAAAACCTATAACACGCTATTGGAGAAAACTGTATTTAAGAAACATCGACGATATCGCGATGCAAATGTACGTTACCCACTTAACTGCTGCAGTCAGTGCATCAATCAAATGATTTCAATTCTAAAATTAAAAGCAATCATAATGTGGTGGTCACCATTAGAGATCGTAGAAGTTCAAATGTGAGAAGGTGGCCATTAGCGTAGATGAGACCTCCGGTAAGACTACTTAAAGCTGTAGAGCAAATATCGTCCGAAAACATGTTGTAATAGAAGAGAATTACGGCCATTGAGAAATAGTTGCAGAGAGCTAAGGCGCATTGCCAGATACTAAGCGTGGCGACCATCTAAGCGTGTTAGTGCAGAAGCTTGCTAAACGCCTTTCTCAATGGATTTGGGTTGGGATTTAGTGGCTTTCACCAAATCCAACAATACATGCGTTTTATTATGTAAAAACAAAATGCTGCCTAATAACTGAATAACAAAAAAATGTTTGTTCAGACCAATAGGGTCCCAAGGTCCTAAAACATTAATTAAAAGTAATTAAGAATTTTGTCTCTACTACAAATATTTGTGATTGTGTGTACTCACTTATCATGGAATTAATTTCCGCCGATGATGCTGTTATACTGGGGTTGTTGGTTTCCTTATTGTCCGCATTGAACTCTTTATTACTGTATTGGCTATTGCTGTCGTTACTGTCTTCTGAACTTATTTCATTGCCTGAATCGACCGCTTGAGATTTACTATCAGCGTCTAGCTTCTCCTTCATACCATCCTATACAAAAGAGAATCATCAATAATTTTCTCTATAACAGAATAAAGAAAACAACAAACCAAAAGCATATAACAAGTATTACTGCATGGATCTGTGAAGGGCTTCAACTCTGGAAATCTTCGTTTCTGAAGTAACGGAACGGCATGACTGGACTGGAGACCTAAATTTCGTACATCGATATAAAATAAATTAAATAATATTTTCAGATAGTTTTTCCCGAGACTTACGATGCAAAAAACAGTCATACTTGAAGCAACGGCGACAAAAGAGTGTATGAAATGAATGAAGAGTCTTCTCGCGTGAGACACTCTCAGCTTTTTCTCCGTCTATATTCGGGGTGCACTCTTGAGGACGCTCTGGATCCTGGCGCTCAGTAAGTTCAATATATCTGCAAGCAATATCGATTAGTTATGCATACAAAGAGCTTAAAACTCTTCTAACACACTTCTCTTTAAGTTCCTGCGGAGTGCCCTTGTCAGGGAAATTTGTGCTTATTGCGTGAAATATTATTGGACGTGGGAATGGTAGTTTCTCCGCTGCTGCGGGTGATTCTTTCTGTTCGGGAGCAATACTTGGACTTGGTTCAACTTCATCAGTTTTCTTTGGAGAATCATTGCCATCATCGTTCTCATTCTCTGAGTAGTTTTTCATAAGAGCATGAACCAATTCAATGAATATTGTGTCATCCATAAATGATGGATCCTTATCGCCATGGACTTTACCATCGTAGTTCTTAATTAGTTCCTCGATAAATTTCCCATCCTGATCGAGCACTTCATCGCCCATGTAGGGTATATTGTGCAAAACGGTCTCATCCTCGACCATAAAGTTTTGTTGGGTTGGTGCCCAGGTGTACATGGTGGGGATGGGAGTGACGGCGTTTATTATACAAATGGGCACTTTTTGTGGGCCCGTACCATCACTGGTAGATATTTCAGCATTTTTCATACATCCAATGTGTGGTGCTTCGATTGGTTGCGGATCCCACACTTTGGATTCGCACCATATGTCTTGCTCATCATAATTGTGCTCGTCCCTAAAATGGAAAATGGTTTACAAACAAGTCTTTAGGAGTAACCTACAAAATAGGTGGTTGTACCAATTCTTAATCCATAATTCTTTTATTTCATCGGCACGTTTGTACCGTTTCTTTTGACGGATTTTCAGATACTCGGATTTTACACGTCTTTTCCATTCGAGGGATACTTTCATTTCTACACTGGTAGCAATTTTGGTTTTAAATTTTTTTTATTTAATGGGAGGACTATTCGTTTGCGAAAATTGTGTATTCTGCTGAAAAAACACTCCCGCCAAAAGAGAAAAGAAAAACACAAGAAAATTGTCGCTTTTGAAATGTCAACTGATGAATAGAGTTGCCATGGCGTCCATGCAGAATTATTTTTTAACGTTTTCGTGATCGACGATTTGACATTAAGGCGTCTGCTTACACTAGGTCAATGCAGAATAAGCAATCAAGTTATGTCCGATTGATGAATGCAAAAGTTTTTCAGTGCACTCCCCCCGTATAAATAAACAATGATTAGCTAATCAATGACTAACATTAAAGATTCAATTAATATAATCACATGCAACTTTCTTATTCACGCAAAGTAAATATAAGAAAATAAAGTTGAAGACAACATGCTATCACTGATTTCAAAACATTTTAGAGAAATTTAAATATTTAAGTGCTATTTGTTTTTTAAATATTAAGGATATTCATGCAACGTCGTATGTTAAGAACATTCGAAAGGTTTTAAGTTTACGATGACGTTTCAAAAACGATCCTAAAACTGCAAAACTAAATAATTCGGTAACCCACTTATATCAATCTCATTTTAGTAAGATAACGGAAGGAGAAAACTCTCCTTCCATTCTCGATAATTTTTTTCAGTTTAGTGCATTTGTTTCATGTGTGGAAGTGACTGTCAAAATAGCATTTCGAAAGTTAACGACGTTAAATATTTCGGCTTACACACCCAATTAGTGTGCGAAATTCGCTAAATTGTTGTAAAATTCTTGTTTTGACAGTTCATTGACAACGTCATAAATTTACCACGTTTATGCCCCTAATAGTGAAATATATCAAATGCATCGCGATTTAAATATTGATTTTACACAATTAGTGCTATTTTTAAAAAAAAAAATCTATATAAAAATGTCTGATTTCAGTCCTTAATAGTACATTGCCAATATGAGGTAAAACCCTTCATTTCAGCTTACAAATTTTAAAAACTCAATCAAAAAAAAAACAAAATGTTTTGTGCCAGGATGAGAAAAATTGTAAGCTGCAGACAATCATCTCAAAAATGGACAAAACACTGCTTCCGTAATGCTGTAAAACAATACTTTGTAATTCGTCATAGTATTTATTTACTTACTGGGAATTTTTCTTATTCAGCCTTTTCCGTTTTCAATATTTTCTTAGGCCGTGTATCAATTGCGTTAAAATGGGGGTTAAACTTTATCCACTGGCTAATTTTTGACATTTCTGCTGCTTTCCATCTCTGTCACCCCTCTGTAGGTATATCAAATGTCAAAATTACCCACTTTTTTATAATTTACACGTACTCAAGGGGTTATGAATACCCTTTTATATGTTACCATAGTACGAGCGTTAGAGAAGGGGAAGAAAGAGAGGATAGAAAAGATTTTGGATGTAGTGGAGACTTAAACTCCATGAGTGGTGTCCGAACTAGCAAGGGAGTCACTTTTTCTTGTGTTAGTTAAATTTGAAGAAATTCAAGATGGTGTGCATACTTTCAGGTATTACACCGAAATTTTTATTTCTTTAAATAAAAGTGAAATGGATTTTGGTTGGGATTGAACGCGCAACCTTCCACTCAACAGACGAACACATTACCACTACACCGCGGCCATTTTGGTTATAATTTAGCGAGCTGTTGAGCAGGTTAAAATTTTAAAGTCTCTAGTCACCATACTAATGTCAAAATTTATCCACTGACTAAAATTTTACCGTAATTGAAAGTCGTCATAAGCGTTTTAAAATTGATAAAATTACGAAGTGATAAATGAATTGTCAAAAAAAATCTTTTCCAATAATATCGGAATTTTCTCACAGGAATTGGGTGTGTAAACTGAGATGCTAAACGTTGTAAATTTTTGAAATGCTGTTTTGACACTTAATCAGTCACTTCACACATCAGACGTATGCGCTAAACTGAAAAAAATAAATATGGAGAACGAAAAGAAAGCAGTAGGAACAAAATTCTATCAATAAATAAATTACTGAATTGAGATTGAATTTAGTGGTTTACCGCATTATTTAGTGGTACAGTTTTAGGGTCGTAAAATTATAATCTTTAGCACGTAGTGCTGTTTTATGGGGTTTTTGCATTACAAACATAAAAATATAAGTTGTTTACTGGGAAACACAAATTAAGTCCTAAAATGTATATATATCATAAAATTCATATTTTAGTATAATTGCAAAGTGTGAATATAAATCCAATTTCAATGAGGAAAAGAAAAATTATTCTGTGCAAAAGTTTGTGTCAATGTTTGTTTTCATACAGATGATGCCAGTTTGTCAATTCACAGCTTGACACTGACGTTGTCCCGAACAACTCTATCGCAGAATGCACTAGTGTAATAGAGAAAACATACCCAAAGTCAAATTCAAGCTCATCGGAGTTTTCGACCTACTTGTAAGCAAGGTGTTGCGAATAATCAGCCTGCTAGTAAGAGTTCTCGTGTAAGGATACACCAACAAAAATATAAATACCATTAGAGTTAAGTTTAACAATCCTAAATATAAACTCCGGGGTAACAATAGGTAATTTCATGCAAGCAGTTAGGCTAAGAACCCAAGCAACACTTGAGAGTATCACATGCATTGACAAAACAAACACCATGATAGATATTCTAATTTTCATACTAGGTACTCAATATAAACTCCTTGTTAAAAGAAACTCCATTACAGCGCCATCCCAGTTCATTTCAAACTGTGTTCACCATCAGAAAAGCTCGATTCCATAGCTTTCAAGCTTTCCGAACTGACATTTGTCAAAATTGTTTATATACCACAAAAGTTTTTTTTGTATAAATTTTCATAGAGCTCAAAAAATGTCTTTTCCTGTTGCTAGATTACATTTGCATCAATATAAGCACAAAATTAGTATTTGAATAAGTTAAACGTTGGTTGCACCAACAAACTGCACCCAAATAAAATAATTTCACTTGTTGAATACACACACATCGCCTGGGCACTGTGGAATTCTTATGTTTGCATATCTCCACACAAGAAAATGGCGAAGCAGCAGCACACTCAACGAGAATAAGCAACAATTTCTTGTTTTGTTTGTTAATACCTCTTTGAATTGTCTTCAATGAAAAGATCACCAATGTTCCACCGAAATGAAGTGGTACTATTCGTTTTTGGTTCGTCGACCGTATTTGATGGTTTTGGCTGTTGGGATACTGTGTATGGCGTGTATTATTGTTTCACTGGTTACTAAAGACTTTCCAGATTTTAGCAATCCAACTTTGGTAAGAACACTTTCGTATTCAGTCGGTTTGTGACTTCCATATAATAGGATTTTATAATTGTTAAAGGGTTTCGAGTCGCGTGGCACTGAGATCGGACAGCGATTGACTGCCTGGCGAAATTTGTGGCATGAAACTGGTCCATCTGGAAAACTGGTCTCAAATCCAAATGATTTGCTCTCCTTTCAGCAAGAATTCAATGTGTACGATGACGCAACATTAGCATTTAAAGCGTACCACAAGAAACGTCAGCGTCAACGCAAGAAAAAGAAAAACAAAAAGAAATTCAGTGCACAGAATGAGAGGAAAAATAAATTGCTGCGAAAGTCGGTGGTGCATGAGGTGGATGCTAATCCCACGGAGTGGAATGGCGATACGGGCATTTTTCACAACCATCCTGATACAAATGATACGGACGACGAATCAGACCATCACCATTTCTCATACGGGCGCAATATGTCTTTCGTGGACGAAGATGATCAATTGGAGAGGGTCGAGACGAAGAAGAGCACTTGGCGTATACTGAAGCAGTCGACTCCGCCGCCACAGTATAACACTGGTATTCACATAAACATTGATGGATATTTCTGCGAATCTCCAAGTAAGACAGTTAATCTATGATAATGTTGTTACTCATAAGCATTGCGTTTTGCAGATCGAGAATTCTCGCACTTTGTTGTCGAGAGAATCGGTCCGAATTCAACAGATTCGCTGTTCGATGTCAACAGTATGTGGGCAATGTGCCAACTGGAACAGCAAATAGTCGCTGTGGAGGGATACACTGACTTTTGCCAAACAGAAATGCTCACGGACAGTTGCTGCCGTCCATGGTCGATACCAAACTATGTGGCATTGCTTGCCAACAAGTCGTCATGCTTCGATCTGACTGTAAGTTTTACATATTACAATGCTAAGAGTTTGCTCTACATAGTTTCATTGTAGCAAGAAGATGTGATTGTTGTGCAGAATATTCTTGTTGGGTGTCACGAGTACTACCACAGTCTGAAGCTGAGCTACGATTGCAGTGATGGTAGGTGCTATGCACCACCGGAGTGCACTCGCCACAATGCGGTTTTTAACATTTTACATTTTTTGACTGATTTAAATTTTATTAAGATAAATGTGAGTATTAAGTGGTTGCGGTTCTTGGTCTTTTAAATTTATTTCAATTCATTTAATTACAGGAATCTAATGTATTTCTTAAGTATGCTATGATATTTGTTCCTGTCGCACAAACAACTAAAATTCTTCCACTCTTTCATCAATGGGACGATACGTAAGTGCAAAATGTGTAAATACTTATTTTATGTTCGTTTTCAGTGGATTTTACTTTTTATTTACACTTTTATGATGCATTGACTTCAAAGGTTCGAAAACAAAGTGTTCTCGATCTCCAAACAGGTGGTTGGGGGATCTCCCTTTCTTTTAATTAAGGCTCAGCTTACCTTGGGTAACAATTGTGTGTTCAATGAATGAAAAGTGGGATTTGTAGCCGTTTCAGACGCGGGCGGTAAGTGCGATGGGGAAATTTCGTAGATCGTATGAGTCGGCAAGGCCAGATGGGGTAGCAATGTGAACACTGGGGTGTCAATATCATTACCCCATATAGAAAATATTCGTTGTATGAGATGCGCACTCTATGTAGTTCTACAGATGCATAAGCCTCCTCAACATCGCCTACAAGATCCCATCTGCCGTAATATGTGAACGCCTGAAACCGTTTACCAACCACCTGTTCGGCTCTTATCAGTGTGGTTTTAGGTCAGGAAATTCCACAACTGATAAAATTTTCACACTTCGGTAGATCCTAGAAAAAAACCCAAGAAGGCCAAATCGATACCCACCACCTATTCATCGTTTTCAATGCCGCATACGACAGCATTTATAGAAGCGAACTATACAGAGCCACGTCTAGTTTTGGTATACCGCTCAAACTTGTCCGTTTGTGTAGAATGACGATGTAGAATTCTCGCTGCTTCATCAGAGTCGGAACTGACCTCACCGACCATTCGATACCAAAAAAGGATTTAGGCAAGGCAATGTGCTGTCATGTGACTTCTTCAATTTGATTCTTGAGAGGATTGTCCAAAACTCTCAAGCCAACACCAGAGGCACAATTTTCCAAAAATCGGTGCAAGTACTAGCATACGCCGCAGATATTGACATCATTGGTAGGGCTCAATGTGATGTCATAGCCACGTTTGCTGGTATAGGGAAGGAAGCGGCAAAAATGTATTTGGCAGTAAAGGTAGGTTAGACTATATATATGCTGTCAACAAGAAAGGACACACACCATCGACGAATTGGACACAACGTCGACAGTGACAGATATTACTTGACGTAGTACAAGACTTTGCCTACTTCGGCTTCGATATTTACTCTAATAACAACATCTAGTCAGAAATTAAACAAAAAATTACTCTGTCCAACCGCTGTTTCTTCGGGCTAAGAAGGCAATTTAGTAGTAAAGCCCTCACTCTAACTACTAAGGAGATCCTATATAAGACCATACGGCGCTGAAGCACGGACCGTATCAAAAGCGGATGAAGAAATCCTTAATCGATTTGAGAGGAAAATTCTTCGAAAAATCTTCGGTCCCGTTTGTGTTGACGGGCAATGGATACGAAGATTCAACCAAATGCGGAGTTTTTTGACCGACCTCAACCTACTTGGTGTGCGCAACTGGAGGCAGTTAGCTAAGGACCGGGCTAATTGGAGAGGCATGTTGGGTGAGGCCCCGGTTCATTCCGGACTGTAAGTAAGTAATGCAAGTCCTGCAAGACGGAAACAATGTATGAATTTAGGCAATATCTCACCAATATCCAGTTGTTTTATTCATAATAAATTGAGCGATTTTTACAAGGATCAGTGACAACCGTCATTATTTGATTTTAAACGCGTCTTAAAGTGTACCGATCTAATGGAGGCAGCCATACTTTTCCGTCCTTCAGTAAATCCTTCATTTGATTGTAACGTGGAGCACAGTGATTTATGAAATAAGTTGTCTTTGGAGTTTTGTAATTTATCCGCAATTCTTTCTTCAATTCGTCGACACTATATTCCCATGGTAATGGTTTCGAGAGCGTTTGCATTTCGTTGATCTCTTCAATTCGATTGTAGTACGTCTTGTACGTGGTTTCGTGGTACTTGTATCTTGAAGTATCCAACTTGCTCTGCGACCATTTTAAATCATCTTTCCTTGGGACATACACATTGGGCGAGTAATTTGATTGGTATGTAGTTAACTTTTCATCATTAGCAGATCTTTGTATTTCGGTTAAAGCAACACTGGGTTTGGCGAAATACCTTTCATACACACACTTTTTTTCCAACTTCAACCGGTCTAAGAACCCATTGTAGTCCTCAGGATGTGTTGTATTTGGCCAAGCTTTACTTTCTATAGGGGATCCCTTAATTTTTATGTTATTAGCAAAATGTCCAGAAATGAGATTGGGATCAATTTGCGGTATAGGCGGTGCTTTGCGGGCAAAGTTAATTCCTGGCCGGATGAGGAAAGCTGTTCCGTATGTTGTGCGATAGAAATGTTTCTTACAATCCATTTATTTAATTTTTTTGTTTTGCAAAATATTTTTCTAAAAACCAAATATTGATTGATTGCCTTCTATTTTAGTGATTTAAAAAACGAACTCGTACAAGTGGCTGCTATGGAATTGGGCCTAAAAAATACACTCTTTGATGAATGCCTACTCACTGATGGCTGGCTGGTGGCATTGGGCGGTTTCTTTGTTATGCTCTGCATGTGGATGTATACATCGTCATTGTTTGTGACGGGCATGACGTGCACAGCGGTGATGTTTTCTCTAGGATTAGCTTATTTTATTTACACACAAGTATTCGAAATGACTTTCTTCCCATTTATGAATCTACTATCTGTGGTTGTGATTATTGGTAAGTTGAAATTTTCTAAGTTAAAAAAGTGTTTATGTGTTGATTTAGATTGTTTACTTTTCTGTTTTAGGAATAGGTGCTGATGATGCATTTATTTTTGTTAAGATATGGCAGTGTATATTAGCGGAGCGTATAACAAAATCATCTAGCACAACATCTCAATCTATATCGGTAATGGATACCGAGTATACTGAGACTTTGCAGTATTTGATGGCGTCAACGCTCCGTCATGCGGCACTGTCAATGTTTGTTACATCGCTAACAACAGCGGTAGCTTTCTATACGTCTTACTTTAGCTCTATAACATCTATAAAATGTTTTGGGTAAGTGCAATAAATGATTAACCAAGGATGTTGCAATGCATATCATAAAAGTTCCGCCAATTCATATATATATATGCCAGATAATGTAAATAGGAAGAAATAAATCAAGGGGACTTGTCGGCATTCAGTTTCAACATGAAAAGGCTACTTGATGGCTTCCATAAAACATTATTTAAAATTTTACTAACTAAACTAAACGATTAAGTATTGTTAAGGTTAAGGATAGTTATGCTCCGCGTTTATGCTGTTAGTATGCTGAGCTACTCAGCTGGTCCTTAATTGTATCAGGAAAGAAGAGTTCATTTTGGAACAAATAAGGTAGTAATGCTTATGTTTTATAAGTCTTATTCTTTCGTTACATTATTCAGAATTATGCTATGTACCAACAATAAATTTGACACGGCCGTGGATGCAAAGATTCCGCGAAACTTTTTCAGCTAAAAACACTTCTCAGCCAGCGCCCAGCAGAAAATCAAGGTCAACCGAAAACATTCAGGCGGTGCAACGAAGGTTTCCGTAAAAAATCACGTTTGTCAATGAAAAAGAGAGCGCCGGCTTGGCACTACAAAAACTTCTGTCAAACAATGTTGGAGAAATTTCGCACTGTTCATTACGTTTTTAGGCGCGACGAGGCTCAATTCCACCTGAATGGCCACGTTAATAAGCAAAAATGTCGCTTCTGTGCTCGACGAATACGTAATCCGCGACATACCAACGAACCCTTAATCGCCCAAGAGTTACTGCTTGGTGTGCTTTATCGACGAATGGGATCGTCGGACCCTATTCATTTTTTTTTTGGAAACGTGAAGAGTGAAAATTTGCAAGCATATTTATCCAACTCGTCACCCACGTGGTTTAAGCAAGATAGCAAGACAGAGCTCCTCCGCATACTGTCGGATCTCCAATGAATTTGCTTCAGGAAAGCTTAACAGCCACTTTAGGCACTTCCCGTTACAACCAAGGACACCAGTCTTAACTTATGTGCTCTTTTTTTTAAAGGTGCATCAAGAGAAATATTCGCAGTTAAATTGAAGACACCCAGTCATGCAGCGCTTGGCACGAAACATGATGGCTTCCAACAGTGTATGCAACCAAAGAGTGCGCATCATAGAGTGCGCATCTCATACAACGAAAATTTTCTACGTGGAGTACTGATATTGATACCCCAGTGTTAACATTGCTACCCCAGCATCAAAGAACAGCATAGCCAACGTATACGATCGGCGAAATTTCCCCTTCGCACTTACCGCCCTCGTCTGAAAGGGCTACAACGTTTTTAGCTGTGATGCGTACTCTATGTAGTTCTATACTCTTTGATGCATTTAAATAGTTGGGATTTGGACGACATAATATAAAAAAAAATGCATGTTTCATATTTTTAGTTTTATTCGCTTTTGAAAACACAAATTCGCCAACGGACTGCAGACTACACGCTGACTTTGTGAATGAAAACACCTTTGATGCAATCCTCGGGTTTTAGTATTAGAAAAGTAGCGAATGTATTGTTTATTGACGTATCCACTCAAGTGAAAATGAGCATAATCTCTTTAAAGAAACAATTGCGTCATTTGGAACGTTTTGGAGATGAGCCTTACATGTGTTCCTCCAAAAATCGAAGTCCTGGTCGGGGAATGTCTGTGCAATCACCAACATGTACGGATATCAATCAAAGACAACGTGAAAAATTATCCTCATTGAACGAGGGCAGAACTTACTTAAGTGGCGCTAACAGTCCGGAATGAACCTAACATCTCTCACCAATTAGCCCGGTCAGGAATCAGAGCATGACTGAGATGATCAGTGTCTTATATAGGATCTCCTTAGTTGTTCGAGTGAGGGCTTTACTACTAAATTGCCTTCTTAACCCGAAGAAACAGCGGTTGACAAGAGTAATTCTTTGTTTAATTTCTGACGAGGTGTTGCTGTCAGAGTTAATAGCGGAGCCGAGGTAGACAAAGCTCCGTACTACCTCAATGATATATATAATCAATGGTGACGTTCTGTGCAATTCGTCAATGTCTTGCGCTCATTTACTGCTAAACCCATTTTTACCGCTTCTTTCTCTATATTAGCAAACGTAGCTAAAACATCACGTTGAGTCCTGCCAATGATGTCAATACCGTCAGCGTATGTCAGTAGTTGCACCGATTTTTGGAAAGTTTTGCACAATCCTCTCAAGAATCGAATTGAAGAAGTCAAATGACAGCGCATCGCCTTGCCTAAATCCTTTTTGGTATCGAATGTGTCGTTGAGGTCGTTTCCGACCCTGATGGAGCAGCGAGAATTCTCCATCTTCATCCGACACAAACGGACGAGTTTGGGCGGTATACCAAAACTAGACATGCCTCTGCATAGTTCGTCTCTATAAATGCTGTCGTATGCAGCTTTGAAATCGATGAAGAGGTGCTGGCTATCGATTTAGACTTCTTGGGATTTTTTCATGATCTACCGAAATGTGAAAATTTGATAGGTTTCCTTTCCTGGCTTAAACCACACTGATAAGGGCCGATCAGGTTGTTGGCAAACAGTTTCAGGCGTTCACATTTTACCGTAGATAGGATATTGTATTCGATGCTGAGCAGACTTCTGCCTCTGTAGTTGGCGCAGTTCAGAGGGTCTACTTTTTTGTGGATCGCAGAACGCAGTGCGGATTTTATGATGACATTATCGCAGGTGATCCGATAGAATCCCTGAGTTCTTTTTGTCTGAACGGAGTGACCCATGAAACAAGACCTTATATTGAATAGATTTCGAGAGGCGCGCTGTATTGCAATCACAGAACATGAGTAACCCTTAAAGTTCTCAGAAGACCTATTGTCGAAAGCCTGAGTAACCCTTAAAATTCCTCGATGACCTCTTGTCCGAATATTTAGAATTTGATTGTTTATTTACTTTGTTTGGTGTAACTGCGACTTCGCACCACAGCTTTGGCTCCATCTTAGAAATTCTCTCGGTGAAGTATGGAGACAGTAAGAGGTTCTTTATTAGAAGAACACATTAAAACCGCTCTCACCTGTTGCCACCAAGACCTAAAAATTCGTACCCAATCTAGGGTCAAGGTATTATTCACTCGGTGGTCGCAACATATAAGTTGAGAGCTGGTGTTGGTAGGGATCAGCTAGATGACAACTCTTTTATTTTTGTACGTACCCAGTAACGTTCAAGTTCATAGGCAACCAGTCGTGTAGTTATTAAACCCGAGAGTCGGACTTGGCGGTCATCGTCTAGGTTGCAACGCTTGTGTTTTCATTTAATGAATAGCCTACCATTTGGCCATATCTGGTTTTAGGTGCTCAACGATTGTGTGGTGGCCATGTCTGCATTTTGGTTTGCAATAGCTTTTCTTGCCCTTGAGATGTGTACGCGGTCATTTTTGAAAATTTGCATTCATTGAAACTACCTCCCTTGCTGTGTCGTCTAATCATGGACATGAAAATTGCACCCATCAGGTCTACAGATGACAGTTTACAGTATCTAACTCCACCTGATGTTTGTATAGTGGAGCGGGTTTCTAATAAAAACGAAGCGCCTCAATGAATGCTACCAAACGTTGGTAAAATTGATACCCGAGAAAGAAAAACCGATGCATGAACAACTGAAGACGCAGTTTTTGAAAAGAAGTATAGAAAAAGCAAAACTCGATATATACTCCCATAAATAATGGGCATGATCAGACAAAATGGCAAAGACAATTAAAACAGAAAGTTAGCTTAGGTTAGGTTAGGTTAGGTTGTAGTGGCTGCACGCGATGCGCGTGCGTGCAAAATTAGACCATAGAGGTCCGTTGTGGTACCACGTGGATCTGTCGACTTTCCTATATTCGTTCGCCTAATTGAACCATTCAGAGCTAACTATGTAATGAAGGAGGTTTCTGATATTGATGTTAGCCAGCTCACCTAGATTTTCACCGATGAAGTTTTCTTTTTATTGAGAGAGCAGGACATGAGCATAGAAGGTGAGGAATACTTTCTTCCTTCGCCTAAGAAGCTTCTACAGAAGTCATTCCTGAAGAGGCCTAGCCTTCTCCCGTGTACGCCTATCGGACAGTGTCCTGTAAAGGCACCGATAATACTGCGGATGTTTGATTGTGACGAGGCTCTCAGTCTCACAGCTGCACAAGCTGCGGTCTGTCTGCCGTAGATATCTAGGGGTACTAGATGTAGGATTGCATCTACGGCTGCGGAGGGGGTTGTTCTAAGAGCTCCGCTAATGCATATGCAAGCCGATCTTTGAACTTTACCTTTTAATTTGCGGTTGGGGGCTGCTTCTCGAGCCATTCACCAGACTAAGACACCATACAGAAGTATGGGTCTGATGATAGACACGTAAAGCCAGAAAGAGATATGTGGTTGCAAACCCCATTTCTATTCGATTGCCATTTTACAAGAGTATAAGGCTACGGTGGCTTTCTTAACGCCTTCTTGGACGTTGGCTTTCCCGTTCAGTTTCCTATCCAAAGCCAGACCCAGGCATTTGGCTGATTCTGCGAACTTGAGACTGACGAAATTAAGTTTGGGAGGCTCAATGTGCGGGACTTTATATATCCTGCTGAAAAGAACCAGGGTTCGCGCAAAGTCCACATTTGGCGGCCCAATCAAAGTGTACAATGATGCCATTTTGTAAGAAATCTCTAAGAATTATAAGGTATTGCCACGTCATCCGCCAGGTCCCTGAGAAGAGGAGACAGGACACCTCCTTGTGGGGTGCCACAGCAAACGGATCTGTGTGCGGACGAGATACGAAGATTAGTATTAACAATTCTGCCTATGAGTAGCTGATTTATTAGAACTCCCAGGGAGTTCTCCCCCTTAAATCCGAAAGTGCATTAGTAATTGCTTCTGCTTTGACATTGTTAAAAGCTCCTTCTAAATCAAGAAAGGCAACTCATCTACTCTTAAGGAGTTTTCAATTATACGAACCAGTGAAAGAAGCGCTGTCTCCCTTGCAGTATGCATGTTGGGAGTTGGAGAGTGCAGTCGGTTCTATACAGGTACGGAGGTGTGGATCAGTTAATCTTTCCAAGGTTTTAAGCAGAAAAGAAGATAGACTAATCGGACGGAGATCCTTCGGATTTATGTGAGAGCTCTTTCCTGCTTTGGGGATGAATACAACATCTACTTCCGTTTATGTCTTGTGGATATATACTAACCGTAGACAGCTGGTCATGATCATTAGTAGCCAAGGTAGCAGGATCTAAAGGTTGTAATTGGAGTTCCCCAGGTATGATACCATCTGGTCCAGGGTATTTAAATGGTCTGAAGCTCTTAATGGCCCAAAAATGTTTTTTCTTTGGTGATGAATATGTTGGTGTGTGGAATGGATGTACTAAACAACTCTGGTTCGGAGTTGTCCAGAAGTAGGTCAATGGTTTCCTTGCTGGGGGTTGTCCATTTACCAACAGAAAGTTGGTATTCCAAATAGATTCGTTTCCACCTTTTGTACACTACTACCCAGAGATTGTATCTTAACAAGGAGAAACAAAACAAACAGCACCTATGGTGCAAATTCATGGTTTAGGTATCAAACTCGACGTTTCCTTTGAAGTCTTTGTTTGGAAGATAATAATCGCTGAAATTTTTTGCGTCTCCATGTAAAGTGCATGTAAATTGGTAGTCCCACAATTCGTGCAGGGGTACACACGCACCCTTGAATGCTGTTAAGAAAAACGGATGTGTGCCAAAATACTGTGGGTTTTCTGTCTAGAAAACCATACTGATTTGAAGATTTCCAGAACATAAATTTATACTCATATACTCAATTGTTGTTACTCAATGTATAACTTACTTCCAGAGTCAAGTTAGTAATTCTGAGCCAGAAGATTCGGTTGTCTAAAGTACTTGTCTAACCAGCTTCAATCTTTAATTGTTGATATCGAAAAAAAACCAGCGAATCGCGAATGTATAGGATAGCAAGCACAATTGGTTCTTCTGCAGAATCAAATGATTGTCGGATGTTATTACTTTTGGAGACATGGCTTATTTTTGTCAACTCTATCAAACCCAACTCCTGTGTGAGCGAATTTCATTAATTCGTAATTTTCCATTTTCAGTATATTTGCCGGAACAGTCGTGATTTCAAATTATATTCTTATGGTGACATGGTTGCCAGCTTCAGTTTCTATTATGGAACGTATATCTTGCGACTGTGGAAAGTTTATTTCCCTAACTATCATTCAAAAGATAAATAAGTCAATTAATCGATGGTGTACCCGCTTTGAGGAGTTTATCGTTGGTGCTGTTCTCAAATGCCCTATTATGTGGGTGATTTTATTTGGTAAGAGTTTCCATCTTGATATTTCTATAAAACGTTCTTAATATGATTTGAATTTTACGTCAATTAGGTTTGATTGGTGTTATTAGCGGATTTATAGTTTTATATTGCCCCGGCATTCAGTTGCCCGAATCATCCAATTTCCAACTCTTTATTAGTTCGCATCCGTTTGAGCTGTACGATTCAAAGTTCAAAAATGAATTTTGGTTCGAAAAAATGGTCCCAGTGAGTAAACGAGTGCATTTCTGTAAGTTTGCGTGTATTTATTGGCATACTCTCTCTCCATCTCTAGTCCATAGATAAGCTTCCGATGAGATTTGTATGGGGTGTGCTTCCAGTTGACGATGGCGACTATTCAGATCCATATTCACATGGAAAACTGCACTTGGACAATAATTTTAATGTATCATCGATGGCATCACAACAATGGCTGTTAGAATTTTGTAGACGCATCAAGCAGCAACCATTTTATCAGCTCACATTGGGCATGCTTTTGCCAAATTGTTTTATCGAGAATTTTATCTCATATATGAGTCGAATGTGAGTATTCCCGGCGGCTTACCTGGACTGTAAGTATATGAAATTTTTCGCTACTTTAGGTGTATTGATAGTATGGATGGAACCGATCGAACTCCGTGCTGTGACACTTCGAAATTTCCCTACGCTCCGGAGGTATTCGAGTATTGTCTTCCACTGAGTATATCATCCCTGTACGCCACGCCCAGGCAGTTCTTCATACCGGGAGTTGCGGGGCCGAAATTCGTAGCACCACCAGATCATCTGCAGGATGAAAACTCTACACAGCTTCCGCCGATCGTTAAAGCTCTGGTCATTGAGTTTGAGAGTAATGTTTCTTATTCGATGGCTTATCCGATAGTAAGGGCATTCGTTAATACCGTGCAGGAGTGGTTTGATGCTGAACTAAAGACTGCACCACTCGAAATGCAAGGCGGTTGGTTCACCAGCGAGTTGGATTTCTATGATTTGCAGGATACACTCACAAAGGGAACTGTTATCGCAATAGCAATATCAATGGGTGCTTGCTTGTTGGTGTTGCTGTTTGTCACACTGAATGTGCTTATCAGTTTGTATGCAGTAGTAACCGTAACAATGACAATTTTCACAACAGTGGCCATTCTGATTCTTCTCGGCTGGAAATTAAACATTTTGGAGAGTGTATCGGTGAGCACAGCAATAGGATTGGCGGTGGATTTTAGCCTTCACTATGGTATACATTATCGCTTGTCAACCACTAAAGAACGTGATGCAGCAACTCGATTTGCGTTGTCGAGGATAGTGGGGCCAACGGCAATGGCTGCACTTACCACTGGACTGGCAGGCGGATTGATGTTGCCATCGAGTGTGCTTCCATACATACAAATCGGGGCGTTCCTCGTAGTGGTGATGACCGTAAGTTGGTTTTATGCAACGTTTTTCTTGGTAAGTCTTCTGAAGCTGATCGGACCGCAGTATGGTTTTATGCAGTTTGACTACCCAACTTTTAAGAAGCGCCAAACGAAAAGCGGCATCGGATATTATGAGAGGTGAGCTGTTAAGTGCATGACTATACAATTGAATACTTATTCCTTTTTATATAGAAAACCAAGTCAAGCGATAGCCAGTGAACAGCTCTTAACGCCTTCTTCGTCAGCAGTTGGCGATCTACTTAACTCCGAATCTCATGAACTAGATTCTCTGACATCAAATTCAATGATCAAAGCTATGTCCGAATGCTCCCGTCCACCAATTGACTTGGATCGTGCATTCATTCGAAGTGCATCAACAGCAAGCAACAATTGTAAAGATTATCAAAGTCCGTCTCAAGGTAGTGCAATAACGGTGGTCCTATCCGACGATCCCACTTATAAAGTGTAACCACAAACACGTACAGTCTTCGAAAGCAGTATTATAATAAACAAACATATATTTTTATTACTGTTGCATAAGATAATAATATTAAGTAAATATGGTAATCTTTATACAAACAAAAGAGTAAATAATGATAATATTAACAATTGCACTCAACCTATAAATATTTTTACTGTTTTATATGAAAATGACTAATAATAGAAATAACTAAAAATGCAGGTTATACAAAAAAAAATTGTTTAGATCGATGGTGTGTTTTAACAAAATTATTATATACAACTGTGTTTGTTACATAATTTAAAAAGAAAATCTTTTAAGTTTAGTTTCATAAAATAAAACAAAACGTAGCTAAATAAATTATAATAATTAAAAATTACTTAATGTTAATGTTTGTAACAATAGCAAAAAATCTGTAGTGCATAGTAACAAATTATTTATGAAAAAACAAAATTGCTCAGAGTTGTATGATGGTACTTGTGTGTTAAATATTTAACAACAAAAATAATAAGTTATATATTTGTGTATATAACGTTGTATCCTTAAAAGTTAAAAAAAAAAATAAACTAAATTTGATTATCACGAGGGAAGAATAATTATTATTTAATAATATATACTTAAGTGTTTATTGTGAAAAAAAAACATGACAGTGAAATACTTGAAGCGAAAAAAACATCGACGCAGTAACATAAACAAGGACATCGACAATAATTCAATATGTTTGTTAATAATACCAAAAGGTAACTTATATTATTATTGAGGCGGAATTTATTTGATGTTGCGAACCAACATCGGATTTGGCTTAACGTAGGTAATGACTGCAAATGTGAAATACATAATGAAAAGTGTCCTGCTTGTGTTCCTGTGTCGAATGTCTTTCTCGCATAACTGACATAATTTGCGTTATGTAAATTTAACTGTGATAAATAAACTTTGTTTCATGTGAGTTGTTTGTTTTTCATGCTTGATAAGCCCACTCTTTATTACCTTTAAAGTGGCATTATTGAAACTTCAAGTAAAGGGTGCTGTTTTTAGAGGTACAGAACTTCGAAGTGAAATAGAACAAGAGAAAATCGTTTTATTGTCCGTCAATTCGGCTTTGTTGGAAGGTTAATTTTATGGCATTAGTGACGGGCTTAGTGGCGCGATGGTTAGTGCGATGAACTGCCGTGCAGAAGGTCTGGGTTCGATTCCCAGCCGTAGCAACACCTAAATGATTTTTCCTGGCATGGGCTGCAACTCCAAAAATAAAAAATAAAATAAAGCAAAATTCATACCCTCCTGTAATATGTGAAATTGTTGCAGAAAAGAGAAAAGCTAGAAAACGTTGGCAACAAACAAGGGCTCCAATTGACAAAAGCAAACTAAACAGGCTCAATAGTAAACTCAGAAAATCAATAATTGAATTCAGAAATGAGTCACTAAAAAAAAACCTTACAGGCCTAACAAATGATGCTAGTACTGACTACTCACACTGGAAGGCAACAATGAAAATGAACAGGCCAAAAGCTCACATCCCACCAGTGAAAACCAGAGAAGGAAACTGGGCAAAAAGCAGTCAAGAAAAAGCAAATACTTTTGCTGAGCATCTTGAAGGCGTCTTCCAACCATATGAAGATAAAGACTATCAAGGAATGGAAGAAACGTGCCAGGAAGATGTACCAATTCGACCGGTTACGTCTAAAGAACTTGCCAAAGAAATAAAAGACGGTATAAACATAAAAAAGGCCGCAGGGTTTGATTTAATAACGGGGGAAATTTTAAAACAATTCTCAAAAAAAATACTGAAACATCTAGCGCAGATCATAAACGCTGTATTTAGATTAAGATATGTGCCAAACATATGGAAGGTCGCGGAGGTTATAAAGATTCCAAAACCAGGTAAACCACCTAGCGAAGTAACCTCATATAGGCCAATATCGATACTACCAATGTTGTCCAAGCTATTCGAAAAGATGCTGGTAAAACGCCTGAAAAATATTATTGTAGACTAATCGCTAGTACCGAGCCATCAATTTGGGTTCAGGAAAAAACACTCAACAATTGACCAAGTGCATAGAATCACTGACAGAATTGAAAATGCTTTTGAAGAGAAAAAAGTATGCTCTACAGTATTTCTTGATATATCACAAGCTTTCGACAAAGTATGGCACAAAGGATTGATCCATAAATTACAAAAGCAACTGCTTTCAGAATTAAACAAGGAACAACGTACTCAACATTAAGAGAAATTAAGGCTGGTGTACCTCAAGGCAGTGTTTTAAGTCCAGTACTATATCTCCTATTCACTAGTGATCTACCAGAAAGTGACGAAATCACTCTAGCTACCTTTGCAGATGATACTGCTATACTTTCTGTAGGAGAAACTGTCGAAATAGCTACAAAAAAGCTTCAAAAGGCAGTAAACAATATCTCAGAATGGACTAAAAATTGGCAGATCAGATTAAATGACCTGAAGTCAGTTCATATAAATTTTACGTTGAAAAATGTACCACATATTCCAGTATACATAAATAGTACTGTAGTGGAATATTCAAATACAGCTAAATATTTAGGGATGACTCTAGACGCCAAACTGCGCTGAAAAGCACATGTAAAGAAAAAAAGAGATGAGTTAAACATCCGCTACAGTAAAATGTATTGGCTTATTGGGAGATACTCACCCTTATCCAACTACAATAAATTATTGCTATATAAGCAAATTCTTAAACCAGTGTGGACCTATTGGCTCCAGCTGTGGGCATGCACATGCAAGACAAACTTACTAAGAATACAAACCTTCCAAAACAAAGTACTACGGAGCATAGTTAACGCACCGTGGTACATACGTAACACCGATCTACATAGAGATCTATATATTGAAATGGTTGAAGATGAAGCTAAAAAAGTAGCTCTAAGACACAGAGATAGGCTTCTCACCCATGTTAATTTAGAAATAGCACAGCTTTTAAGAACCGACAATATAGTCAGGAGATTAAGACGGGTTAAGCCCCTTGACCTATGTAGCTAAAGATATATATATGAAAAAAAAGGAATACTTAAACTTAAGTACAATTTCAAACAAAACTCATAGAAATCCGACCAACGCAACGTCGGAATTTCTTTTAAAATTTATATTTTTATAAAATATAATACATGTGAAAAATAAATTGCTGATTAGTCTAACGACTAGGTGCGAGTCCTTGAAGACATACAAAAGTAAGTCTTCGGGAGGTTTTTTAGATCGGGTTAAAGTCCCTCACTATTGCAGAAGGTTCCCTCGCGATAAAACTTCTGCAATGTCTTTCGATGAGATTTCCTTCCAGCGAACCCCCACAAAAAAAACTGGCCCTCCTCTCGTGATGATCTAACAAATCATCCGAGTAGTATCTCTACTTAGCCGTTCGGATTCGACATAAAACAGGAGGTCCCGCCATCTTGCTAAGAAGTACACACGCACACATGAATGGTTGTGAGAAAACTCGGCCCTGGGTACTAACGAGCTTGTTGCGCCATAAGTTTTTTTTTAAATGTTTAAATATGATTTCGGGCATATGGCCGCCACGGCTGGTTCGAATAAAGCCAAGTCTAGAGGTCCAATTTTCAACCACTTTTTCGAGCATTTGGGGCCATATGTCGGCAATAACGCCACGAATGTTGGCTTCCAAATCCCCTAACGTTTGTGGTATGTTGGCGTAGACCAGCGGCGTCAACGCAAACGGGACCGAAGAATTTTCCTCTCAAATCGACCCGGGATTTCTTCATCCGCTTTTGAGACTGGGCTTTACTACTAAATTGCCTTCTTAGCCCGAAGATACAGCAAGAGTAATTCTTCGTTTAATTTCTGACGAGATGTTGTTGTCAGAGTTAATAGCGGAGCCGAGATAGACAAAGTCCGTACTACCTCAAAGTTATATCTGTCAATGGTGACGTTCTGTCCAATTCGACGATGTTGTGTGTCCTTTCGTGTTGACAACATATACTTCGTCTTCCCCTCGTTTACTGCTTAACCCATTTTTGCCACTTCCTTCTCTATACTATCAAACGTGGCTATGACATCACGTTGAGTCCTACCAATGATGTCAATATCGTCGACGTATGCTAACTGATCAAATATTCACACTTCGGCAGATCCTGAAAAAAGAACCAAGAAGTCCAAATCGACACCCACCACTTATTCATCAAAAGCCGCATACGACAGCGAGACGAACTATAAAGAGCTATGTCAAGTTTTGGTATACAGTCAAAACACGTCTGCATTTGCAGGATGATGATGCAGAATTATCGCTGCTCCACCAGGTTCTGCAATGACTGCAACGGAACGTTTTATACCAAAAAAGGGTTTAGGGAAAGCGATGCACTGTCATGTGACTTCTTTAATTTGATTCTTGAGAAGATTGTGCAAAATTCCCAGTCCAACAATAGAGGGCACAATCTTCCATAAATCGGTGCAACTTCTAGCATACGCCTACGATATTGAACTCAATCTGATGTCATAACCACGTTTGCTAGTATAGAAAATGAAGCTGCAAAAATAGGTTTAGCACTAAATGAGGGTAAGACTATGTATATGCTGCGTACACACAATATCAACGAATCGGACAGAATATCAACATTGACAGATATAACTTTAAAGTAGTACGACTTTGTCTACCTCGGCTCTGCTACTGCTTCTGATAACAAGATCTAGTCAGAAATTAATTACTCTTGCCAACCACTCTTTCTCAGTAAAGCCTTCACTCGAGCTACTAAGGATTTTATATAAGACCCTAATCATCCCAGTACTGCTTTACGGCGATGAAGCATGGACCGTATCAAAAATCGATAAAGAAATCCTCGGTCGATTTGAGAGAAGAATTCTTCTAAAAATCTACTGTCCCGATTGATAGACTATGGAGAAGAAGATTCAACCAAGAACTATACGACCTCTACAAAAACATACTCTGTATTGGACGTTTAAGATATGTAGTTCGAGTAGACACCAATTCTTCGGCTCGCAGAGTCTTCGATACCCAGCCAGATGGCGGACGCAGTAGTGTAGATGAAGAGCTCGCCTTAAGTAGCGGGCACAAGCAGAAACCGAACTCAACCAACTTAAAGTACGCAACTGGAGACAGTAAGCCAAAGACAGGGATAATAGGAGAGTCGTGTTGGTTGAGGTCCAGGTTCATTGCGAATTGTTGCGCCACTTTAGTAAGTTAGTAGGTACATCACACTTTTAAAGTTATCGGAAATTCTTCTTCCCACGGAATTTTTCCTATCCAGCAATCAATTTAAATTGCTGAATTGGAAAAATTCAGTGGGAAAAAGAATGTCCGATAACCGATAACCCTAAAACAAAGTCGGAGACAACAGCAATGTTTTGAGCAATTATGCCCAAAGTTGCTGTTGCTATATTCAATCAGGCCTATCGAGAATACATTTTCCCGGGAGTTTTTCACTTGTCAGCAATGTAAATCAGATTGCTGAATGGTTTAAATTTTTTCCCGGGAAAATTTATTAGGAAAAGGAATGAATGTTTTTCTGACATTAATCTCAAATCTCTTGGAGTCGGTATACATTTTCTCAGAAAAAACAATTTAATGATAATCTAAGGGAACGCAATGATTATTTATTCAGGGCTGGCACAAGTAGATTGAGAAAGTTTTTGTTTTTAGATAATAAAATAAAAAAATAAAAACATGAAAATTAATTTAAATTGATTTATTTATTGCACTTGCAAATTGCTTTTTTCAGTTTACACAAAACATTTGTTGCCTTAAATAGCTCCGTATCCCTTCTGCTAAAAGCTACTACCCATCTTCTGTTCTCACATTCCTTACAAATACTCCACTATATCACATTTAATGGATATATTTGGGCAACTCTGTCCCACCACACTGCGGCCTCTATAATGCGGTTGCTTTTCTGTTAGGAGCTTCCTGAAAATCGGCAAAATTGCTGTCTCGCCATCCAACAACTCGGACTCTGAACTAGCGCCATACATTGACGACTCGGTCCTGATGCGATGTTTACGTTTATCGGGTGCAACATTGGGCGAGGAATGATGATGGGCGGCATGTTGAATTGTTTTAACCAACTTTCGCTGTTGCACGCATTGGGTTGCTGGTGGAGTTGGCTCCTTTTCGCGTTCACTATCAGTTTCACTTTGGCAGACGGTCCCCTTCTGAGGCTTGTGCCGATGTTTGTTGCGATTTTTCTCAGATACGGAACGCTGAATTGGTGATGTAGTCTGATCGTATGGGACAATGTGACTGTGTTCCGTACAGCGTTGAGGATTCGGATAGTTGCGTGGAGATTGACGTGAATGTTGTTTAGCATGTGACAGAGTATGCGTATCCCAGAGATCACTTTGTGAGACTACAAATCCTGACTTGAGTCCAGCCCCCATGCTGACTCTTCTATTTTCAATCGGAGCTAGAAAAAGATGAAACTTGCGAATTAAGATCGAAAAGGGTAATGTGTCTGATTATTTACTTACTTTTTGAGACATTGTTTGCCTTGACATGTGGCCCATGTGGGCAAGCATTATTTAGGTCTGTGCTCGATGTTGATAGGATGTTTGTTGAGGAGTTTCGATGGTTTTGATTGTGTTTTGGTTTTGAAGTCGGGGTTTGACTGCCGTTTTCCTAAGAAGGGAAGAAAGTCAAAGTTATCTGTTATGATACTTAAGAGGGTTTAAAAGATTGATCAACGTTTTATTGTTAATACTTTTCACTGGAGACATTTTGTTGCTCTTATTGTTTATGAAAGATGCGAAGGGTAACGATTTTTAAAAGTCGACAGAATTATGCTTTATATCTATGTTGCACGGGAATGTTCATTATGTGATTATATCGTGGTTTAAGTATCAAGTGTCACGTCAGCTATAGAATAAATGAGACATTACTACTGTCCAGCATATACGATGCTGAATTATGTGATTATATCGTGGTTTAAGTATCAAGTGTCACGTCAGCTATAGAATAAATGAGACATTACTACTGTCCAGCATATACGATGCTATGGACAAAAGGACGATGAAAAATTGTGAAATTTACTACGGCCAGTGTTGTAGTAAGCGGAGTATTTGACTATTTTCAAAAGTCGACAGACTAAGCCAAAAAGTCTTATCCTTCAAAGACATTAAATAACTCATTGCTAGAATCCTCATAAAGGCGAAATTCGCAAACATAAGAATTATACCATCAAGCTTCAAAGGAGGAAAAATGGTGACATCATTCAATGAAATGGCGGCCTTTTTGCGGAGAAATATGAAGACAGAGCAGATGATATAATAAACAATATACCTACACCAGCACATTAGCAAAATTAAATCTTCACACTACGGCAGATCCTGGGGAACCCCATTTTTTCAAAGCTGCATAAGTTTTGGTATACCGCCCGGACTCCATCTTTACAGGATGACAATGGAGAATTCTGGAGCTCTGAAACAACTGATACCAATAAATTATTTAGTAAAAGTGACGCATTATCGTGTAATTTCATCATCACCAGCATATGGTGCGCTTGAGAGTATAGATTACGGTGCAACTCAATTGGGTTTGACACTAAACGTGGGCAAGGCCAAGTATAGCTGTAAACCAGAAGGGACATGCATCAACAATAAATTGGACAGAACGTCACAATCGGCAGCTAAAAATTTGAGGAAGTAATGGACGTTGTCTAAAACTGTGAATGGACACCTACCATTAAGTGGCGCATATAAGTGGAATTCAAATTGAAGTGCGCAATTTAAGACATTTGCTCAGAGCGGGGTTAATTGAATGGGTACGTCACGTCGGTAGCGACCCAGGTGTAGCACCACTCAACCAAAGGAACACACCCAAATAAATACAAACACAAATGTTTGGCGCAACAGGCTCGTAAGTAAACAGGGCCGACCTTTCTCACAACCATTCATGGGTGCGTGTGTACTTCTTGCACGATGGTGGGACCTCCTGTTTTGTGACAACTCCGAATGGCGAATTTGAGATTAGCTTTTCTTGACACTTGATACTACTCGGATGTTTTGTCAGATCATCCCGAGAGGAGGGCCAGTGACAGATCATTTAGGTGTTGCTACGGCTGGTGTTCGAACAAAGACCTTCTGCGCGGCAGTTCATCTCTCCACTGGTGGAACACACCCAGTCTAATATTTTATATTTATATGAGCTCAAGCTCATTAATCAATAAATTCTTCTTACCCTTAAGTCTCTTGTGGAATCTGAACTAGATACATTTACAGATTGCCTTCGTTCTCTAAGACCTGATTCCTCTCTTTTGATGTTGTTGCACTCCTGCTTCTTGGCTGTCGTTATAGCTCCAATATTAGCCTCAGTTTGAGCTGACACAGAATTTCTTTTCTCAAGAATGGGTGCTCTTTGTTGGGAAATGTTTTCCTCTGGTTTAACTTTTTGTTGAGTACTAAGCAGCGCCTGTATTGGCTGTTGGATGGGAGTTATTTCTTGTAATGGAGTTACGGCTTGGACTTTCTTTTTTCTGTAAATTTAATTAAAACAGCATAAGATTGGGATTTTAAATGTTTGATGGACGACTTACGGAGGTAATGATGGCGCTACACTTGTTGATGTGACTGAAACAACAGCATTGTCCATTTCTACATGCGTAGATGTAACACTATCTACTGAAGTTAACTCGGTGATTTCTAAACAAAAATCCTTTACATGATTTTCTTTACCATAAGTCTTTTCCACCACTCACCAGTTGTACTTGGCATTTCCCTTCTCACAGGTGGCGCTGACAGTCTAGCAGGATCTGACAAAATCGGCTCAGTATCACCAGCACAAGTAACGCCATCGATCCACTTCCGCGCTTCTGGTCCTAGTTTTCGAATTAATGCCTGAAGCTCTGCCTCCTTTTCCATTAGTGCCTTTCTAAATCGGCAATTTGTATTTTTGACATCTTTCAACCTTTGCTCCAATTCACACACTGACGAGTCACGACGATTCTTCGACATTGGTCTCAGAGTTGCTCTAACTCGCTTATCAACAACACCTTGGGGATTTCTTTTCAATTCGACGAGCTTGCGGATGACAAACAAAAAATTCAGAGTTAGTCTAAACACAGTTCTTAATCGCTCCTATTAAGCTTTGGATAGATTTG
The DNA here is from genome assembly GCA_949824845.1 of Rhingia rostrata. Lineage (NCBI taxonomy): Eukaryota > Metazoa > Arthropoda > Insecta > Diptera > Syrphidae > Rhingia > Rhingia rostrata. The sequence continues at coordinate 42,610,191 of OX463756.1, forward strand.
AAAAATTCTAAATTTTGAACAAAGAAGAAGTGAGTTTGGTTGTTTTCTTTGTCAAATCGGACGGAACAACATTGAAATGCATTACAAAACACTGAACAGCTAAAACTACAAAACCTCCTTACTACCAGTCTTACTTTCGGTACGAACACCAAACACAACGTTGCTGTCGTACAAAAAATTATGAAAAAGGAGAGTAAAATAAAAACTAAATCCTTGCGATCGGATAACACCAAGGATATGGCAGCACCAGCTATACACGTTATGAAGACATTATAAACGGAGAAGCCAATGTGTTTGGAGTCATTGAGTGCAGGAATTGAGACGTGACGAGTTTCCCATGCCAAAAAGGCACCAAAGACCTAAAAAAAATGCTTGCATGAGCTTTATAACGAAATATCTATAAATATTACCTTACCAGTAAGAGTCCCTTGTAAGCGTAGATAATTCCAACAAATATGGTTATATGTTCCGACTGACAGTATTCATTCTCCGGGATTACAAGTACGTCTTCGAGGGTTTCATGATGCTAGTTGGATTAACAACAAATAAAATTAGCAAGTTATAGTCAGTTTCGAGTGGCAAACATTACTCTTGGTTCCAATTGTTTTGTATCCCTGTAGAAAGGATCGGCAACCTGCCACGTGGTGATAATGGCCACATCGAGGAAAATAAGAATTCCCACAACCATAAATAGTTGATAGTCCTTGATGACTTTTTTGTTCAGTTTTAAATCGGTGAATATCGAATGAACACGCCAGGTTTTCGAGAACATTGCTCCAAATGCTAAGCTAAAGCCGGCCATTAACAGCCATGCACGGGCAGTACAAATATAAGGGAAGGCTCCAATGCTACTTAATGTTGTATCTAAGCCAAGGAAGACGACGCTCAAGTATGTAAGCATGCATCCAATAATAATCAGATTGTTAAGGTGAGGACTAGACATTTTTATGTATCTTGAAATGAATAAAAAAAATTCGTCAGAAATATTTAAACGTGTCGTGGTAAAAGATGATACTTGTAATACAAACCTTTGATTTCGATACTTAATGTTAAATGCAAGAAAAACAAATGCAATGATCATACCAACAACGGACGCGCTAGCAGATACTACATAGATGGTGATGTTCACTTGACTGTGTTCAATGTAGATCAAGGTCCGGTCCTTTGGCGGGGTTTTGCCAACCTAAAAAAGAAAAAAATATTTCAATCATGAAAATTAAAAATGGTTAAGGAGGGCTATGACTGTGACTTTCTAATTTAGGAATGAAAATGAAACGTGTGGCGCCACTGATGGACGCACTATTTTTTAACTCTGAGCCGAATCTGAGTTGTGTGTCTTGACCATGAGTCGATAGGGTGTGAACCGCTTTGAAAAGTTTTGGCTACAGCAATTGAGAGCGTGTCCTCACGCTAAGGAAAACATTAATTTGGAATGAAGCAGCGGAGAATCCACATTGAGGAATCTTGGATGCGTATTGCATATGCGTTGTGGTAAGCCGACTAAAGTCAAGAGTAGTTAATTTTACCTGTTTTGTGATTGTCTGGCTTTGACCCACCTCAGAGCAACGTTTTTCAAAATCAACCTTATATGTGCACATGCCCCCACCGATGACACTTTAGACTCTATCAAGAAGGAATCTTACGTACGGATTCTCTCCGGTATACGATGTGAACATTTCACTTATGCAATTCAATTCGAAAATCGGTAGGGAAAACACCTACGGAGGGTTAAATTGAAAGTACACCTCAATGAAACGACAACGGTTCTGATCATTTACCTCTATGAGCCAAATTTAGAGATCGACTCTCCAGAAAGAAGAAGCTACGAATGGCACAATAATGGTCTTAGACTTTACTGGTCTACAAAGATCAACTGAGTCAGAAACTCTTCCTTATGCTCTCCAGCTCCAAGAACCACGGCTACAATTAACTGAATATTGTAATATTCCCTTAAATAATTTAGCTAAAGCTCTTACGGTTTCAATTTAATTAAATATTTATAAACTGTTTAAAAATTTTACCCAGCGAACAGAATTTCCAAGCGTTAAATCCAAGTGACTAAGCTGCGAATGGTATTCACCAATTTTTTGCTCTTCTCCTAGTTGAAACTGCTTAATGAGAATGTTGGCCTTGCGTTCATTGTTATAGAAGCGAACTGGACCCTGTAAAATATTGTAAAATATGTCAAGCCGCTCAAGTAGCTATGCAGGCCATAATTATTAAGGTTCAAGCTCACAGTAACTCCCTCGAAACTAGTGTTGCGCAGTGCTTCTAGAAAAACGCTCTCCCAATCTTTAACTCTGTAATCGAATTGCGACAGAAAATCATCACGCCGCTGAGCAACATATTGAATCGCCAAGGCAGCTGCCCAAATTCCATCGTAGGTATATCCATGAAATCTGGAATATTCATTGCCTCTTAGGCTATCATATTCCGAGAGGTATTCATCCGCAGTCTAAAAGCAGAAGACCCTTAATGAAAGCATATTTTAAAATTTAAAAAAAATTACAATTCCTGCTATTGTTATATCCCCGCTGGTAGATAGAGGTAACAAGTCGACCAGAATGGTGCCTTCCATAGCCGAGGTGATTTCTTCAACCGAGCATTCGCTGTCTAAAGTTGAGTTCCACCAATCAGTGGAGTATGTGGCCATAATTAACCACTGATATGATCGTCCATACATCTCAAGTCTAAAAGGGAAACCAAATTGTAATTCATTGTCCATGACGTCTTTGCCACACCTACTTAAAAGCTTCACAGAAGACCTTTCTAGCAAACTGTTCATTGAAATTGCCCAAAATAATGCGAACATCCTTTTCTCGTAGCTTCCGAAGCGATTCATTGACATCGTTGACAAAACTCTGGGTCTCGACAACATCACATCCCATTGCATCCAAGTCGGCTACCATATGATTGTGTGGCAGAGAGTATCGAGGTTCATTCTGATATATCGTCCCAACACGAGTCCAATTGAACTCCTTAAGAAGTGCTAAACGCGGAGCGTTGAAGGCGTTCTCCGATGGTACTACTCTAAAAAAATTCGGAAACGCATCCTTTGTGAACATTGGATGTGTATCGGCGTAGGATAGTTGAGTGAGATGCCAATGTTTGCTTGCCTTTGCAATCGGATCTGTAACATGAGTGCATGCAGCGCCAAATAACATAAGCTTGTGCGGTCCAGAATGCATCATGTCGAAAAAGGATTTAACACCAACGGCAGCGTTACACTAAAAGGGATTATTATCAAATGATTGGATTAACTTATTTTCTTTTTGTAAACAAACTTCAGTATCATTCCACCACATATGCAAGCGATAATTAGTTAGAATCCGTGGATGTTCGTTGACATGTGAAAGTGCAAGTTTTACGCTGGGCATAACACCCCGGCCAGTATCGGAGTTTTCAACTCCATCACCGTAAGGAAAGAAACCAGCAATGTACACATCTGATCGCTTTGTTGAGCTTGATCTGGCTGCAGAAACTTGATGAATTGCAGATACGATTAGTATTGTCAGAAGCAGATTTATATTTTGGATTCTGGAAGGAAAAAATAAAATTTTAATCTTAGCTGGAATCAAATATTTCAAATATATCCTAGATGTTAGTATACAACTACACCAATGAATTACTATAATAAGAGAAAGAACAGGATATGTCATTTAAACCCACGCCCACATTTTGGAGACGTTTTCCTACAAAAAAAAGTATTCCCTACGCCATACCATATGCAGGAGAAAACGGTGTTTTTGTTCGAACCATACAAGATTTTGATAAACTGTCTAAACAATTTGTTGCGACAATGTCAATTTTAATATTTTTTTGCCATAAAGCTCACATTTTGGGGATATTAATTATAAGGATGGAATGGGAAGGGATAGGGTATAAAACGATCCACATAGTGGATCATATGTTTTAACCTCAATTTCAATCGTTTTATCGATAACTTCAGACGATAAGTTCTCTTATACTTCGGATATTCTCTTCGTTAGCTTTCAGAGTCTATGAAACTTTCTTATAAGCCTTTAACTTTAAAAAATCTCAAAGACTAAAGCTTAAAGCTGGTAAGTCCTGCGGCCTTAGCGGCTAATGAAATTTGCCAAAACGAGACTTTAGATTACCCGGAAATACATGCTTCAACAAGTCATTGGTGCACGAGCTGTACGTGCTATTGCACCGTCATCTTGGGACCATGTCTTTAAATCCGAATTCATAGTTGTGGAAGTAATAACTTATAAATTATGATACTGCGTGTAAAAAAAAACGTGATAATCTGACAAATCATCCCACCAAAATCTACTGTCGGATGTAATTCGGATTTGGCATCAAATTATAGGTCCTGCCATAGTGGCTCAATAACGCGATTTTTAGTGCGATGAACTGCCGCGCAGAAGGTCTGGGTTCGATTCCCAGCCGTAGCAACACCTAAATGATTTTTTACTGGCCCTCCTCTCGTGATGATCTGACAAATCATCCGAGTAGTATCAATTGTCAAGAAAAGCTTATCTCAAATTCGGCATTCGGAGTCTGCATAAAACAGAAGGTCCCGCCATCGCGAAGTTTTACACACGCACACATGCATGGTTGTGAGAAAGCTCGGACCTGGGTACTAACGAGCCTGTTGCGGCAAAAATTGGTATTTGTATTTGCCATAGTGAAGTCCTTTTTTAACCTCAAAGCATCATTTGACACTGTCGATAGAAAATCATGACTGGGTCTTCGTAGAGCTCAATTAAAATACCAAAAAAGACTTTTGTAATGCCCAGCTCCAAAGCAACACATTGAAACAGTACCTACGTTGGTTTGAAGGATTAAATGAATGACCCTGCCATGAAAATAAAAGTCCATTGTCTAACAAATCAAATTGGAAAATGCATTAATTAAATAAGAGGAATCCGTCCCGTTTCATTTGCCGTATAATGGTTTCCATTGAGCAGGATTATCTTAGAAACGGCTCTATCGATGTCAAAATGAATAACTAAGCATCTGCTATTATAGAGAACATACTTACTTACTTAAGTGGCGCTACAGTCCGGAATGAACCTGGGCCTCAACCAACATGCCTCTCCAATTAGCCCGGTCCTTAGCTAACTGCCTCCAGTTGTGCACTCCAAGTTGGTTGAGGTCGGTTTCTACTTGTGCGCGCCACTTAAGGCGAGGTCTTCCTCTACTGCGTCCGACGTCTGGCTGGGAATCGAAGGCTCTGCGAGCCGGGGTATTAGTGTCCATTCGTTCTACATGTCCTAGCCATCTGAAACGTCCAATGCGAAATTTTTTGACCAGGGCCATGTCGCTGTACAGCTCGTATAGTTCTTGGTTGAATCTTCGTCTCCATAGCCCGTCAACGCAAACGGGACCGAAGATTTTTCGAAGAATTTTCCTCTCAAATCGACCAAGGATTTCTTCATCCGATTTTGATACGGTCCATGCTTCAGCGCCGTAGAGCAGGACTAGGATGATCAGGGTCTTATATAAGATCTCCTTAGTAGTTCGAGTGAGTGCAGCCTTATTAAACTTGAGTTTGGATATTGCGTTCCTCACTTTGCTCTGGTCGGGTGGTTGGCAGTTTTCGCTGTCGTTGCCAATATTGATTGGTTCGCTCTGCCTGACAGCGGAATGTTGTTCGTCATCGCCGTTTAACAGTCTGCAGAAGTGGTTCTTCCATATCCTCAGCATAGACTGTGTCTCAACTACGATATTTCCTTGTTCATCTCGACAGGATTCTGTTCGAGCCTTGTATCCTTGGCTTTGACGTTTTACACTTTGGTAAAACTTGCGAACATCTTTCATGGAGTGGCACCTCTCCATATCCTCGATCCCGCTTTTCGTCCTCTTTTTCTTCTTTCTAAAAAGCCGGTGTTCTTCCCTTCTTCTCTGCCTAAATGGCAACTCTCGTCTTCACCGGCAGCATTGTAGGCCTCGTTTTTGGCTGCGGGCATATGTCGGCATTCCTCATCAAACCAGATAAAATAAGGGCAAGAAAAGCGCGCGATCGAGGATATAGAGAGGTGCCACTCCTTGGAAGATGTTCAAAAGTCTTAAATAAAATGTCGAACAGAATCCTGTCGGGATGAACAAGGAAATATCGTAGTTTAGACACAGTCGATGCTGAGGATATGGAAGATGACGAACAACATTCCACTGTCAGGCAGTACGAACCATTCAATATTGGCAGCAATAGCGAAAACTGGCAACCAACCGACTTGAGTGAAGTGAGGTAAGCAATTTCTAAACTCAAGCTTAATAAAGCTGCCAAAAGTAATGGCCTTGCCGCTGAGCTTTATAAAGCCGGAAGAGATGACCAAATCTGGTCGGAAGAAAGTATACCTGAAGAATGGAACCTCAGCGTCGTTTGCCCAATCCACAAAAAAGGAGATCCGCTAAATGCGTCAACTACAGAGGCATAAGTCTTATCAACATCGCCTACAAGATCGTAATATGTGAAGGTCTGAAACCGTATACCAACAACTTAATCGGCTCTATCAGTGTGGTTTTAGGCCAGGAAAGTCCCCCAACCGATCAAATTTTCACATTTCGGCTGATCCTGGAAAAAAACCCAAGAAGTCCAAATCAGTACCCACCACCGATCGATCGATTTCAAAGCCGCATAAGACAGCATTTATAGAGACGAACAGTACAGAGCAATGTCTAGTTTTGGTATACCGCCCAAACTCGTCCCTTTGTGTAGGATGATAATGAAGAATTCTCGCTGCTCCATCAGGGTCGGAAAAGACTTCACCGACACAGGCGATGTGCTCTCATGTGACTTCTTCATATTGATTCTTGAGAGGATTGTGTAAAACCCCCGAGCCAACACCCGATGCACAATTTTCCAAAAAAAAAACTAGTCATTGGACGTTTAAGATGGCTAGGACATCTAGAACGAATGGACACCAATACTCCGACTCGCAGAGTCTTCAATTCCCAGCCATACGTTGGACGCAGTAGAGGAACCCTTAGCCTTAAGAGGCACGCACAAGTAAATTCCGATCTCAACCAACTTGGAGTGCGCAACTGGAGGCAGTTAGCTAAGGACCGGGCTAATTGGAGAGGCATGTTGGTTGAGGGCCAGGTTCATTCCGGACTGTTGCGCCACTTAAGAAAGTAAGTAAAAGTCTAATGGTAATATATGCTCATGTTTTATTTGAAAGTCTAATAAATTACTTTGGGAAAATCGATTTAATGAAATGATTTCATCAAACATAAAACTCTTGCAAATATGTGTTCAATTTATCTTGATTATTGAAAATTGCTTCTTTTGGTTCAGGTTGCCTAGTAAAATTTTAATTTGAGTATTGGCGCCATCACAAAACTTTCGCTTACTATGCGAAATTTAGTCAAAAAGTTTTTTTTAAATAACACCTTAAAATATACAGTACCGGATACGGGTTTTACCCCCTTTTATAGGTACCAGCCAGTTTCTAGTTAGATATCTATATCTACAAATTGTCTTCAGCTTTCTGCAGAAGAATGTTATTGTTACAACAATCCAAACCGTTGTAAGGATTTCAAAACCTTATGTTGTACATATACCTATCAACGTACTTAAAGTACAACACCTTAGAAAAAGTTTGTATTTAAATGCATTTAATCACTTGAGACATGCCGATTGTTACCAATAGTGCCGTAGGTATTCACTTTGACTTGTGGATGTACGCATAAGCGTACTTGTATAGTCGAGGCATGGGCGCTATCGATTTTTTTCCTATATATCCTGAACTACCTACAAAAAAAAATTAAAATAAAGAAAAGAAAAACTTTTCCTCATAACTATGAAACAATTAATAATTTTAAAGACTTTTTGATCATCAATTTTCTTATAACAAAATTATTTGAAACTACAAAAATTATTTTCGAATTCGATACCGGAATTTTGTATCTCCTAAAAATAATAATATCTTTGAAAGTCTTGTTATTTATTTTTCATAAGAACCCCCAATTCAAACATAAGCACTGATTAACAAAAAAAATTGTGGAAATTAATTTTTCTTTAATGAAAAAGAAAATTTTTAAAATATCGATTTTTCACGATTCGGATAAATTACCTGTGATTCTGATTAATTCCATACAAATTCAACATCATTTTGGAGCTCTGTTTGGACTTCCTTCCAGTTTATGATGTTTTGTTAGTAATTTACAAAATTTTGTACACACATTTTGAAATAATTTAATATTTTTAGATTCACTTTACACAAAGCTGTTTTTTTTGAGGAAGAAATGCTACACCAAAGGAATGCCAAAGTAAACTGATAAAGGATGAACTTATTTCTGTATCCCTTTCAATTGCATGCAATTTTGAAAGAAAATTGATTTTACTTTTATCAATGAACGGCATTTTTTAAGGACATGCGCTAGAGTTGTCGGGTTTTGAAAAACAATGTGTACTACCAAATGTAAACAATAATATTGTTGTTATCTTATCAGGCGTGACCTTAAATAACAAGGACGTTTTGCGATGTTTTGTTTTTACCGGACAGAAGGAAAACAAATGTCGTTTGTTCTAACAGGTGGCCTGGTGGAGGGCGCATGTCATTATTTTAGGAAGAACACTAGTTGTTTCTTTGCGTGTATGTGTTGTACTGATAATGCTTGTGGCCTTTATTTTTATGAAACAAAGAAGTTTTTCTTCCAAACCTAGAAGTAAAAGTAAATGTCCTGCGCTCTAAAAAAAACTACCTACCCACTACAAAACGTGGTAACGTAAATGCATAACAACGGTAACCACAACCAACAAAATATAAAACAAGCCGTGTTTTTCAGAAAAGTGGAACTAAGATAGTAATTTTGTTTATAGTTTTTAAAAAAATATATTTACTCTCTCAAATTTTAATTATTGAATAAAATGGAAGAATATACTCCAAGTCGTTATAAGATTTTGGACAAAATCGGCGAAGGTGTCCATGGCTATGTATTCAAAGCCATTGATCTGCATGCCAACAAAACGGTTGCAATCAAAAAGGTTGCATTGAAAAATAAATTTGGAAATATATCTCTAAATACGTTGAGAGAAATTAAAGTCCTGCAAATGTGTAAAAATGATTATGTGAGTTTTAAAATATATATTTGTAGAACGATTTAAATGATTTATTTGTTTCTGACAGATTTTAACATTAAATGAAATATTTCCCGATTTAATTGGATTGTCATTAGTTTTGGACTATATGCCAGAAACTTTGTACAGCAAGCTTAAAAATGATCTAAATCCTCTGAGTCGACAGCAAGTAAGAAAGTTCTCGTTGATGATGTTGAAAGGTATTGAGTACCTACATGGAATGGGTGTAATGCATAGGGTAAGTAAAAACGTTTCAGTCTTCTTCATTGAAATATTTTAGCTGTCAGTTTTGTGGTTCTTTATGAAGTTGTTTTTAATTCAGTAAAAGGTTATCCGGTGTAAAAAGGATTAAAAAAGTTTCGTAAAATTGAAAATTCTGTTGGATTAAAGATTTTAACATTGAAAGTTGGGTGCTGTAGAACGAGGATATCCTCTGAGCGGTATTAACTTTGGCAGTGCTCAGTTGTTGCACCGTTGCGTTGACTCCTCATCAATTGTGTTTTTTTAAGTCTCATCCAACCACATCTAAGATCGGAAAGAAAAAGAGTAGCAACACTATATAAACATAATAACCAGCTTTCTATGTCCTTTTAGTTTTAACTACTCAATTATGGAAAAAGAATATTGTTAACCTCGGAAATGATCGACTTTATTTTCAAGGGCCATGATAACAACGTTGGAATCAACACCTGGAAAGTTAAAACGCAAACAGAAAAGTTGCAGCCGGACAACTAGCAAAAACCCTAAGCTGCTTCAAAGCGACTTTACTATCGTATAGGGAATATGATAGGATAGGTAGGTTGACAAGGGGAAGCTGTGTCTAACACGTTACAGTCTCTGTTAAAGTGAGCGAAAACTGCGTATATTCCTATAAGCAAGTCCCTCTGGTTGGATGTTGTGGAACGAGGGTAGTCTCTGATTGGCTTAAACTTGTCAATACCCAGTGTTTGTAACTCTGGCTACACATCAATAGTGTTTTTTTTTTTTTTTTACCTCCAGTGGCCTCATACAACCGGATTTGACTTGCTAAACGATAAGTGCGAGTGTTGATAACAAGACGAAAACCAGCAACACTATAAACAGCCTGGACAGAATGACACGGGCTACCCGGCCTGATGTAGTGCTGTCACAGGCGAACTTAGATGAGCTGCCTCGATATATTCGGACAACAGGTTGTTTAGGAATCTCAAGGGCAAATCAGGCCCCTTGAAAAGAAATGGTGGTGGATGAGTCGAAAGGGCAACGGCAGCGCTCAATCCGGTAGTGGATGCAGATGGCCCCGTGTTTTAGGGGTATATAATAAATTGAAACCGGACCTCCAGGTTAAGGGTTGTGCTTTGGGCTACTAACCACTCATGGAAAAAAAATTGTTACGAAGCAACCAAAAGTCACGGAAAGGACTGATTTTATGGTTAACGACCCTGCCTAGCGAATAAATTACAAGGACGTTCATATCTGCACCAGTAAGGTGAGAACATTAAATAGGAGAGATGCTAGCGAACAACTAGCAGAAGCCCTAAGCTCCTACAAAGCAGACATTACTGCCATCCAGGAAATACGATGGGATGGGCCGGGCCAAAAGAGGATGAAAAACTGTCACATCAACTATGGACCGTGTTGCAGTTGGCAAAAACAGCGACAAACCTAATGCGGATTTTTTATAAATATCAACTCATGGATAAAACCATTTGTTGCGAAGCAACCAATAGAATCGGGAAGGACTGATTTTATTGTTAACGACCTTTCTAAACGAAAACGGTATGTGATAATATTAAACAGGAGAGGTGCAAGCAAGCAACTAGCGGAAGTCAATGCTGCTACAAATAAGAAATTACTACCATCCAGGAATTACGATGGGATGAGCCGGGCAAAAATGAGAATGAAAACCTGTAACATCTTCAATGGACCGTTTGAGCAGTAACAGCGACTATTCGGATTCGGATTTGTTATAAGTGCCAGACTTAGGCAAGAAGTCTTATGTTTCCAAGACATTTGCGAACGCATTGTTACAATCCACATCAAAGCCAAATTCGCCAACATGAGCCTCATATGCGCTCACGCCCCAACGGAGGAAAAAGATAATATAGCTAATGATTGCTTCTATGAGGTCCTGGACAAAACCTATGAGCGACTACCGAAGTACGATGTTAAAATCATGCTGGGAAATTTAAACGTAAAGGTAGGAAGAGAAGACATCTTTAGCAGTATTGTCGGAAAACACAGCCTACACGACAACACGACTGGCAACGGACTTAGGCCAATTGACTTCACTACGGAACGAAATGCCACTATAGCTATAGGTTTCCTCACCTGGATATCCATAAGGGAAAATGACGGTCTCCAGATATCCATATGCTCTAAAATTTTAGATATCCGAAAATTCCGAGATGCTAATATCGCCTCGGACCACTACCTTGTTGCAGCCAGGTAATAATGTCAGGACTAATCCAAAATACTGCAAAAAAATTAATGTCGTAGGCTGCAATGGCAAGGGACCGCCAAGTCCTTTGCAGAAGGTGAATCCCTCAACATCTCGATTAACATTATACTTACAGCATTTAATGTCATAGGTGAATGGCGACGACAATCAACAACCCATAAGAAAAAGCTAAGATTCGCTTCTCCCGCCCCTGGTTTTGCTGACTGAAATTGAGCTTTATAGGAAAGAGTCATTTTTGACGAAATTGAGGTTATGTATGATTTTTATATAGCAGGTACCGGTAAAAAATTACTAAGAGCAAAAAAAAAATTGCCTAGAATTATGACCAAAAAAAACGCTGGATACGAAGTTTGAAGAAAATCGGTGAAGTCGCTTAGGCTGGAGAGACCTGTATGGACAAACGGACGAACCGACGAACCGACGCACGGACGGAATTCCAAAAACCAATCTTTTGAGTTCCGCTATCATCGTAATGATCGAATCAATCAAAATCTCGAGGTCGAAAATTTTACAATTTTCCACGATGAAAAAGCTTTTGATGCAGTTTTTGAACACACGTTGGCAGTTCGCTTTGGATATTATTCTTACATTTTAAGCCTGTTGTCATAAATCAACGTCTTAACGCAACCTAATAAAACAGAATGCAACGGTTTTAAATGTCATGAGCGAGGTGGCATTTTGACCGGAACATGTATCGATATTGGACAATCAACAAAATTTTCTTTTGATAAATTAATTATATGGCATATGAAACCTTCTTGTTGTAAAGGCCATACAATTCTGACCTTAAATAGTTTTCAAAATTTCGTTGACTGTAACATGCCAATCATTTTCATCGACAAACAAAAATGCGGTCCAATTCAATTTGTATTGTTATAAAATCTGATTGCGGTGTGACCGCACCCCTGTGTGTAAACATATTCGAACATTTCCCATCAGTGGTACTGGATGCGCCCACTGGAATAAATGACTGAAATATCTGTCAACACCACTTCTAGAACAATCAAGAAACTGCGGGAACCTCTGAAAATATGCCATCTCTTTCTAGATCAGTATGTAGAGTAAGTAGTATAAATAGTGATGAAGCAACAACCAGCGAGTTAGTCTGAAATGCAACATAAACGTGATTTGAATAGTGTTAACTGAGTGAATTTATCTAAGGGATATTCTGTCCTAACAAGGTATACACAGGAGCGGACAATTTCTCCCAACGCATAATTCATCGGAAAGCTTAAATTCCATTCGAGGTACATGTCATCGGAGAAAAATCATTTCACTACCATTCCTAAATAAATTCCGCGAAGAATTTGTGTAGTAGGAAATCGGAAAAAGAATTGCACTTGGCTGTCAAAAGTTGCACGAAAAATGCATCTGAACGCAATTCAACGCAATTCACCGGTGTGCGTTACAAAATGTCGGAGAAATATTCCAAACAGATTTTCGGAAAAATGCCTCCGAATCTTACAAAATCGGAGAATTTTCCACTCCGTCGGATACCTCGCTAGAGCCGATTTTTTTAAAAGTGATAATAGTGCGCAAATTGATTCGTTGATATTTGATTTAAAATAACCGAATTGAAGTGACGGGCTCAGTGGCTCGATGGTTAGTGCGATGAACTGCCGCGCAGAAGGTCTGGGTTCGATACCCAGCCGAAGCAACACCTAAATGATTTTTCACTGGCCCTCCTCTCGTGATGATCTGACAAATCATCCGAGTAGTATCAATTGTCATGAGAAGCTTATCTCAACTTAGCCGTTCGGAGTCGGCATAAAACAGGAGGTCCCGCCATAGTGCTAGGAAGTACACACGCATACATGAATGGTTGTGAGAAGAAAGCTAGGCCCTGGGTACTAACTAGCCTGTTGCGCCATAAATTTATTTATTTATTTTTTTTAAATTGAAGTGATTGAATTATTAACCGTTTGTTAAATAATATAATTCAAGAAATAAGAGTTTAAATATATTATTGTTAAACATTAAACAGAGAAGCGTTTTATCATATGAAGCCCAGCTTCATACAACAGTATATTTATTTTAAAACTAATAATACAGAGACGCAAAAAATGTTTATCATCACTAGACTTCATGTAACAATAATTCAATATTTCAGGACATAAAACCAGCAAACTTATTAATAAGCGAAACAGAAATATTAAAAATAGCAGACTTTGGTTTGGCTCGTTTGTATTTCCCTGAAGAAGAAAATAAATTGTACTCGCCACAAGTATCAACTAGATGGTATAGAGCGCCGGAAATCCTCTGGGGAAGTCAAAAATATGGACCAACTGTAGACATGTGGGCAGCTGGATGTGTTGTTGCTGAAATGCTTAGAGGAGTCCCGCTTTTTGCTGTTTGTTTTATTTTTGAAAAGAATATTTTTTTAAGTATTAAAAAAATAAATATTTACTACAGGGAACCACGGACATTGAACAACTCGCTTTGGTGATAAGGACTCTTGGTACTCCACGGCAAAGCGAATGGCCTGAGTTGCCAACGTTACCGGACTTTAATAAAATAAGGTTAATAGATCTTCTATGATTTATGTATGTAAAATGAAATAAATATTTTTTTTTTAATTTAACAGATTTCCAAACGCAGTTGGAGTACACTGGGATAATTTATTTCCAAGTTGTACACGAAGTATTGAAATAAATCTTGTATCAAATTTAGTTATCTATAATCCTGGGAACAGACTTACAGCGTCTGAGGTGGGTTCAAAATTATTTATTTTTAAAAAAAATTACATAATTTATAGTTTTTCATTTCAGGCTGTACGTCATGATTATTTTTGTTGATTTTTTTGGTTTATAAAATAAATTTGATTTGTTGTGCATGTTGCACAAAACAAAACAATTTTGTTTACTATTTTTTTTTTTGGAAATTTATTTACACATCCTTAAGCATCATGGCTTTTTAGTTAGCCCCGAACCCCCGAATTAAATGCTTCTATCTGCGCAGTCATTGGCTGAAGTCGTTTCTATTTGTGCCTGACACTTCAGTTAAGGTCTTCAACTATCGGATTGGGAATTGCAGACTGTGAATCCGAACATTAGTATCCATTCTCTACATGCTCTAGCTATCTTAAACGGCCATTGCGTAGTTTTTTTGAGCAGGTACTTGTCACAGTAAAACTAGGAAACTTCTCCGTTGAATATACGTCTCAAAAACCGGTTAAAACAACGTGGATTAAGGTTTTTTTTTGAAAACGATCTGCTTAGGAGTTGCAAGTACGCAAATAAAGTGCATAAAGCCAAGCTGTTTAGAAAATGGTGCTACTTCTATTGGCTCGTGAACCAGATTGTCTCTTTTCAGTTGAAATCGTCATTTTTGCAAATAGCATCCTATGTCAGTCGGACTTTGAAATTTGCAACTATCCCATGTTTGCGAATGATTTCACTTTACTTTTGTTCCTAACCGGACGACCTGAGGCAAAAATCCTTTCATCGTCGACCAGTCGTTTAGGTAAAGTACGCTGTAACCTGCAATCACATGATTCATTAGCAGGAACATATATTCTGTCTTGAGGTCGGTAATGCAGGGCCAACCCTATACATACATTAATTCTTAAATTTTATTAAACAATTTAAAGCTTGTATCAGACCGATGAAGCCTCCGTTGCACATACACAAAGTAAGCCGATTCGTGGCTTTTGTCGGGTAGTGCCCTTCGTCTTTGTCCATGGACGTTGGCATAAACACGGATTTTTATAAACTCACAACAAATATCGCATGGGATTAAATTGGAGGATCCAGCCTGATCACTTATGATCACCAATATCGAGATCAAGCTCTTCTAAAACAGCCATCGATGCCCTTGAAGTGTGCCTGTTTGCTCAATCCTGTTGGAAGCAAATGTCCCCTAAAAAAGATTTCGTTTGAAGATTTCGTTTGAGTGTAAGATCGGGCAGACGCATATGTCCACCCAGAACGCGCGGTTACGTTATTAGAAAATCAAACAATAACTTTATAAGATAAGAAACACCCTGTATCAAGAAAGATACAAAGTATCTTTCAATAATGTAATATAATATTAAGATGTGCATGCCACACAAGAAATGCATATATCAGCATATTCTTTGCCTTCAGCTTCCTCCTAAAATAACAAACACTCCCACGCAGAGTGAGTAGATAAGAATTATATTATGATCGTCAGTCGAACACAGATTTGTTGACTCGACATTTTATTACTATAAATAAGAAGTCTCTGTTAATCCTAGCTCAGTTCTTAAGTTCATCTCTTCGTATAAGCTAAAGATTTCCCCCCACCAGTGGTAAGGGATCTGAAGCTTTAAATAAATATTGTTAAATTAAAATTAACAAGTGCATTTTTATTTAGTGGTGGCATTCTCTTTTGAGAATGCAAAATATATTTTTTTAAGTTTAAAGAACCTCAAACAAAATTGGCGCAGTCGGTAGGATCCCGAAAGGTCCATAGCGTATCTTACTTTTTTTAAAGTTTAAATCGGGAATCATAAAAATCGTTCACACTAATTTAAATAGTGATATGCCTGTAAAATAAAATTACAATAGGCATAGGACGAAAAAAAAATATATTATTTAGTGAAAAACAGTGAATTAAAAGATTCGAAAGGACAAATTCATTAATCCCATAGAGGGAATGTTGGACTAAATAAAATAAATTAATAAAAAGAGACAAATAAAAAAAATATATATTTATTAAATTCAGTGGATATCATTGAACTAATTTTTTTAAAAAAAAGTTACCAGAGGAAAACAATCCTCAAAAGGAAGCTAAAATCACCACAATTAAAATAAATATCACTAAAGAACAAAAAAAGAACTCACAAGTTGGATAAAATAAATAAAATTAATTAATAATAATAAAAAAGTGAATAAATAAATTAAGAAGGAAGAACAACTATACGGGCAAATAAAATCCAAATCGAAAGCCCCAACGTGTATTAAATTAAATGAAGAAGTACAGTCCGTACAGGATACCAGCAGCATTAAAATTTAACAAAAAGGAAGCAGATCCATCAGCTGAAAATCAACAATCAAAAACATTTGAAGAAAACATTGAACCAACATTAAATTTAGAAGAACAGGTAAAAATGGCTTCTATTAATATCGATCCCCTAAAGTTATTAAAAACTTTACCCACTTTTAACGGTAAAAATTGTAGTATTATTATATTTATAAAAAAAGCAGAATTTTTATTAAGTGCATGTAGTTTATACAATGAAGCGTCAAAAGAATTCATAACAAGTGAAATTAAATCAAAAATAATAGATTATGCCCTAGAAGTAGTATTAAGGAGTGGCGATCCAAATGACTGGCAGGAAATTAAAACAATTTTAGTAAAAAATTTTGGTGAAAAGGAATCATTTTTAAAACTTAAAGAACAAGCAGATAAAATTAATTCTAAAAATATTTCAGAAATGTATCATTCATTCTCACAAATTCTCTGTAGATTAAATACCAAGTATTATTTATCTGAAAGTAAACCAGAAGAATATAATCCCAGCAATAACGAAGCATCGTTATTAAGTAAATTTTGCGAAAGAATACCCCCGAACGCAAGTTCAATTATAATAAATCATAACATTAAAACCCTTAGTGAAGCCTTCTATAAATTAGAATCTTGTCATTGGACAAAGGAAGATAATAATACAAATTATAAAATTATTCAAAACTTTAAAAACAATGAGTACAAAAAGACTTTTAATAACAGTAACAATTATAATAATAATTATAAACCTAATAATTTTAATCAAAATTATAGAAACGACAGAAATTATAGAAACGATAGGAATTATAGAAATGAATCTGGAAACATAGCTATAAATAGAAATCAGAATGATAACGGTAGGAACTTTTATAGAAATAATAATCAAAACTATAGAAACCAAAATGAATATAGGCAACCAAACAGAAGCGGGAATTTTTCCAATAATAATCGTAATCCATTTAGAAGAAATATTCCAGAACCAATGGAAGTAGATCATATGACTCAAAATACTTCAAATTTTCAAATACATGCCTCAGCAGACCATTACCCTGCATAGACATTCATATTTTAAATAAAAAAATTAGACTTTTAGTAGACACAGGAGCAGCAACGTCTGTATTAAAGGAAAATATATTTCCAAGAAACCATGAAATTAAATTAGTTAAACCAATAACCATAAAGACATTATATGAAGAGAATATAATAAAAACGAAAATAATTTTACCATTACCTAGTGAATTCAATAAAGAAGAATCAACTATGGAATTTTTAATTACTACAATAACTAACAGTTCATTTGACGGAATTTTAGGAAATAATATCCTTATTCCATTACAAGCAGAGCTATCATATTATACTCATACTTTGAAAATAAATAATAATGAGATTCCATTACTATCTAAACCCAAGGATTATCCCTTAGAACAATATATTCAAGAATTATCAAACATACAAATAAACTTATATAATATTGACTTAGAATCACAACAATTAATTGATAAGTTAATAAAACCTTATATGAATAATAAAGAAAAGAATGCATTAGCTCAAATAATTAAAAATAATAAAATATTATTTTTTAAAGAAGGAGATGTACTTACAAATGTAAAAGAAGTAACTCATAAAATTGAAACGAAAAATGATAAACCAATATATACACGACTATATAGATATCCAGAAGTGCACAAAGAAGAAGTAGATAAACAAATAATTGAAATGCTAGATCAAGGAATCATAAAAGAAAGTAATAGCCCATATAATGCTCCTATCTGGGTCGTACCCAAAAAGATTGACAACTCAGGACTCACGAAATGGCGTATTGTCATAGATTATAGAAAACTTAACGAAATAACCGTGGAAGACAAGTTTCCTATTCCAAATATTGATGAAATATTTAGTAAATTGGGGAGAGCCCAATATTTTACTACTCTTGACTTAGCGAAAGGCTTTCATCAGATATTGGTGAATCCTAAAGATAGATATAAAACAGCATTTTCCACTGCTAATGGTCATTACGAATTTAATCGGATGCCATTTGGACTTAAGAATGCCCCCGCTACCTTTCAGCGAATGATTAATCATGTCTTAGAAGGACTTATAGGAAAAATATGTGTTGTCTATTTAGACGATATCCTAATATTTAGTACATCACTAGAAGAACATATTTGTTCAATAAATAAAGTATTTGAGAAACTTAAACAATATAATTTAAAAATACAAATAGATAAATGCAAATTTTTAAGCAAAGAAACAGAATACTTAGGTCATGTTATTACTACAAATGGTATGAAACCAAATCCAGATAAAATAAAAGCTATTGATAAAATACCTATTCCATGTACAACCAAACAAATAAAATCATTTTTGGGATTGACAGGTTATTATAGGAAATTTATTCAAGACTACTCGAAGGTAGCAGTTCCTATGACCAAATACCTTAAAAAGGGAGCAAAGATAAATATTAAAGACCCAGAATATATTACAGCATTTGAAGAACTCAAATTACTCATATCAAGTGACCCAGTTTTAAAATATCCTGACTACGCAAAAGAATTTGTATTAACAACCGATGCATCAAATTATGCAATCGGATCTGTTCTCTCACAATCGAATCACCCTTTATGTTATGCATCCCGTACCCTCAATGAACATGAGCGAGGATATAGCACTATTGAAAAGGAATTATTAAGTATAGTATGGTCAACCAAATATTTTAGACCTTATCTTTACGGTCGTAAATTTAAGATACGAACCGATCACAGACCTTTAATATGGTTAAGTAACCTTAAAGAGCCAAACTCAAAACTCCAAAGATGGAAAATTAGTTTAAATGAATATGACTTTGATATCGAATATTTAGAAGGAAAAGAAAATCATGTAGCAGATTATCTAAGCAGATTAGAAGTAAACGCAGTTAATGAAAATGAAGATACAACGTTAGCCACAAATCATAGTGGAATAGAAGATAGAAATGATCATATAGGAATTTCAGAATTACCTATAAACATGTTTAAGCATCAAATAGAAGTTATAGAGTCAGAAGATGAAGATAAAAATATTAAATTTATATACCAAGGTGTTAGAAGATTAATAATTAAATCAAAAGATGTAGGCGATCATTTTACTGAAGCATTAAGGGAATTTTTACCCGATCACGGAAAAGTGGCAATTTATTGTCCAAGTGATAATTTATTTTGCGAAATTCAGAAAAAATATGTTGAGCTTTACAGCAATCAAAATAAATTAATATTACTAAGATGCATTACGCTTTTAAAAGATTTAAATAATACAAATGATGCATTGAATCTCATTCAAAAGATTCATGAACAATTTAATCATAGAGGAATACATGAAACATATCTTGAAATTAAAAATGAATACTATTTTCCAAAATTAAGGGAATTAATAAGAAGATACATAAACAATTGTACTGTATGTCAAACAGCGAAGCATGATAGAAATCCGGAAAAAATAAAATTTGAAATAAGCAAAACTGCACTTAAACCAAATGAACTTATACATATGGACATATATATTCCAACTAAAGATATTTACTATTTAACAATTATTGACAAATTTACTAAACATTTGACAGCTTTTCCAATAGCTAGTAGACACACTCATAAAATAATTGAGCAACTTAAACTTAGAAACTCTATATTAGGAAAACCCCAAGAAATAGTATGCGATAATGAATTTAATAGTTTAGCATTTAAAGAATATTGCAATGAAGAAGGAATTAAAATAAAATTAATAACCCCAAATCATAAAACAGGAAATTCAGATGTAGAAAGAGTGCATGGTACAATCAATGAACACATACGAATATATAATGCACAAGAAAAGAAAAAGAATATATTAAATTTAAAAGAAAAAGTAATAAAAGCAGTTAGTATATATAATTCTACAATCCATTCAACGACATTAAGGAAACCTATAGATTTTATTCAAAACAAAATAAAGATAGAAGATTTAGAAAGGATAGGAAAAAGAATCCAAAAAGTAAAGGAAGATAATATTAATAAAAGAAATCAAAATAAAGTAGATTTTGTTGAACCCAATTTAAATAAGGATTTATATGTAAAAGCGGACGTAGTTAGAACAGCAAAGAAGATAGCTGCGAAATATAAGAAAACCAAGGTAGAAAAGATTGATAATAAATATTATTCAAACAATAAAAAATTATATAAAACAAAATATTCATTTTAAAAATACCAGTATTCACATATGAATGTAATAGCATAATTATTTTACCTATACCAAACGATCAAGGACTTGAAGTCGAAATATCAAAATATAACTATATCCATTGTAAAGAAACATTATATGAAAACAATGAAATAAAATATGTAAAACATTTAAAGAAGAGTCCAATATGTATCCAAAACTTATATAAAACAAAATATGAAAATTGTAAAATAAGATCAAATAAAGATCAAGTATTAATAGAATTAGAAGATGGACTTATTTTAACAAAAAACTTATTAGAATCAAGTTTAAATGAATATTGTAATAATATTGAATATAAAATTGTTAAAAATAACCTTTTACATTTTAAAGATTGTAACATCAAAATAAATGCAACTTTGTACTCAAATCAGAAAGAAACTTTTAAACAAAATATTGTAATTCCATTATATAACACATTGAACTTTACAAAAATAAATGTAACCCTAGAAGATATACATACAAATCAAATTGAAAATTTAAAAGAATTACAAGAAGTAAAATATCTAAATAATTTAAAACATGTAATATCATATACAAGTATCATAATCATAATTGTTGTAATTGTAATTCTTATATTATATTGTAAAAGAAATGAAACCAAAAAATTTAAAATTGAAAATAGAATTATAGATACTCAGGAGAGCATCAAACTTAAGGAGGGAGGGGTTACGTTATTAGAAAATCAAACAATAACTTTATAAGATAAGAAACACCCTGTATCAAGAAAGATACAAAGTATCTTTCAATAATGTAATATAATATTAAGATGTGCATGCCACACAAGAAATGCATATATCAGCATATTCTTTGCCTTCAGCTTCCTCCTAAAATAACAAACACTCCCACGCAGAGTGAGTAGATAAGAATTATATTATGATCGTCAGTCGAACACAGATTTGTTGACTCGACATTTTATTACTATAAATAAGAAGTCTCTGTTAATCCTAGCTCAGTTCTTAAGTTCATCTCTTCGTATAAGCTAAAGATTTCCCCCCACCAGTGGTAAGGGATCTGAAGCTTTAAATAAATATTGTTAAATTAAAATTAACAAGTGCATTTTTATTTAGTGGTGGCATTCTCTTTTGAGAATGCAAAATATATTTTTTTAAGTTTAAAGAACCTCAAACAAAATTGCGCGCCGAGAGGATTGCAGGATATAAGCTCTCACTGCCTCAATTGTTCTCAAATGGTCTGATGCGTTGAGGAACTCCAGTTCTTCGTCTTATCACACTCGTAATGACCCATGTTGGAAAGTAAGCAGGTGGCCATGTCTCAGAGTAATGCGTAGTTGACTGCTAAACCAAATGCTGCGGGTTCAAGTCCCAGCTTCGGCAGCATTCTTTTTCTACAAAAATCGCCAGCTTATCTGACCTGTGCCATAATATGATATATAAATCTATGTCTCTTCCTCTGTGCCACGTAGGTTAAAGTTATATGGCTTTCCTTCTATGTGTCTATCTGTCTCTCTCTGCTGTATTAAAATCGCCAGTGTTGTAATGTGTCTGTATTTCGTTGCATTCATGTGCGAAGTTCTGTGATGTCAATGTCAATGAAAGTAATGACCCTTGTACCAATTGATTTCCGAGCAAGGACATGGCCCAACTAGGCTTCATTGAAAGTTCGAAAGGCGCACTGGATAAGGATCACTAAGCACCCATTCCAAAAACAGATTGCTCGTCAGGTCAGGTGGGTTTCTGTGTTTTTGAGCATTATGACAGTCCAAGGTCGAAATTTAACGTTTTACTTGCATTAGTGTAGCATTATATGAGTCCAATTTTGAATTTGCTGGCTTTTAGTTTGTTTCCTGTGGGGTATGATTTCCAAAGAATTTTCGAAATAGTCATTTCCTATAATGTTACTTGGAATTTAAGATTTAACTTATTTTTTAGCAGTTTTCTCTTACTTTATAAAGGCTGGTTAAATTTTAAGGGTTAATGTTGATTTTGAATAAATAAATAAAACACAAATTATTTTGGAAATTGTTTTCATTTCTTTTTCTTATGATAATATTGGTATGATTCAATTATGCGTCAAACAAAATATCGGCCAAATGGCCGCAGCGATGACGCTGAGGCATAAATGAGGTTTGATGCCGGTAATGTGCCTTATTATCTCATCTTTTAGCTCTTGAATTGTTGCTACCTTATCGACGTACACCTTTTCTTTCAAAGAACCACAAAGAAAGAAGTCCAACGGTGTCAAATCACATGATCTTGGCGGCCAATTGACATCGCCACCAGGTGACATAACACGGCCATTAAATTTGTCGCGCAAAAGTGCCATTTTTTCATTAGCTGTGTGGCAAGTGGCATCGCCCTGTTGAAACACCATATCGTCCACGTTCATATCTTCCAATTCGGGCCATAAAAAGTTCGTTATCATCTCACGATAGCGAACACCATTCACAGTAACAGTCACTGACCGGCCTCATTTTGGAAAAAAAATACGGCCCGATGGTGCCGCCAGCCTATAAAACGCACCAAACCAGTCACTCTTTGTGAGTGAATTGGTTTTTCGACAATCACTCTTGGATTATCATTCGCCTAAATGCGGCAATTCTGCTTATTGACGAATCCACTGAGGTGAAAATGTGCATCATCACGGAAGATATCATCCACTGTTGCCATTTCTTGCCACCATTCTGACCATAGACGACGCTTAAAATGGTCAATAGGCTTAAGTTCTTGAGTCAATTGCACCTTGTAAGCGTGGAAATACAAGTCTTTATGCATAATGTTCATCAAAGACGAGCATGAGAGGTGCAATTGTTGGGCACGACGACGAGTTGAGGTGGACTGCTCTTGAACAGCAGCAATATTTTCTGCAGTATAAGCATGCTCTACATCTCCTACAGATCCGGTTTGCTCTAATTTTTGCACGGTTTTTTCGATTGTACGCACATTTGGTGACAGAAAAAATCACGAAGTGCACGATATGCATTTTAATTTGAACTCATATTTTCATAACAAGCCTAAATAACTTTCCATGGTTCAAATTGCAGAAAAAAAACTTGACGCTTAGGTGTGGTTCACATTCAACATCGGCCGTTAAAATTTAACCACCCGTTACATACATTTATTCGTAAAATAAAATTCTTAATGAACATGTTATGTATGTTGTACGCCATAACCCACAAGAAATAACCAAAATATTTATTATTTCATTTTAGACCCAATATTGAACAGAAAAAGTTTAAATGAAACAGATCGACAACGTTGATTAAACACACCAAATGTTACTTGCTACATATATTCGACTTTAAACATTGAAAGAAATCAATTTCCAATGATATCGTTTATCCAATTCCTAAACGATGAGATTCTTGTATAGATAGCAGGCGAAACACTAGAACATGCTTTACTGCTTGAATAACAAATTTGTTTTTAAATAGCAACGGTCCACCAGAGTCACCTTGACAAGTATCTCGATCTCCTGCACATATTTGAGAAGGCAATAGTCCTATCTCGCTTTAAGTGTGTTTTGCAGTCTTTTTCAGGCAAGATGGAGAGTCCAACCTATAAGAGAATATTAAATGTATGTCCAGCTAAGAAAACAGAATAAATCTAAATTGACATACAGTTTATTTTTACAAAAATTACCAAATTGCGTTGATCCATAACCGATGGCAACTAAAGATAGGTCATCCAATTTATCATTCCAAAAATCAGCCAAGTTTTTCCTTAAAACGAATTTGTTGAAAAACTGTCACATTTATTTGAAATCTATTCAAACCATGACAGGTTATTTAATTCCAAAAGGGCAATGTCGTTATAAGACTGAGAACTGTCATACTTAGGGTATATAGGATGCGCCTTTATAGTATGCACCTCGTTTTCTGTGCTATTAAGTTCATTTCCTACAATTTTTATTACATCTGGTAGTTTTCTAAAAAAACACAAGACCTCTCTATTAGCAAAAAACAAAATATAATTAAATATATAAGACCTAGCTCACAATAAGTTATTAATTTTGCTTTTATTAACTAAAATTTGAATACAAACCCGTCTAACAGAACACAATGAGCAGTTAGAACAAAGGACGGTTCAATTAGTACCCCTTCACAGAGAAAGTCCTGATTACCAGTTGCAGTATTTATTCAACCCAAAGCCGCCTTTAAAATTAAGTACCTAATCATTATTAATTTATTCAGATGTAAGAGTAATCACCATAAATGGGAACTCATTCAGAACTGCAGGTTTACCCTCAACAATTGCGTCTCCATTAATTTTAACAATCCAATGTGCCAAGCAAAGCAGCAATGTGCTAAAAGATGTTATCATTGTCATTGTTAGATGACTACTGACAGAATTTGTATCTTAACAGTAATTAATTTGATTTTGTATAACCAAACCGTAACAGGTTTTAACTTAAGGGTGGTATCCACCAGACAATATTAGTAGAAATTTGCAAGTTTACTTAAGCGTGTAAATAGCGGAGCAGGGACATAAGTCCTGAATTGATTTTTTAGGACTAATGTCTCACTAAAGTGGGACATAAGTCATGAATTTAATTCGGATCCTATTAACCACAATAGTGGGACATTATCCCCGAAAAATCAATTCAGGACTTATGTCTCAGGGACATAAGCATTTTAGCAAATTTTAACGAATTAACATACTTTGTTCCTGCGTTCAGTCAGCAGGCAGGCGCCTTAGTCAACTTTTTTTTTTGTTAATGGTACTCTGGGTGGCCCGCTTCGCGGGAAAAAAGTATTTTAACTCCTATTCTGGGGACAGTCACCCTCCGGTAACTCCGTTGCTCCGCTCAGTGTATATAAAGTCGTCAGGAAGGCGCCTTAGTCAACACTTTTTTTGTTAAAACATTTTTATATCGTATGTTTTTTTCAACATGGCAATGCTGTGTAGACCAGAAATTTAAAAATTGCTAAATCCTTACATCAATTACTTTAGGTGTATCCTTTTCTATACTCGCTTACGAGTAGCAAGTCAAGGGAGATATTGAATACCTATATGTTTCAATTTATTCAATCAAATTAATTTTATTTTCACCTTGCGTCTTCCACTTCTGACTTCAAGCAAAGCCTTCGCAAGGTGCTCAGAAAAACGTTCCCCGAAGCAGAAATTAGGGGCTTCTGGTTTCACTTCATACGAGCACTACCAAGTAAGGCGTCGAGAATAGCAGACTTTATGCCAAGCAAACGACGGAATAAAAAGTGCTATACGCTTTTTACTAAGTTTTTTGTTCTTCCGATACTTAAACCATCGCTGATTGAGAGGAGTTGATTTATTGCACAATTATTTTGTTCTAAGTACCTTTATTTAGAAAACTGTTAAATATTTCAAAAACTAATGGCTACCTAAGGTGCGAATTAACAATATATGTTATCTATATGAATGCATTTATGATACCAATTATTTATTTTATATTGTCAGGATCTATCAACATAGTTCTCTGTTTATAAAATTATATGCGAACGACAAGCATGCCAAAGGCATATAACCAAAAACATAGTAAAGTATTGCCAAAACACGTCAATTTCTTTAAAGTCTGTGACATTCTGTTAGAAATGAATTTATTCACCTCCTGACTATAAGCTTGACAAGCACCGAATAACTGTTTCTGAATTCATTAATCAGATGACGTCATCAAAATTGTATGGTCAGTCGAACCAAATGATTGAGATTGAAATCTCTGAAGGATCAACAAGCGAAAGCGAGGAAAATGTTTCGAACGACGCAGAACAACACGAAGAAACAAAACTTTCATTTGCTGTCTGTGTTTGAGAATCCTCGAAACATACTTTTACAGCCTTATGACCACTGTAAGATGTGTAGTTGATGTTTTTGAAGCCGAGCGAAGACGCAGTTGCACTAAAAAATGAATCGCTGTGTCCTTTTTGTCGACAAATTATAAAAAAAAACAGTTGTTTCATTTATTTGTAAATGACCAAGTTTGACGGTTTGCTCAATCTGTATGCATTTTTTTATTTGTTTTACTTATCACGATTAATAAAATATAAAATATTTGCTATTGTTAATTTTTTTTCAGGACTTGTGTCCCGTTTTTAATGACAAAAACTCAGGACTAATGTCCCACTTTAGTGACAAATAATTCATGAATGGAATTCAGGACTTATTTCTCTCTAAGTGGCACATTAGTCCTGAAAAATCAATTCATGAGTTATGTCCCTGTGCCGTAAATAGCATGTCGCATGTTGTGATCAACTAGATTTCTACGACCTAGTTTCTCCAGATGATCGACAAAATCGACCATGGCTTTGATCCCAGCCGAGCATCCAACATCCTGAAATGGCCGTTTTCTTGTCGCAGGTAAATTCAGAGCTCGAATGGTGCAGATTGTTATGATGATAAAGGGGTTTTCAATAAGAGCGCTACAAAAGTTTTTTTAAATAAAACAAAACGGTTTTGGATATCAATGAAATTTTTTATTCCTGTGAAAGTACGTTTGATGCCATTATGTATGGAACTCGATTTCTTTTGCATGGCCAACACGGGCACGCTTGCAGAAGTCCAGACGATGAACCCAATTTCGACTGTTTTCAACCATAAATCGGCCGATACTGCTGCAATTTCACGTTCGATATTCGTACGAAGTTTCATAAATCGTCGCTGGCTTGTTGGCATTGACCACAGACCGTAGCCCCACCGGAAATAGTCTAACGGCGTCAAATCGCACGACCGAGGCGGCCAAACGACTGGGCCATTTTGTGAGATAACACGTTCTCCAAACTTGGTTTCCAATAAATTGATTGTGGCATTCGCTGTGTGGCTTGTGGCGCAGCCCTGTTGGAACTTGGAACCACATATCCTCCAAGTCCATATCATCCAATTGGGGCCAAAAATATTCGGTTATCATTGAACGGTAGTGATTCCCATTCACAGTAACGTGCCGGTCTTGATCATCACAGAAGAAGTACGGCCCAATGACGCCGCGGGCCAATAAACCACACCAAACCGTAATTTTTTTGGGATGCAATGATGACTCATGGAGTACTTGTGGATTGCTGCCTGACCAATACCGCATATTTTGTTTATTGACGAAGCCATTCAGCCAGAAATGAGCCTCATCGCTGAAGATGATTTTTCGATGAAAATCCGAATCATTTTCAAGTTGTTGCTCCGCCCAATTCACGAACATACGACGCTTCTGATGGTTAAGCGGCTTCAGTTCTTGCGTCAATTTAATATTGTAAGGATGTAAGCCCAGACCTTTTCGCAAAATTCGCCACAACGACGTCACAGAGATGCCCAACGCTTGAGAACGACGTGTGAGAGACACATTTGGGCTTTCTTCAACTGAAGCCTCAGCGGCAGCAATTTTCTCGACACTACGGGCACGGGAACATTTTGTACTGTGTCTATGGATTCAAATTTATCCACTAGACGCTCAATTGTTGATCTGCTAGGACGATTATGACGACCACAAATTGGACGTAGCGCTCTTAACGTTAAGGCCACTGACTCCGAATTTTGGTTGTAAATTTTAATAATTTCGACTCGTTGTTGGATCGTATATCTTTCCATCATGAAATGGCAAACCTTACTGAAGAGAAATATCAAAAGAGCGGCAAGAAATATGGCGTCGTTTGCTGTCCCTGTCGCTCAAATTTGGTAGCGTCCCTGTTGAAAAACCCGATATTTGCAAGATATAGCCCAAAGCCCACGCGCGCTGCTGCCGCCCGATAGACCATTGAGTAATAAGAAGGAAAGAGAAGAAAATCCTGCGTAGAAAAGAAATGGAATACGTAGCTCAAGCAAATTGAAGATCGAAAAGAATAAGCAGCTGGTTTTTTTTTAAGGCAGAGACCCTCGAAGGGCTGGTAGCCCGCTAAGAAATTATATAACAATGTTTTACCACAGTTTGATCATTAGAAAGGGGGAAGAAAGAGAGTGATAGGAAAGATTTTGGATCTAGTGGAGACTTACTCCATGGGTGGTGTACGAACTAACTTCGGGGAGTCACTGTTTCTTTTGTTAGTCAAATTAGAAGAAATTGCAAGACTTTGTATACTTTTATGTGTAACAGCCGACCTTGTTTGGATTTTGGCTGGGATTGAACGCGAAACCTTCCACTCAACAGGAGAACACATTACCACTACACCGCGGCCATCCGCAATAAATACACAATTCCCGCTTACCACCCCCTTTTAGCAAACTTGATGCTCATCTACCAAAAAGAGAAATTCAGATCCAGGAAATGACATACATAGTAATTGAGTTGTACAGCATATCTAGCTCCATCTTGTTGAAACCACATGCCTTACACAGTAATATCAACCAATTTATGCAAAAACAACTCGATTATCATATCGCGATTTTGATTACCAGAAATAGTAACTGCGGGACCAGTCTGAACAATCACACGTGGGTTCATTGAACCCCAAATGCAGCGATCTTGTTGATTAACGAAGCAGTCAAGGTGAAAATTTGCATCATCGCTTAGGATGATTTTATTCGAATGATGAGATTGTTGACGTTTATTCCATAATCCATTCAAGGTGTTGTTCTCTTGTATAGTGCTGCATTTTTACTAACTAAATTGCCATTTGCCAACAGTTCTTTTCTTGGGCAGGAGTTCTAACTCCACATGTCCTAGACATCTTATACGTCAAAAGTTTTACAGACTACCAATTATAAAACGAAACAAAAAACCAATTTCGAATAAAAATTAAAAATCTAGTGTAGTGCACACGCGGTAGTAGTGAAACTGTTATCTGCTTAATTTCTTTCTCTCTCTGTTTACAACGTCCAAAGTTGCAAAGAGTATTCATCGCACTCGAGATGAGTTGAACTGACATATTGACAATTGCCTTGGGTACTTTTTGACAATTCGGAAGATCTTGGGATTATGTAAGAGTTATATGCAACTAAATTTATGTTGATTGTTCGAATCACAAAATGCGTATAAAAGCCGAATGACATGCACCAACGTCCTTTCTCCAAGATACGGGTGTTTGAGAGGCAGTGTCTGAGGAGCTGCCTTGGACTTCACAGAACACCAGTATCTGACTACACAAAATACTATTCCAACCAGGTCCTATACAACGGGGCTAACATAAACAGAATAGACAATTTTCTGGTGAAACTCATTTGGTTTCACGCTAGTCGAGGTCTGATACAGGATAGATCGGCGGTTCCGCTAATCTACCACGTCTTCCGACGAACTGTGGATAGGCGGCTCCTATACGACCGAGACGTCGTCGCTCAGGGCGGAGGAGAGCGCCTGCGGTTCAGCAGGAGTGTGTCCGATTGGGACCGTCGGATTAGGTCACAACAGGAGAAGATAGTTGAAGATAGTTGACTTAAAATTTGTATTTTATGGCCGACTTACATAGTTTTAGTCTTAGGTTTAGGTGTAAAGAAGTCATGGTGGCACCAAAAAAAAAAATATACATATATATATATATATATGTATGTATATATATATATAAAAAAATCAGAAAACGCTCTCTGGGACTGTTCTAGTTTTTAAGTTATTTTTAGGTAGTTTTAATTAATTTTAAGTAGTTTAAGTTAGTCGATAAGTAGTTTTAATTTGCATGTATGTTTAAATATAATAAAAAAAAGACAAGGGACCAAGTTTTTCAAAGTTTTCTTGGTGAACATTGTGCTTCTTTTAGATTTATATATTAGATAATAGGCCGAAAGGCATTAGAATTAAGTTATCGTGTAATTTAGGGCGCCTGCATAGGGCAAGTAAGTTAGTTAAGTAGTGGATAAGTAGGCCAGTTTTTTCATGAAGTTTTGTCTAGCATGTAAGTTAGTTTTAAGAAAAATAAAATAAAAATTAATTGAAAAAAAAGTCCTTTCTCCAAACAACATGCCAACACGAAGCCATCCCTGTTTTTGGCACACCGACGTATGTGTTCCCTTTGTTACAAGTCCATCCGTTCAATAGACACGATCAAACCGCAACAATACAGCCGTCCGAAATAAGTTTCACTTCAAACAAACATAATAAACCAAAAACACGCGATCACCGACATCAAGCAGCGTCGGCTGTGCTGTGGTCAGTACTATTGTATGAATGACCGGATCAGAACACCGTCATCGTGATATTTTTAAGTTTTATAAAATGCAATTCGAAGAAGTACTCTTGCCAACCACTGTTTCTAAGAAAGCAATTCTGTAGTAAAGCCCTCACTCGAACTACTAAGGATATCCTTTATAATACCCTGATCATCCCAGTCCTGCTCTACGGCGCTGAAGCATGGACCGGATGGAGAAATCCCTGGTCGATTTGAGTGGAAAATTCTTCGGTCCCGTTTAGGTTGACGGACTTTGGAGATGAAGATTCAACCAATAACTATACGAGCTGTACAGCGACATGCCCCTGGTGAAAAAAAACTCCGTTTTCACGTTTAAGATGGCTAGGACATGTAGAACAAATGAACACCAATACTCCGGCTCGCAGAGTCTTAGATTCCCAGCCATACGTCGGACGCAGTAGAGGAAGACCTCGCCTTAAGTGGCGCGCACAAGTTGAAACCAACTTAGCGTGCGCAACTGGAGGCAGTAAGCTAAAGACCTGGCTAGTTGGAGAGGCATGTTGGTTGAGGCCCAGCTTCATTCCGGACCGTAGTGCCACTTAAGTAAGTAAGTAAAACCCAATTCACACCGTGCCAAATATTAAGTGTAATGCTCCAAGTCTACGTCGCTGTAAAGATTGTAAAGATCATAGCTGAATTCTCGTCATAGTTCATAGCACTTCAACGGAAGCGGGAAAAAATTGTTCACCCAAAACGACCAACGGTTTTTTATCCGTTTTTTGAGATGGTCCATGGCTCAGACCCGTAAAGTAGGATTACGTTGAGAAGGGTCTTACATAAAATCCCTTTGGTGTTTTTTTTTTTACTTAAGTGTCTTCTTATCCCGAAGAAACAGTTTTTATCAATAGTACCTAATTCTTCTTCAGATTTCTGACGTGATATAGTCAGCTCCTCCTCCAAGCTCTTTACTACCTTAAAATTGTAGCTATCATTGGTTATGTTCTATACAACTTGATGTGTCGATTTGACGTTTTCCCTTGAGGTTGTCCTAAATGATCCACTTTTCGTCATTTATTTGCTGTCAATATGATATGTCATGACATATCAATATGATAAAAATGACGAAAAGTGGATCATTTAGGACAACCTCAAGGGAAAACGTCAAATCGCTGTGAGTCGGCGAATGGACTTTGTTGTGTGTTTAGTGAGATTTGTAGGAAATCATATACTTTCTACATATTTCCTTCCCTATACTCCCAAATGCGGCATTAACATCTCGATTGGTCTGAACATTAATATCAATAAAACCAGCGTGTACTACTATTGTAACAGATTCATAGAAGCTTATGCCCGTGTTTTTGGCTTAGGAGTTTTGATTCATTTTCTTAAGAATATTTTTTAACAAGTAACATGTCAATGCATCAACTTGCACAAATCCTTTTTTTGATATCGAAAGTTTTGGGGAGGCCCTTCCCGACCCTGAATTTTCAATCGTTCTACTGCAGAGAAGGACGAGCCTGGGAGGTATGAATATATGAATTTGTATAGTTCGTCCTATTAAGTGCTATCAAATGCGTCTTTTAAATCAAAGAAATTGAAGGTTCAGCACCGAAGCGCATGTTCCACTTAAGTGTAAATGGGCTTCATCACTGGAAATATTTGTTGTGGAACGTTTTCGAATAGCGCCTAACATGCTTTACTTCGAGAACTCATGACACGTTTAGAGAGTTCCTGCACAATCACCAACTTGTATGTACAGGTCGTCGTGAATAATTCGTCTCACTAATTGCATTGGTTAATCAAATGATTACCGGTATGGGAAAAAGCCCAATAGAACTACATTGAATCGATTTATTGCGATCACAGAATAAAATGTATAATATCGTGTATATATTATTTGTTTGACAATTCCTATTTCTATATTGCAAAAACAACAAATATTTATGAATCTTAATGATTTGCTTAAGCGTGTAGCAATGATTTCTTCTATCCAATCCTTAAACGACGACACTCTTGTATAGACAGCTGGCGGAACCCCAGAACATGCTTTACCAGTGGACGTTATGCCAACAACATGTATAAAAGCGTATAAAAGTGGCCCGCAAGAATCACCTTGACAAGTATCTCGAACACCTTCAGGATCACCTGCACATAGTTGAGAGGAGGAAAGTCCTAATTTAAACTTACTATTTCGCGTAATAAATGTTTCACAGTTCATTTGTGATGAGATATGTAGCTCAACCTTTAGAAGTGTATTACTTGTTTGTCCAGCTGGAACAAAACTAATGTTACCTTATTTTAGATGGATTTGAGATGGCACAAATTACCAAATTGTGTAGTTCCATAACCGATGGCTGTTACAGGTAATACTTCTTCCAATGCATCATTCCAGAGAGTGGCCGCTCGTTTCCTTTAATAAAGCTTTAATAGATCTTGCTTTTTGATGTTTAATCTATGCATACCATGACATGTCATTCAACTCCAAAATGGCGATGTCATTATACGCCTGTGCTTTATCATATCCAGGGTATATATGATGATTCTTTATAGTATGCATCTCGTTGCGTGTGCTATTGAGTTCATGTCCTCCAATTTGTACTATTTCTGGGGGTTTTCTAAAAAAAAGGAACCACATAAAAAAATTATTGCAAATATCCAGCCAACAAATTAAAACCAAAGAAAAGTGTCTACTGCTCAATTATATTTAATAATTACCTTTGCTATTATTAATTTGAATTTGGATACAAACCCGTCTAAAAATAAACAGTGAGCAGCCGTTAAAACAAAAAACCTTGCGATAAGTACCCCACCGCAGAGATAGTCTTCGTTACCAGTTGTACCATTTATCCAACCCAAAGCAGTCTTTGAAAAATCCTAGTCTTGTGAATATAATGAAAATACGATTAATATTGAAAATACCATAAAGGGAAACTCATTTGGCTTTGCAGGTCTTCCCTCAACAATAGCGTCTCCATTAACATAGCCAATCAAATATGATAAAGAAATCACGAGAGTACTGAAAGATGTTTTGAATTTCATTGTTAAACATCTAGTGAATTACTGATATAATTTGCATTTTAAAATATCAAATATTAATTCAATTTCTTGTTACCAAATCATGTTTTGAATTAAGTGTGGTATTCACCAACGAAACTTTTACTTGAACTGATTTAAACTTAGAAGCTACTATGAATTTTTAAGCAAGTAGTGGATAGTAGGGGATTCCTCCTTAACTACATTCAAAAGAAAAACAACCATTCATGAGTAAAGTTGCATTTACACATCATTTACCATTACAATGTCATTATAATGCCATCATGAAATGTCACAAACATTTCGTTTACACAGTCATGACATTAAATGACAAACAAAAATTACGAATGTGACACTCGTGTAAATGCAGCATAAGTGTACACTTCTTGCATACTGGTGCGACCTTCAATTTTATGACGAATCCGAACGACTGAGCATTATGTGACTGTTGATACTACCGGTTGATGGTTTGTCAGATCATTGCAAGATTGGGATCATTTTTTTGCCTTTGATGAGAAAGGAACACCTTTGCATCACGGTTTATCACTACATCACCAAGGTCTGATTCCTTATCCCT
The DNA here is from genome assembly GCA_949824845.1 of Rhingia rostrata. Taxonomy (NCBI): domain Eukaryota; kingdom Metazoa; phylum Arthropoda; class Insecta; order Diptera; family Syrphidae; genus Rhingia; species Rhingia rostrata. The sequence continues at coordinate 42,644,458 of OX463756.1, forward strand.
TAAAACTACATAACCAAACAATTAAAGAAACATATGAGAAGGCTACAATCCGCTGTGTGGATCGTTGAATACCCTATTACATTAAATCCATAAAATGTGACTAAAAACGAATGGGAATGAAATAAAGGAAATTGCATTGTCTACACATCCTGTTGAGATAATATCTAAACCTTTTTTAGTTCGACAATAGACGACGCAGAGATTACTGCCATCCAGGAAATACGATGGGATGGGCCGGACAAAAAGAGGATGAAAAACTGTGACATCTACTACGGACCGTGTTATAGTGAGCAGAAACAGCGACTATTCGGATGCGGATTTGTTATAAGTGCCAGACTTAGGCAAGAAGACTTATATTTCAAAGACATTAGCGAACGCATTGTAACAACCCGCATCAAGGCCAAATTTTCCAACATAAGCCTTATATGCGCTTACGCCCCAACGGAGGAAAAAGGTGATATAGGTAAGGATTGCTTCTATGAGCTCATTGACCAAACCAACGAGCGACTACCGAAGTAAGATGTTAAAACTGTGCTGGGTGATGCCACTATAACCAACACACGTCTTCCTCACCTGGATATCCATAAGGGACATAGCGGTCTCCAGTTCAACGAACGGTCAACCAAATTGATCATATTGCGATAGACAAGAGGCACGCATCCAGTATTTTGGATGTCCGAACATTGCGAGGAGCTAACATCGACTCGGACTACTACCTTGTTGTAGGTAAGAATGCGGATATCCACCACGCCACAATAATCCAAAAATACTGTGAAGAAATTGAAGATCGAAAGACTGCAATCGCAAGAGACCGCCAAGACCTTCGCGCAACAAGTATCCCTTAACCTCTCGATTAACACTATACCATCAGCATACAATGCCGAAGAACAATGGCAACGATGCCAACAAGCCATTAGATCAGCCGCAACTGATGTGCTAGGTTTCTCGCGCCTACCAGCAAGAAACCGCTGGTTTGATGAGGAATGCCGAAAAATACTCGCAGCCAAGAACGAGGCCTACAAGTCTAAGCTGCAGGTGAATACGAGAGCTGCCGTTGAGCTCTATAGGCAGAGAAGAAGGGACGAGCACCGACTTTTCAGAAAGAAGAAAAAAGAACAAGGAAAGCGCGCTATCGAGGATATAGAGAGGTGCCACTCCAGGAACGATGTTCACAAGTTTTACCAAAATGTAAAACGTCAAAGTCAAGGATACAAGGCTTTGTTCGAGCCTCTGTCGAGATGAACAAGGAAATATCGTTGTTGAGACACAGACTATGCTGAGGATATGGAAGAACCACTTCTGCAGACTGTTAAACGGCGATGACGAACAACATTCCGCTGTCAGGCAGAACGAACCAATCAATATTGGCAACGACAGCGAAAACTGCCAACCATCCGACCAGAGTAAAGTGAGGAACGCAATATCCAAACTCAAGTTTAATAAGGCTGCCGGAAAAGACGGCCTTCCCGCTGAGCTTCATAAAGTCGGCGGAGATGACTTGGTAAGTAAAAACCACCAACTCATAAGCCAAACCTGGTCGAAAGATGGTATGCCTGAAGAATGGAACTTCAGCATGCACCAACTACTGAGGCATAAGTCTCCTCAACATCGCCTACAAGATCGCATCTGCCGTAATATGTGAACTCCTGACACCGTTTACCAACAACCTGATCGGCCCTTATCAGTGTTGTTTTAGGCGAGGAAAGTCCACAACCGAACAAATTTTCACACTTCGGCAGATCCTGGAAAAAACCCAAGATGTCCAAATCGATACCCACCACCTATTCATCGATATCAAAGCCGCATACGACAGCATTTATAGAGACGAACAATACAGAGCAATGTCTAGTTTTGGTATGCCGCCCAAACTCGTCCGTTTGTGTAGGATGACGATGGAGAATTCTCGCTGCTCCATCAGGGTCGGAAACGACCTCACTGACACATTCGATACCAAAAAAGGATTTAGGCAAGGCGATGCGATGCGCTGTCATGTGACTTCTTCAATCTAATTCTTGAGAGTTGGCAAAACTCACGAGCCAACACCAGGGGCACAATTTTCCAAAAATCGGTGCAACTACTAGCATACGCCGACGATATTGACATCATTGGACGGACCCAACGTGATGTCATAGTCACGTTTGCTAGTATAGAGAAGGAAGCGGCAAAAATGGGTTTAGCAGTAAATGAGTGCATGACGAAGTAAATGCTGTCAACACGAAAGGACACACAACATCGACGAATTGGACAGAACGTCACTATTGACAGATATAAACTTGAGGTAGTACGGGACAACAGCATCTCGGCAGAAATTAAACGTAGAATTACTCTTGCCAACCGCTAAGAAGGCAATTCAGTGGTAAAGCCCTCACTCGAACTACTAAGGAGATCCTTTATTAGATCCTGATCATCCCAGTCCTGCGTTACGGCGCTGAAGCATGGAACGTCCCAAAAGTGAATGAAGAAATTCTTGGTAGATTTGTGAGGAAAATTATTCGAAAAATCTTCGGTACCGTTTGCGTTGACGGGCTATGGAGAAGAAGATTCAACCAAGAACTTACCGAGCTGTACAGCGACATGCCCCTGGTCAAAAAACTCCGCATTTTACGTTTAAGATGGCTAGGACATGTAGAACGAATGAACATCAATACTCCGGGTCGCGGAGTCTTCGGTTCCCAGCCAGACGTCGGATGCAGTAGAGGAAGACCTCGGCTTAAGAGGCTCGCACAAGTAGAAACCGACCTCAACCAACTAAGAGTGTGCAACTGGAGGCAGTTAGCTAATGACCGGCCTAATTGGAGAGGCATGTTGGTTGAGGCCCAGGTTCATTCTGGATTGTAGCGCCACCTAAGTAAGTAAGTAATACATTCTATATTTTAAAGTAAAAATATCCCGTAAAAATTGTTGTTGCGAGTGTAAAAACCGTTATCATTTTGTTCGATCTATCATGGCAAAATTAACGTAATTCTGTATTCAACTTAAATGAGAGAAAGTTTTAAAGCAATACTTACACTTAAGATGTGACAGTTTAACTAATTTATATCAAAAATGTTTGAAAAAGTTGATATTCATGTTCTCATTCATACAACAGACGACATCTTTTTATTACTTTCATACAATTACAAAACCGATCGAACAACTTCCTACTTACCTAATTTAAGAACCCGATTAGAAGATCAACAAACAGTTATTAGTTTTTATTCGAACATGAAAGTAAGACTCTTTCTATTACTCGTGTTACTATCCCTCGGATGCTGTATAGATTTTGAAACGTTCGTCGATCATGATGCTGAGAAATTTTCGGATTCCGCAACCCACGGTGTATCAAGTAGACATGATGAATTTTCGTATATGGTAGATAGTGGTGAAATTAAAAACCCAATTAGCAATAATCATTAAAATGCAAATAAATGACTTGTTAAACAGACAGCTCTCGGTTGGTATAATGAGAATACAGACGAAGTCGAGTATCTTTGTGGAGGCATGTTGATAACGCCGACATTCGTGCTTACGGCAGCACATTGTTTATTTTTTAAAGGGTGGGTTTTAATATTAATTTTATTTAATATATTAAATACCATACCGAATTTGCAGGCAGCTTCCGACTTTGTTAAAGATTGGCGGCAATAGACTGAACAGCACTTACAACGAAAACAATATCATCCGTAACTTTTTTATACACCCCGAGTACGTTGACACCCAGGCCTATCATGATGTTGCGTTGCTTCAACTAGAAATCTATTCCACGTGAATTCCTGAATATTAAATGTTTCCATTTAGTTAATAAATTTTTATTATAGAAAACCAACTATATGTCTTTGGTCGAGTCCAACGATCCCTACATCAAGGGTAATAGCTATTGGTTATGGAGCTACTAAATTTGGTAATTCTCATAAAGAAAGTCACTAAATGATTGATAGAGTCGGGTACTTGTTTTTTTTTTTTTTTAATTGTTCGCATAGCCGGTTCAACAACTTCGATACTACAAAAGGTGAACCTAGTCCTAGTTAGAATAGAATTATGCAGAGCATATCATGAGGGAAAGAGGAAATTCCGCTTTGGTGTATCGAATGAGCATTTGTGTGCCGGTGACCCTAATGGACGTCAAGATATTTGTCAGGTAAGAGGAATTTTAATAATTGACTTCAACATTTATAAACAAGTATCAGCTGCTAATAACAATTAACATTTTAGGGCGATTCGGGTGGTCCTCTTATTTTAAGTGAAAATCATGAACAATATGCTGTTGGCATTATTTCGAGTGGACAAGCGTGCTTTGGATTTCCGCCAGCTATATTTACAAAAATCTCCTCATATGTTAGATGGATAGCAGATGTTCTTCAAAGTGTATCTAATACCAGGCCAAAAATATGTTACTAAATTTAAGCACCCGAAGACTTTATTCGAAAATAAAAAAAACAGATAAGAAGGCTACTATCTACTGTGTGGATCGTTTTATACCCTATCCCATCCCATCCTGAAAATTAATATCCCTTAAGTGGGTTGTATGGCAAAGAATTGTTAAAATTGAAATTGTCGCAACATCATTTTTCAGAGAGTTTATCAAAATCAGGTATGGTTCGACCAAAAACAACGTTTTTCTCCTGCATATGGTATGGCGTAGGGTACCGAATTTTGTATGAAAACGCCTCCAAAAAGTGGCCGTGGGTAAAAATGATATATGGAAGAAATATTTTTATTACCAAAACCAATAATTTTGCATAAATTTTTTTTTCAAAATGTTTAACATTTTACCGAAAAACGTTTTTTTTACTGAAAACACCCCCAAAAAGTATCCTAGCTCAAAATTTAAGGCCCAAGAACCGGTTACCTACAGACGGAGGGACGAACGGACGGACGGACGGACGGACAGACAGACATGGCTTAATCAACTGAGCTATCGATTCTGAGTCGATCCATATACTTTGAGGTATATGTATCTTAATTACTTGCTTATGTTACAAACTATGTATCAAAACTAATATACCCCTATGGGATAGAGTATATATACGTATACGCCACAGTGAGCTTACATTTTTAATAAATTGTTTTCGTTTGTTAATCCGCAGAAATGTCCCAAATTGTCAACATCAATTACGAATTCTGAAATGGCCATAGTTATCACTAGATTGCAAGAATTGCATTTTCCAAGATAGAAAAATAGGTAAACAACATAAACCTAGCTTCTCCATCCATTTGTTTATTCAAAGATAAATTTATATACAAAGAATGGAATCTCCATTCTCATAAGTATTATACTCTTAAATGTTTGTCAGACTTTTGCAACATGTCGGACAGGGAAAAAATGTTGGCGCTGGTGTTTTACGGATTTCAAACAAGGATTCCGCATTTAGTAGTCCAATTCACTAACCACGACACTTGCGATCTTTTTTGTAACTATTTTTCAATATAGAAAACTCTGCCTAAATTTTTGTTTCTGATGTATAAATATTATGAGGAACTATGACTAAAAGAAAATTTATTCTGTTTTTTTGAAGGAAATTGGTAACCATGCATTTTATTGCTTTGTCATTGTTGGCCAAAAATTGAAAATTCTGTTAAAGAATAATCCGGCCAAAACAAATTGTATTGAATTGTTGCAAACAACAGTATCTAATAGTAATATCTATATAAAATTTTGTTCAATTTGACTAAATAGATTGCGAGAAATTGACAATTTTCCTTATATGTACCGCCGAAATCAAAATAATCCGTTATATTGATTTTCTCAACATTTGGGTTCCTCCATAATCGTAACCCTTTTGGTTCCGGAGGTGTCAATTTTGTAAAATATTTTTATAAAACTTTGAAATTTAGATAAAATCCGTTTTATTAAGAATGAATTTATATAAAAAAATTGTTTTTTACTTTTTTAAATCTTTTATTAATATTTTTAGAATGTGAACCAGTAGGAAACTAAGAAAAAAAACGAAAAAGGATAACAATATTTTTTTTTATAATTTTATCAAACGTTATGATATAGTGCAAAACAATTGTTTTTATCATTCAAGCAAAGTCCAACCTTGCAGCAAGAACAGAACCACCTTGTACGACGAGGCACATATGCTGTACTACAATGTGCACACCGCCGCGATGAGCCATGTTGATCACATTTGTCAAACCTTTTCTCAAAACTTTGCTCTTTAAGTGACTAACGGAAGAACTTGGGCTTGGAGAACTTGGGACTGATTTACTTTTTGTTATTTTAACTGTCTTGCTCCCAAAAAGTCCTGAGCAAACAGCTAATCTGAACGCTTTGAGCGATAATGTTGCTGAATCAGCTTTTCCATTAAATAATATGTATATGCATTCAAAAGGCACATATCTAGCAAACAAAAAATATCCGATGCCACCATTTTTTTGATTTGCGGTCTATTTTATAAATGGATTTTAGCATGTCCACCTTATCAACTTAGCCCATGTGTTTATTATAATTACTTACAAGTTGTGGAACTAAACCTCCTTCTTACGGCCATCTTTAAGCATGCTCATTGGTGTTCCCGAAACTGGTTAGTCATGAAAGTTACTCAGAAGATGCACGGATTTGCTGTCCTTCCATTTTAAAAATGCTAGACCGTCCTTACTTACACGCCAGTGGGTGCATTTATTCTCCCTTTCCGAAGAGTTCCACAGGAGTTAAGCATATCAGCTTGTAAGTCTTTTTGAAGTTTTGTCGAATTGAAAAATTTGTTAAAAGATGCAATGTCCTTTTCCTACTAATGACCTGGAAAGGTCCTTCACCACACGTGAACCAAGACCTCCTTCGGTATCTATCGTATTTTTCCCGATGTATATCTGAAATTGGCACACATATCCCTTTTCGTCAGCACTGATTAAAACCTTGTTACCCCGTTTTACAGGTTTCATGGGCATATATTGTCGAAAACGGCTCCTTCCCTTGAATTTTATCATTTATTCATCTATAGATTGAAATTTAGATGGCTTCAGTGATACCTTCGTAATGAGGGGGCGCAACTTATAAAGCTTATAAAAATCTTTAGATTTTTTTCTGGTTGTCGCAAACTGTCATTCAAATGAATATGCCCAGGAGAGGAACCTAAATGTTGAGAAAATTTATCATCTATCTATCGTCGTAATGTTAGAACTAATCAGAATCTGGATGTCAAGAATGTTCACAAAAACAATATCTCTCTCTTTGAAAAGAAAGAAAGAAAAGCGCGCGATATAAGATATAAAAAGATGCCAATCTAGGAATGATTTTCAAAAATTTCACAAAAGTCAAAAATGTAAAACGCTACCGCCAGAGATATAAATCCCGAAAAGAATCCAACCAAGGAAAACTGATATTTACTTTCTTACAGTCCGAAACGAACCTGGGCCTCAACCAACATGCCTCTCCGATTAGCCTGGTTCTTAGCTAACTACCTCCAGTTGGGCACTCTAAGTTGGTTGAGGTCGGTTTCTACTTGTGCGCGCCAATTAAGGCAAGGTCTTCCTCTACTGCATCCGACGTCTGGCTGGGAACCGAATACTCCGCGAGCCGGATTATTGATGTTCATTTATTCTACATGTCCTAGCCATCTTAAACGTCCAATGTGGAGTTTTTTCACCAGGGGCATGTCGCTGTACAGCTCGTTTAGTTCTTGGTTTAATCTTCATCTCCATAGCCCTTCAACGCAAACGGGACCGACGATTTTTCGAAGAATTTTCCTCGAATCGACCAAGGATTTCTTCATCCGCTTTTGAGATGATCCATGCTTCAGCGCCGTAGAGCAGGACTGAGATGATCAGGGTCTTATATAGGATCTACTTAGTAGTTCGAGTGAGGGCTTTACTACTGAAACAGCGGTCGGCAAGAGTATTTCTATGTTTAATTTCTGACGAGATATTGTTGTCAGAGTTAAAAGCGGAGCCGAGATAGACCAAGTTCCATACTAACTCAATGTTGTATCCGTCAATGGTGACGATCTTTTCAATTCGTCGATGTTAGGTGTCCTTTCGTGTTGACAGCAGATATTTGTTCTTACTCTCATTTACTGCTTAACTCTCTATACTAGCAAACGTGGCTAGACATCACGTTGAGTCTTACCAATGATGTTAATATCGTCGGCGTATGCTAGACGTAACTCTGGTGTTGGCTTGGGAGTTTTGCACAATCCTTCCAAGAATCAAATTAAAGAGTCACATGACAGCGCATCGCCTTGTCTAAATCCTTTTTTGGTATCGAATTAGTCGGTGAGTTCGTTTCCGACTCTGATTTAGTAGCGAGAATTCTTCATCGTCATCTTACATAAACGGAAGAGTTTGGACGGTATACCAAAACTAGACATGGCTCTATACAGTTCATCTCTACAAATGCTGTCGTATGGGGCTTTGAAATCGATGAATAGGTCTCCTTTTTTGTGGATCGGGCAAACAATGCTGAGGTTCCATTTTTAAGGCCTACTTTCTTCCGAATAGATTTGACTTATAAGTTGGTGGATGTTACTTACCAAGTCATTTCCGCCGGCTTTATAAGGCTCAGCTGGAAGGTCGTCATTTCCGGCAGCCATATTAAGAATAAAATAGGGATATATAAACTTAAGCTTATCATGACATGACGTTACACACTATCGGTGTACAGTCTCGGTACACTTTGAAAATCGAGTAAACTCTCACTCTAACTTCACGTTTGTAGCTTACCGAGCTCCGCTTGAACAAGGGATAAAGTGTTCAAGATCCATCCCCCAAACAGTCCCCTGTAACTCGGCTGAGCGCTAGTCTTAACTCCATGATAACCGCTGAGGAAAATTTAACCTGGTTGTGAACGGAACCCAACCAAAAAGTGACCCTTGAGTCGGTACTGAGAGATACTCCTAGTCAACATCTAAAGTATGTCTTTATATGTATGTACGGAACATGCAAGCCGGACATGTTCTCTTCTAATTTGATTTGTATTATGATTAAGACAACATCTTTGGATATAAAATGAATAAATGTTCATTCATTAAGATGACGAGGTGAATTTGTTTTTGTGCTATGATGTGATGCTATGGATGTGAAGGATGGATGTGAAGGATAAGAATACGTATACATGACATGAGGGTATGGCATAATCAAATACTTTCGGCAAAAGGTAGCCATGGAGCTATCACATACGGTTTATAGTAAGGGCGGGTACAGCCGTTGATAAAGTAAATGATAAGTCCTGGTCAACAAGATCACTGCAAGGCCGTTAACATCTGACCACCCAATTGTCTATTTCTTTCTTTACAACAAAAAATACAAATTTTTAGAGCAACAGGCTCGTTAGTACCCAGGGCCGAGCTTTCTCACAACCAATCATGTGTGCGTGTGTACTTCTTGCACGATGGTGGGACCTCCTGTTTTATGCCGACCCCGAATGGCGAATTTGAGATAAGCTTTTCTTGACAATTGATACTACTCTGATGATTTGTCAGATCGTCACGAGGAGGGCCAGTGAAATTTAGGTGTTGCTACGGCTGGGAATCGAACCCAGACCTTCTGCGCGGAAGTTCATCGCACTAACCATCGCGCCACTGAGCCCGTCTTTCTTTCCTTACTCCATTTCTTTTTATTCTTTTCTATCCTCTTATTTTGAATTTATTTTCTCCGTTTCTTCTTAGCTTTTCTTCGATTTTTATTTTGTATTTGTATTTGTAAGATTACAAGAATCTTCAGTTGATGTGGAGGTTTTCGAATATTTAAGGTTCGGTATCAATAGATACCCCGCACGATAATTTAAATTTGTAAACAAACTGGTAGCAGAAATAACTCCCCTCCGACGAGCTTTTGCCCGACCTTTCGCAAGCGTGCACCCATGTGCTACATAGGGACACAGCAACCCCCTAATTACAGCTATCCTTGACAGTTCATAGTTAACCGTGGTGGCAGAATACATCATTCTATAGATTTATGGAATTGAAATAAAAAAAGAAAATTTTGGGGTGTTTTAATCCTAATTTCAAGTGGGGGTTCTAATCAAATGTCCGAAAAAAAATAATTTTTCATACTTAATTCGTTAAAATTCTGTTAAGTTATTATTAATTGAGTTACTGCCGTAACCGTTATTTCTTTTTTAATGTTAAAAACTTTCATCGACTAAAATATATTTTGTAACGATTTATTTGAGTGACTGATATTAAGCTCCAAAGCCAAGAATATAGGTGGGGCTAATAATTGGTTGCCGGGCAACGACTTTCCCAAAAAGTCGATCAGTCAAATTATTTGATACTTTTTAACCCTCTTGAATTAGACTTAATGTCGTCAACTAATTGTAAAAGGCCTAAATCTGTTCTTAAAATCTGGTACTGATGATCGAAACAATATTCTCAGAATTTACAATTTTAAAATATTATTCATTCACAAGTTGATAATACAAATTGCAAATTTAATTTGTCGTTAACTTTTTAACTTATTCATACGTTAAGATAATAAAGAAAACACAACACCAATTATTATTGCTCAGTTCTTTAAGTATCATTTATCATTTCTTTTTTATTGGTATATATATTATACATGGAGCGCTACCTCGATGAAATTCAATAAAGTTCTTCCTAATTCGCAACACTCCAACACAAACGTTGCAAATACACAATTTTAAAAATTCTCAATCAAATTGTATGCATGTATTGTTAAACATTTTACGCAAATTTACGAAATACATAATTCGTACCAGGCAATTTACATTTGTGATTGTTTTGAAAAACAAGTTTAGATAAAAAAAAACGCAAATATTTCTCTCATATAATCCTAATATGAGATAAAAGTATCAGCCATTAACTGGAGTAATTAGTTGAGTTCTTGAACCCGAGTTCAGTGACAGTCGAAAGAGCCGAACGAAAATTCCTTCCTTTATTGACAAAACATTGTCAGTAAGTCCACAACAATGTACTCGTCGGTATCTGTAAAATTTGCGGTTCTCTTGTTTTTGAATATGTTTTTGAAAATTCATTTGAAAAGAGTTGAGCGCGGTGCTGTTGGTGGTTTGATAGGTCAATTTGATGAATTTCCATTCATGGTAAAAATAAAAATACCCTCTCGATTCATGTGACAATGAACTTTCAAATGCCATTTAAAGTCGGCTCTAGGTTGGAAAAATAATATGACTGAGGAAGTGGATTTTCTTTGTGGAGGGATGCTAATTGCCCCGAATTTCGTACTTACCGCAGCGCATTGTGTTTTCTACAAAGGGTTTGTTTATAAAACAAAAAGTTTATCGAATTCGAAATAAAATGCATTTAACTTTCAGACAATTACCAGATATAATTAAAATTGGTGGGAATATGCTGAACGGTACAGATAATGAGGAACATAAAGTGAAAATGTCGTTCATATTTCCAAAATACAAAAGCAAGTTCGGCTATGATGATATTGCGATGTTACAACTGGAAGAGGATTCAAAGTAAGCAAATTTTCCTTTGGGTTCAGGAGGAGAAAGTACAACAATTAATTACCAAATTTGTAAACCACAGAAAATCTCCAGCCTCATTATGGATTGAACGAAACCTTGAAAATATGCGTGTCATTGCTATTGGTTATGGAACAACGCAATACTGTACATCATACATTACTGTAAACATACCTTATACCATTTTTTAATGTTTTTTTTTTTAATTAAGCTGGATCAAGGACTCCTATATTGCAAAAGGTAAAATTAACTGTCACAAAAAAAGAAGATTGTGCAACATTTTTTAAGACCGAACGAAAATTTCCAACTGGGATAACAGATTCTCATATCTGCGCTGGTGATCCTGAAGGAAAACAGGATACGTGTCAGGTATAAAGGAATATTATTTAATTGTTGAAATATAAATGTATGTATATTTATTTTGATCATAAGGGTGATTCTGGAGGCCCACTTTTAGTACTGAAAAAATTTGCAGCTGGCATTATATCAAGCGGACAGGCATGCTCTGGTGTTCCGCCGGCAATCTATACAAGAATAGCAGTTTATGTGGATTGGATAGACTCAATTTTGGCCGAACACAGTGAATATAAATTGATAAAGTCTACCAATATAGATACAAATACGACAAGCTACAGCTAGTTATTAGAATAGTACATTATTGTAGCTTTAATAGATGAACAATTGGTCTTAAATTAATTTTAATTCTATGTAGCTTTTCATTATAAATCGTTGGTATATATATATATATATATATATGTATAGAAGCCTCAAGTTAATTTTAAAATTGAAAAATGACAATAATTCAAAAATTGTTAAAAGCTTTCTAAACGATTATTAAAACGTCTTATTGATCTGTCAGTGGTGTTTTTAATCTAAAAAATAAATTCTAGAGATTTAAATAGAAAAGCTAGTAATTGTTTAGAAAAGCCATAAATCAACAAAAATTTAAAACATACGGGAAGGCTAGCAAGAGTATACAATTTCGGTCAAAATCACGTGTTATTGCTTTTTGAAGTTTGATTAATGGTCAGCACGGTTTAAAAGAGTTTTTTTTTCAAAATATTTTACAGACGAATACTTTGATTTTCTCTATAATATTTAAAAACAATAAGCTTGTTTTTTTTAAAGGCTTATTAAGTGTTCTATCGATTGAAAGAAGTACTACTAAGCATTCACAGGCATTTGTGTGGGGAGTTATTTTTTTGGCAAAATTATTGTGATGTTTTCCAACGATCAATCTTTAAGGAACAAAAACACGAAAATTTCGAATAGATACATATAATTCCAAAGGCAATGAAGATGACATGGTAATAGCTGTTTTTGAAAAGCACCTTATATATACAGGGTGTCCGCCGGGAAGGTATACTACTTTGTTTTGCCGCCATTTTGGTAAACATTACTTTTGACAATTCATATTTGGCAGTCGTGAAGTAGACACATGGCAAATTCATTATGGGCAAATATTCGGTAAACCAACGTTAATCGTTAAAACATTTTATCAAAATCAATCATCGATTACTGCGACTGAATTTTTTGGGAGAAACAACGTGCCAACAAAACGCACTATGTATCGTGTAGTGAATGATTTCGAAGAAAGAGGTTCTGTAGGTAATAGGCACAAGTATGGACCACAACATACTGCAAGATCGGCTGAAAACATTACTGCTGCTCAAGGAAGTGTTCAAAACAATCCATCTACCTCAATTCGACGCCGTGCTCACGAGCTTGGTCTTCAAAGAACAACTTTGGCCACAATTTTGCACAAGGATTTACATTTGTTTCCATTTAAGATTCAGTTGACACAAGAGCTTCTTCCATTTACGCCGCCGTACATATGCCAATAGGATGTTACAGCTAGCCCATGACAACCCCGATTTTCATGAAAAATTCATAATGTGTTACGAGGCACATTTTCATTTGAATGGATTTGTGAATAAAGAGAATAGTCGGTTCGTGATATGATTGAAATTTTTTTAACGCCACAACTGCATGCTTTGGGCTTGATTACCATGTCGCCTACAGCCAGGATTACAATGCAATTGCTGCGAGAAGAGGTCTCTCCACCACAAGTTATTTCAAGCAATGGTGATGTTGATTGGCCTCCACGGTCGCCTGATTTGACTGCTCCGGACTTCTTGTTGTGGGAATATCTGAAAAGCAAGGTTTATGTAAACAAACCAGAAATGCTTGAGCAACTCAAACAAAATATTCGTGATGAATTTAATGAAATACCACGTGAAATGTGTGAGAATGTAATGAAAAATCTGCTCAAAAGGGCTCACATCTATGAGACTAACAGAGACGGACATATAACAATTGCCGACATTAAAGAATCACAAACATTTATCAATATAAGATCCTTTCTCTTTCACTTAATCAAAAAATATAAACAAACAAATTAGTATACCTTCCCGGCGGACACCCTGTATCTCCTAATATCCTTAAAAAGTAAATGCAACTCTTCTCAGTGCTCTAAAATGTGGCTCCCCATTTTGTCGACTTGGTGCGAAGCACAGAAAACTGAGCTTGTTCTCTTCACACTCATTGACCCTCCAAAGCTAAATGAGGTCAGTTTCTAATTTGTAGAATCATAACCAAGTCTTGTCTTGGGCTTTAAATTCTACAGAAACGCGTTAAAAGGGCAACCCACTTTCTTACCTTACCTGTATAGGTATATTGACAGACCCAGCGTTGTTATCGTATTGTGAACTACGGCAACCTTCTTTTATAAATTACCATTCCAGAACCCTAAACGCTATTCTTCATCGATTAGTGAAGGTGTGCAGGGAAATATGTGTAAGAGGAGGGAAATGAAAAAACACACCACAATTTAGATTTATTCGGTGAGTAACTTTGACGTTCTCTTTTGTGGTCCTATTCCATCGTTCCGGAAAAGTCAAATTTATTCCATTTATGTTTGAGCTCGAGGATAGAATGTTACCTTTTACATTAAAAGCTTCCATCTGCACGAGAAACTTTACTTTCCGCCATGATGGAAATTCCAGTTCCCCACGTTCCTCTTTGTTGTAGACCCTCGATATCGTGCGAGAATTCAGTTTTCCCCATTTTTGAATAAGGGAAGAGCAGAGAGAAATGAAAATACGCAGAGTATTGTTCATTACGTGTGAACACCCAATGTTCCTCTCGTGTGAACTGCGACATAGAGCAGTTTGTGCTGCCTTAAGGCTATTACGAACTCAGTTGGAAATAACAACTCTGTTTACATCTGCACGGATATGGGCTCAATACTGACTCTGGTGTGGGTGGTGGCATCTTTATCAAGATGTTTAGCTTGAGAATATCATTTGCCTTCCCAATCATTGTAGCGTTTTCCAGGCGGATATCATGGCAGAAACCATAAAAATCTCTTTTACATCAAAAAGTCCACAAACGGGATTTCAGAACACTTTAACATTTACCTTGTCTGGATGCCAGTTACTGATATAACCAAGTGAACTGTATTCCTGAAGGCCTTTCCAGAATGGCTACCATCATCGACATTCTACCTTAAGTAGAAATAATTGATGAGCCTCATGCTACACGTTCACTTTTAAATAAACTGAATGCTCTCAAGAAATTAAACTGTAGTTGGACAAATTTGACCAGAACACTCTCTCAGTTTAATTATGCTGAATGGATATATTTGTTTGATTATCATCATCGTTGCCCTCAAAGAAAACTACACAAAATGACTAGACGTCCGCAAAATATAAGGAGAAATCTTTGATAATAGAGCTTCGTCTCTATTCCAACTAGTAAATATTCAAGCAACTAAATATAAAAACAATATGAAATTTACAAATTTACGTTTGGCAAGGAAGTTGCGAGGAAGGTGGCTCTCGTGTAGAGATACACAAACCTTGGATTTAGATTTACTAACATAAAAACTAGTACTTCTTTAAAGGTGCTAGTTTTGTGACTGTATGAGCAAGTTTTAAGGCGTTCTCCCGCACAGAAGACTTAATCTAGAACATGAAAGACTATCAAGTACAACGAAGTACATGTTGACTCATTCTCCGATATTGTCCCGATACTTTTATCCTCTTCCCGATCTTTTCACCATTTTTCCAATCTCTTAACCTTAGCTTTTTTAAGCTTTCATTCGTAGGCTCTTTACACGTTATGCTTCGAATCAACTTCGTGCAAAGTTCTACCGAAACAACTTAACGAACGGAAGCTTAAAAATAACCTTACAGAGGGTATACCATCATAACTTCGGTTATGCTAGTGAATTTTAATGTTTAAACAGGCTTCTACCCAAAGAATCGACTGAAAAAAGCTCAACTTCCGCGCACATAAAGCCTACAGAAATAATTGCTAATAGAAATTAAAATGTATTGCCTTACAGAGGAATAATTGTTAGTTGGGGTGTAAAAAAAATTCTTTCGACGTTCTGGTAACTCCTATTAAATCGTCGAACACGCCTATTAAATCGTTGGAAAAAGTTTTTATTTTTGACCCGTGGGCAAGGGCCCAGTTAAAGCTATAATTCAACAACTTCATTGGAACAAAAAACATATAATAAGGAATTGAAAACGTATCTCCATAACTTCTTATAAGAATCACTGGAAAATTCCGTTTTATTTCTTTGGAACGACAATCATTATTTCACAAAGTAAATTGATCAGTTACAAGAAAAGTGATTTCTGCAGGAAACAAAAATATTTTTGGATAATCATGTTATAAAATTTGTAAGCTTTGTTTTGACACCGAGTCGCCAATGATTACGTTTATTAAAAAGGCGCAACAAGTAAAAGAGGGTTTTTACTGGCCCCTAATTCACTTAAAAGTAATAGATATCCGTTAATTGCAAAATACACTAGAGAAAACATACCCAAAGTTAAATTTACTTACACCGCATTTGTCGACCTACTCGTAAGCAAAGTTCTTGAAACAATCGGCTTGCAAGTAAGAGCTCTAAAACTAACACATATAAATACCAGGAAAGTTAAGTTTAATACTCCCTAATAGTGCTTACGCACGGAATCGAAAACTGAGTTTTTGGCAAAAAGGTTTGGAAAACCACTTGTTCTTTCAGACCAACTTCTGAATTTGTGTATGAAATTATATTAATTGAATAAAATGAATTAAAATATTTTGAATTTAATATTTGCATTTGAAACTGAATTGAAACAAATATAAAGCTTTTGACAACAATTCTCGACTCTCAAGCCCGCCGCTACAAAAAAAACACAAACCAATGCTTATGCACATTGTGAAACTTTAATAAATAAAAAAGAAGCTATAAATGCAATTATGAAACGCAATCAGCAAAGAATTACGTGGATAAAGGTGAGTTCGTATTTATTGTCTGCCCATATTTGTCCACCACGTACTCCTCGTCTTCCATACACCAAATCTTCTTTCTTTTCTTCCTTTACGGCGTAACCGTCTGCAAATGTATCAGAAAACTCCGGTTTTCGATGAAGGTTCCAGTTATTTCAGTTACTTTTGCACAAACTAATGGCGTTTTCCATTGGTAAAAAAACAGAGTAGTACGATGTGAAATATAAATTAAATCAAAAACAAACAACCTGTGTTACTGGAAACTTGACAGCTACACCGACACTAACTTCATAGCCAGACATCTATGGCTATGTCAATACAACAACAGAAAAAAAAAATCAATCTGAAATCATGTTCCATTAATAACAAAAAATATCAAATTTCAGATAAAGATCCAGATTTACCAATAGAAAACGCCATCAGTTTTCGATTTTGTGTGAAAGCACTATCCATCTAAACCCCGGATCATTGTTGAGTTTTTGAAAAAAAAAAACGGCCTTTTAACTTTTTGGCTTAATGCTAGCTATCCATCGACCTTGACTATTGCAGCATTTAGTTTACGTATGTATTGCGAAGCTTCGCGGTTATTGTTGTGGATTCAACATATGTATATAATAATTCCCATATATGTTGAACAAATTTATTTCCGTCATCATTCAAATTATCGACAGATGTAATATAACCATCCCTGATGTCCAGATCGGAATATAAAAGTCACTAGATGGCGCAGGTTGCGTATAAATCAAGCCGTTGGGTCAACTGTCAAAAATTAAAAAGATATACTTTTTTTTTATCATATATTGGGAAAGACACAAATTTGTTTTAATTTTTACATGTTACAATTTTATAGACACTATGGCTTTTTCCGAGTCTTTTGGATTGGGAAATAGTACTTTTATGAATTTAGAAAGTGAGGCTAACAAAGCATTACAACAAAACCACAAAAATCCAACAAACATAAATGGAGCGGCAAAACGCAATGGAAATCCTCTAGACATTATTGACGAATCCCCAACAAATTCGAAAGGAAAACAAAACAAATCAAGATCTCGTCATCAAGTAACTCAATTCAGTGCTCAAAGAAGACGACGATTTCAAAAAAGCAAGTCTGATTCAACGCTAGACAATAAATCGTCGGCTCAATTTGGTGCGTCGAAGTATGTGTCCAAAGATAACTACTCGGAATTTTTTAAAAGTGAATTTAGTATAGAAGAACAAAGATGTGTTAAAGCTCAACCGTCATTAGTTAGCACTTCACAAATCGAAGCTGCTATCGACCGTATCAGTGGCCAAGATCAGCAGAATGGAGCTGATCAAGTGCATTTCGGATTTGGAGACAGTAAGATGTTCTCGGAAATGATGGGAGATATAAAAACCCAATTCAGTGAAAGTTTACGTGAGGATGACATCCCAGAAGCACTCGATGTGCCGGTTTTTTCCGAGGATCTGCAGAGTCTACTGAATGATAGTAGTCCTGCTGTGGATGTTAGCTTCAGCATGCAAGATCTGTCTGGCGATAATTGGAAAGAGTCCATAAAGTTGTCTGAATTTCAAGAGGAAGAACAGTGTCAAGAAGAAAGTAGGGCGGAAGATGAAAATATGGTTGAAGAGGCTTTGAATCTGGACGATAACGCGTCGATAAAGTTATCCGAGTTGCAAGACGATAATACGTGTCAAGGTGAAAGAAGAACGGAAGAAGAGCTGGAAGTGGCCGAAGAATTATTAAACATCGATGATGGTACATTTATATGTCTCGATGATGAAGGCAGAGACTTGGCTGAAAAGACCATGAATGAGATTAAGGCTGACGTTCAGCATGCTCTACACGAAGAGGACAATGATGTGTGTGTTGTTAGAAAAGTTCATTCCTTTAGTAAGTCCACAATGGAAAGAAGTTTTAATAAGCTTAGTTCTGTGTTACCACAAACTCCTGTGTGTGATGCTTTACCAGAGAACATTGAAAACCCACAAACAACAACATCTCTTTCAACCTCTTCGAAACCTTATAAAATAAAGCGCGACCTCGAGGAGCTTAAACGAATTTCTGCATGGAATCTACCACTGTCGGTTCAAAAAGAATACGAGAAGAAAGGTATTAGTAAGATGTTTGACTGGCAAATCGAATGTCTTAGTAACCCAAGGGTGAGTTTTTTTTTTCAGTTCCATTACCTTAAAGAGCTTTTAATACAGGTTTTGCTTTCGCCCAAACTTAGGTCCTCTTTGAGCACTGTAATCTGGTCTACAGTGCACCTACGTCGGCTGGCAAAACCCTTGTCAGTGAGATTCTTCTCATTAAAACCATCCTAGAGCGAGGCAAGAAGATCATTCTTATTCTGCCCTTCATATCGGTGGTGCGCGAAAAAATGTTTTACCTACAGGACCTCCTCACCCCCTCTGGATATCGGGTTGAGGGTTTCTTTGGAGGCTACACACCACCCGGAGGATTTGACAGCATCAACGTGGCCATCTGTACAATTGAAAAGGCCAATTCAATTATAAACAAACTCCTCGAGCAGGGAAAACTCGATGAAATAGGAACAGTCGTAGTGGATGAGATTCACTTAATATCAGACCCTGGACGCGGTTACATCCTAGAACTTCTTCTTGCCAAAGTTCTTTACATGTCAAGAAAGTACGCTCTACAAATACAGATCATTACCATGTCTGCAACGCTAGCAAACGTTGAACTTCTTAAAAAGTGGCTTGATGCTGAGCTCTACATCACGAACTATCGACCTGTCGCTTTACAGGAGATGATCAAGATCGGAAAAAAAATCTACGACAACAACTTGGAGTTTCTGCGAGAAATTAACACTTCTGATTTTACAGCGGTTAACGATTCAGATCATGTTGCACAGCTCTGCATTGAAACGTTAGCAGAGGGCTGTTCGGTGGTTGTGTTCTGTCCATCGAAGGATTGGTGCGAGAATCTTAGTGTACAGCTAGCTGGAGCGATTCACACAATCGGTAGAAGTGGGTCAGAAATTGGAAATCGCCTTAGGGCAAACATCAAACGTGATGCCATTGAGGAGGTGAAGAAGCAGCTAAAAGATATTCCAACAGGTTCGTGGAGTTTGAAAGTTTTTTTTGAATTATCTTTGTAATTTCATTTTTGTTTCTGAAGGTCTCGATTCGGTTCTGGAGAAGACGATTAACTTTGCTTGTGCATATCATCATGCCGGCCTAACGACCGAAGAACGTGATATAATCGAGGCGTGCTTTAAAAGCGGTGCTTTGAAGATAATAGTGGCAACTAGTACGTTGAGTTCGGGCGTAAATTTACCCGCGAGACGGGTTATTATTAGATCCCCGCTGTTTGGAGGAAAGCAAATGAGTTCGTTGACCTACAAGCAAATGATTGGCCGTGCTGGACGAACTGGAAAGGTATGTCTTCTATGGTGGATGTAATCTATAACTTAATATTACATCGTAAGCGGTTGGTGGCCTTCCATTGAATTGCTAACTAGTTGACAAACAAACTCATTGCTGTAAGGCTTGTAATGGCGGTGTCGTCCTATACATATGTTACAATGACCCACCAAAGTTGTATAGTATGTCGTAAACGTTTTCCAATCAACAGGAAAATTTCGTTACCAGTGAATTCATAATTTCGTCTACTTCAATCTTTTGAATGTCAACCATGTCATCCAGCTTCTTTAAGTGTTCAATTTAGGGTTGTCCTTTGGCTCAATTTCTCAATCGTTAAAAAAAAAACAATTCATTACGATGCAATCAGGACCCAGATTTCTCACAACCCGATCACATTCCGCGTTTCAAACAACGTTCTCCTGCACCTTCCGACGAAGAGAGGCATGAATGTGGCACCGAATAGATAGCTCAAACATTCTTATAGGCTTTACAGAACATTTCGTCACCAAATCAGGGCAGAGATATTGACAGTTAAAGAGGCAATTGGCCATACCAAAATGAGATTACTTAGTGTTTGGTGTTCAAAAACACAACAAATTGCTTTATAGGTTTGTATGGTTCGATGGAAGGACACGATGGAGTCTTTAAGGAATGCGTATATGAGCTTCTCGAAAAATGTGGAATTGCCAAAGGAAAAATTTAAAATCTTACTGGGGGATTTAACCGCTATGAAAAAAAATGAACGACGTCATTGCAGTAGATATTGGCCTACATAACACCTCGTCTAAAAACGGACTTAGGCTAATTCACTTCACAACAAAATTTATGCCTTAATATCAACTACATCGTTTCTTCATCGATCTATAAAGTGGCACCGTCATTTCTATATTTACCAACGATATATCTAATTAACCGCATGAATGGCTGAACATTCCAACCAGCTTACAGCTGTGACGTCTGCAACCGATGTGCTGGATTTCTTTTACCCATTTCAACTAAAAGAATGTCTGCAGAGTGCAGATGCTTGCAGTCAAGATTGTGGTAGATGGTTATAGTCCTTGCTCATCGCACTCCGGTCAATATAGAACCATTGTGATGAAGGCGGTCAGAGAAAGTATGCTTGTGGAATCAGCCAGGGGATCAATCTTCCATAAACGAATTGGACCAAACTTGACATTCGTCGACCCAAACATTCAAGTAGTATGCGATTTTGAATACCTCGATTTCGCTATTTATTCTAACAAAGACATCTCGTCAGAAGTCAAACGAAGGATTTTTCGTGCGAACCGCAGAACTGTTTGATATTCGATCCTCTTACCTCTGTACACCATTTTAACCTCCAACCGCAGGCATCGTTGAAAGTCAGGCAAAAGTGGCAGGTGGTTCGAGAACGTGATTGTAGCATCAGGCATGCTAGTCGTGCTCTTTCCTAAGCGAATAGTCGCCATACCCTCTTTCTCTTTCCTCTTTCGCGAATAGTCGCCATACCCCTCCTTGGTAGCGAACACACTAAAAATCGTGATGATCTACCCCATACTTTACAATAACACTAACACCCGTAACACTACATCACTGGCTCCCGCAGCCACATCACATCATTTTTTAGCACTTCAAATTATACGGCACCAGTACTACATTGGTTGGGTGTTCTAGAACGGGGGTAGACTCTGATTGGCTTTAACTTGGCAATGCCCCAAAGTAACCAAAAGCAGACATTACTGCCATTTAGGAAATACGATGTGATGGGCCGGGCAAAAAGAGGATGAAAAACTGTGGACCGTGTTATAGTGATCAGAAACAGCGACTATTCGGATGGCAAGATGGCAACTTAGGCAAGAAGTCTTATGTTTCCAAGACATTACCGAACGCATTGTAAAATCAAGTCCAAATTCGTCAACATAACCTTTATATGCGCTCACGCCCCAAAGGAGGAAAAAGATGATATAGCTAAGGATTGCTTCTGTTACCTCCTTGACAAAACCTAAACCAATATTGGCAATGACAGCGAAAACTGCCAACCACACAACCTGAGTGAAGTGAGGATGGCAATATCTAAACTCAAGCTTAATAAGGCTGCCGGAAATGACGACCTTCCCGCTGAGCTCTATAAAGCCGGCGGAGATGACTTGGTAAGTAACATCCACCAACTCTTATAAGCTAAACCTGGTCGGATGAAAGTATGCTTGAAGAATGGAACCTCAGCATCGTTTGCCTGATCCACAAAAAAGGAGACCCTCTGAACTACGCCAACTACAGAGGCATAAGTCTGCTCAACATCGCCTACAAGATTACTAACAACCTGATCGGCCCTTATAACTTTGGTTTTAGGCCAGGAAAGTCCACGACCGATCAAATCTTCACACTTCGGCAGGTCCTGGATAAAAACCAAGAAGTCCAAATTGATACCCACCACCTACCTATTCATCGATTTCAAAGCCTCAGTCTAGTTTTGGTATACCTCCCAAACTCGTTGGTGTAGGCTGCCGATGGAGAATTCTCGCTGCTATATCAGGGTCGGAAACGACCACACCGACACATTCGATACCAAAAAATGAATAAGGAAAGGCGATACGCTGTCATACGACTTCTTCAACTTGATTCTGGAGAGCATTGTGCAAAAATCCCGAGACAACAACAGAGGCACAATTTTCAAAAAATCGGTGCAACTACTAGCATACGCCGACGATATTGACATCATTGGTAGGACTCAACGTGAAATTAAACGAAGAATTACTCTTGCCAACTGCTTTTTCTTCGGGCTAAGAAGGCAAATCAGAAGTAAAGCCATCACTCGAACTACTTAGGAGATCCAATATAAGACCCTGATCATCTCAGTCCTGCTCTACGGCGCAGAAGCATGGACCGTCTCGAAAGCGAATTAAGAAATCCTTGTTCAATTCCAGAGGAAAATTCTTCCAAAAATCTGGAGACGAAGACTCAATCAAGAACTATATGAGCTGTACAGCGACATGCAGTTCCTGGTAAAAAAAAAATCCGCATTTGACGTTTAAGATGGCTAGGACATGTAGAACGAATGGACACCAATACTCCGGCTCGCAGAGTCTTCGATTCCCAGCCAGACGTCATGTCGGACGTAGTAGAGGAAGACCTCGCCTTAAGTGGCGCGCACAAGTAGAAAAAGAATTCAAACAACTTGAAGTGCACAACTGGAGGCAGTTAGCTAAGGACCGGGCTAATTGGAGAGGCATGTTGGTTGAGGCCCCGGTTCATTCCGGACTGTAGCGCCACTTCAGTAAATAAGTTTATTCTTATTTTGATCACGGTTGTCCCTTTTCAAGAACGTGATTGATTCCATCTATGCGAAATTGCAGCGGACGCATAAACCATCGCACCTGACTTAAATTTTCAGTATTAAGTTATTTTTGTTATCTTAAAACTCAGTTTTTTGTGTTCATTTTTCAGGACACTTTAGGCGAATCTATTCTCATATGCACCGATAGTAATGCCAGAATAGGAAAGGATCTAGTAAGCGCAGCCTTGAATCCAATTACTTCTTGCTTAGAAATGGAGAGCAGTGTAAGTCCAAACACCAGATTTACGTTTTGTGTTTCAATAATCACATCTCGCCCTTACAGACACACCTGAAGCGTGCACTTTTGGAAGTAATTTCATCGAGTGTCGCCACAACTAAGACTGACATACTAAACTTTGTGAAGTGCACTCTTCTTAACACTCAAAAAGAAATCACAGACACGGAGAAAAATGACGGAAGCCAAGAAAGTCCCAATCAGAGTTTCATCTTTGATTCAATTGACTTTCTAGTCGAATACGAATTCATACGTCTACAGCACGATGAGGAAAAAGACGAGGATAATTATGTTGCCACTCGTCTGGGAATGGCATGTTTAGGTAAGTTGAATTCAAACTCGATGCACTTTCTTATTAAACAGTTTGCATTTGCTTTTAGCTTCCTCAATGCCACCAACAGACGGTTTAATTCTCTTCTCCGAATTGCAAAAGTCCCGTCGATGTTTTGTTCTTGAGTCTGAATTGCATGCGGTCTATCTAGTCACTCCCTATTCTGTGTGCTTCCAGCTGCAAGATTTGGACTGGTTAATGTACCTAGACCTATGGGAGAAACTATCCCCAGCTATGAAGAAAGTCGGTGAGTTGGTGGGAGTAAAGGAGTCATTCCTAGTTCGCGCCATGCGAGGACAGATCAAACTAGATTACAAACTAATGCAAATTCACAAGAGGTTCTACATTGCTCTAGCACTACAGGAACTTGTCAACGAGACTCCAGTGAATACAGTCGCAGCAAAGTATAAATGCACACGTGGAATGCTGCAAAGTCTGCAACAGATGGCATCGACATTCGCTGGAATTGTGACTGCGTTTTGCAATTCGTTGAATTGGTCTATGCTTGCTTTGATTGTTGGCCAGTTCAAGGATCGTCTGTTCTTTGGTGTACATCGTGACTTGATCGACCTCATGAGGTTGCCTGATTTGAATTATAAAAGAGCTCGTGCTCTTTTTGATGGTGGGGTTGAGAATCTCATTGATCTGGCGAATGCTGATGCGTTCACGATTGAGAAGATCTTACACAATAGCCTGAGCTTTGATACCGCCAAACAGCTGGACAACGAAGACGAGTATGAAAAGAATCAAAGGAATAATATGCGGAATTTGTATATAACTGGAAAAGCTGGATTAACGGTTAAGGATGCGGCGAAAATGCTTGTCGACGACGCTCGGCAGTTTGTGCAGTATGAAATTGGTGTTGGAAACATCAATTGGAGTCAAGCTGGAGGTAAAGATGGTATGCCTGATGAAAGCGTTAGTAGTTTGCATATGTCTTGTGAGAGTGGCAGCTCAAAAAGGAAATTGATTGTGGACACTAGTGATGCTTCACCACCAAAAATGAGAAAGAATGCTGATGAAAGGGTGTATATTCAAACTGAAGGGGGGAATTCAAATGCAGTAAATGAAGGTCCAATTCAACGGATTAAATTAGCAGACTCTATGAATGGTAAAGATAATCCAGATGCAGGTCAAACGACTGCAAAGGTGGATTCTAGCAATTTAGTTAAGAAGCAGGTATCTTCGGCTGGTGGATGTGTACTTCAAAAAGTGGATCCCAAGGACTTGGTAAGAGAAAATGCACAATCATCTGTTAACAATGCAATTCAGCGGCCTGATAATATAAAAATTATGAACAGGGTAACAGAAAATGTTAAATCATCTGATGGAAGAATCGTACAGTACGCTGAAAAGGGAGATTCGAAGACCTCAGTAAATACAGCAAATGGAAATAAAATTCAGCCGGCTAGATGCATGGATATTGAAGGCAGTCCTAAGAAGTTAGAACCAGAGTCTGCTAGAGTAGTCACTAATTTGCGTGCAGCTAGTGGCAATAAAATATCAAATCCAGATCAAGCGGATAAAAAACAAATTCAGCAAACCAAAGACATGAATGCGAAGAATCTCAATGATGGACCTATTCATTCAGGATCGTCTTCTAATGGAAGGGGTAGTTATCAGCAGGAAAGACATGGAAATGAACGCAGAGGCCGTGCAAGTCCAATTGATTTGAAGCCAAAATATCGCACAAAAGATGAAGATTTGAAATGTTCCCCATCCAAATTAGATGCAAACTGTGTTTTTAAGCGGCGTGACAATGACTATGAGAAAGCAAAGTTAAATTCAGCAAATATTGATCTGATTCAGCGACCTAAATCTGAGGTTTCTAAAAATTGTAATCAAGTTTTAAGCGGATTAAACAAAACGCCTTCAAAATCAGACCGAAAATATAATGTTCAGCGGGGTAATAATGTGCCGCTAAACAAGCAAAATAGTGAAGTAGAAACAAGCAGCAAAAATATCCCAGCACGTGCCAGTAAGGAGAATAAAACTCCGGCCGATTATAGTAATGGTGTACTCAATTCAAGTAACATAATCCTTGAATGTAAAAATCAAAAACAAAATAAGCAGTCAGAGACTACAGACAATAAGAAACATAAACTAGCCCACGTGAGACCACCTCAAGGTAAGGACAATCAATCAAATGAGGTCTTAGAAAACAAACGTCAAGCAAAAACTAGCAACGAAACTCCTCGTGGATTCATCGCCAAACAGCAGAAAGGAAATGATATGCGACAGGACACCAAATCCAACAAGAACCCCTCATCAAATGAACGTGATGACAACATCAAAGCAAGTAACCTTATTCAGCGCTCCAATCCAACAAAACAGAAGTCCCTTCCGAAACCACATGAAAATAAATTGAATACCTCACCATCACCGCGTCGCAGCCCGCGAAATCATTTACCAAGTTCAACCAGAATTGAGAATCCTTCCATCTCCGAAAAACCGCTCCCTACATCTACCTTAGCCGATAATGACTTGTTCATGGATGAAACTTCCTTCGAAATGAATTCTGAAATTGCAAACGCCATGGGAGATGCAAAAGATAACCCACCTCCAGCAACTCGTAGGTCACTAAACAAGAGCTCAGATGAAATCGCAGCCTCCCAAGAGATGACTTTCCAACCGAAGACACAGAGCACACGTTATTTGCGATCATACAAAGACCAAACTAATAACAACACCCCACCAAGGCGAACACCTCTACGAAGAAAAAGTGAACGAGATATTGCTCCAGCACCAGCTCCGGATAAGGCCCCTCCCGCACCACTACCACCTCCAACCAACAAGTCCAGCACAATGGAAGTGTCTGATATTTCCTTGGGAAATTCTCTCATGCAAAATCCAATTCAACTGAATGCGTCGCACATCCTAAGCACCTCCAAAACCGAACCAGATGCAGTCTCATTGAAAAGCATTCAAATTATTGACATCTGTGGTAGTCAGATGCTGTTCAAGAACGCAATGAATGAGCTGACTGAGGCAAATGTCCTGGGATTTTCAGTTGGTGTTGAGAAGCAAAACAACCAACAAAAACCACTGATCGGTGCGAATTTGCTAATAAACCAAGTAGCGGCGAAGGAAAATGGAGCTGCCACATCAGCCAAGGAATTTCTTGTGGATGATTCGACATATGTCGCTGGCATTTCGCTGGTAATAAGTGAGAATGTATCATTTTTCTTGAATTTGCAGGAGGAGAACACTGGTAAAGGTGTGACCAAAGAAATGAAAATCGACGCTGTGCGTAAGTTAGTAGAAAAGAGGGATACGACGCTGCAAATATTCGATTCCAAGGAGCAGTTAAAGGTACTGCGAAAGGTGATACCTAGTATTGAGAGGATTCTGTGTAAAATCGAAGATCCGAAGGTAGCCAACTGGCTTCTGCAACCCGATAAAGCGATGAGCTTTACGAATATGGTGAGTTTTTTTTTTTTTTTTTTTTATTCTGACCCGACCGTACACTGGCGCTGAGTGTCGTATGAATATAGATAGTTGTGACGGTAATCTATCAGCAAAATTTATTACTCCGGTAAATAGTTTTTAAAATGTGAGTACTGCACATCATAACAGTTTAGAAGGCAAAATTCCAATGCCATACCCAAAACGAATCACCTATGTAATTATTTACCTCAGTAAATGGGATACTTCAGGGCTAAGTGGCGCGATGGTTAGTGCGATGAACTTCCGCGCAGAAGCGTTGGGTTCGATTCTCAGCCGTAGCAACACCTAAATGATTTTTCACTGGCTCTCCTCTCGTGATGATTAAAAAATTGTTGTGAGAAAACTAGGCCCTGGGTACTAACGAGCCTGTTGCGCCAAAAATTTGTATTTTTTTTTATTTGTAAATGGGATACTCATTCTTATAGTCGACTCAAAAAAAAAAAACAAATTTTTGGCGCTACAGGCTCGTTAGTACCCAGGGCCTAGTTTTCTCACAACAATTTTTTAATTCGAAATTCGTTGGTTTTTTCCTAGATTTTACGCAATGTAATGAATTTGCCTATAGCCGATGCAAATCGCTATTCTTGTAGAGCATGTGTGTCAGTAACGACCTTCGTTGGAACGACAATATATTCGAAACCGCTAAAAATGCAGCGAAATGTCTAGGTATCCTCAATCGATGTAAGAAATATATCACCCTTCTGATCTGGCCTCAATATATAAAGCGTTTATACGCCCCAAACTTGAGTTTAACGTCCGCATCTGGTCAAGTGCCTCAAAAACATCATTGCGCCTACTGGATAGGATGCAAAAGCGTGCTGATATGTGATGCAACCGTAGCGAACTCTATAATCTCGATTGAACGACGTAGGAATATCTCCTTCCTTTCACTTTCTTACCGCTATTAAAACATAAAATACTTACTTACTTAAGTGGCGCTGCGCTACAGTCCGGGGTGAACCTGGGCCTCGACCAACATGCCTCTCCAATTAGCCCGGAACTTAGCTAACTGCCTCCAGTTGGGCACTCCAAGTTGGTTGAGGTCGGTTTCTTGTTGTGCGCGCCAGTGAAGGCGAGGTCTTCCTCTACGGCGTCAACGTCTGGTGGGGAATCGAAGACTGCGAGTCATAGTATTGGTGCCCATTCGTTCTACATGTCCTAGCCATCTTAAACGTCCAATGCAGAGTTTTTTTTTACCAGGGGCATGTCGCTGTACAGCTCGTATAGTTCTTCGTTGAATCTTCGTGTCTCCATAGCCTGTCAACGCAAACGGGACCGAACATTTCTCATCCGCTTTTGCGCCGTAGAGCAATACTGGGATGATCAGGGTCTTATATAGGATCTCCTTAGTAGTTCGAGTGAGGGCTTTACTACTAAATTGCCTTCTTAGCCGGTTGGAAAGAGTAATTCTTCGTTTAATTTCTGACGAGATGTTGTTGTCAGAGTTAATAGCGGAGTCGATGTTGACAAAGTTCCGTACGACTTCAAACGTCGCCATGCCTAAATCTTTTTTTGGTATCGAATGTGTCGCTGAGGTCGTTTCCGACTCTGGTGTAGCAACGAGTAGTCTCCATCATCATCCTACACAAACGTACGAGTTTGGGCGGTATAGCAAAACTAGACATGGCTCTATAAAGTTCGTCTCTATAAATGCTGTCGTATGCGGCTTTGAAATCGATGCACCTATGGGAATCGATGTGGACTTCTTGGGTTCTCTCCAGGATCTGCCGTAATTGGAATTGGCAGCTAGCATCTTGTAGGTGATGTTGAGGAGACTTATAAAGGCATACTTTCGTCCGACCAGATCTGGCTTATGAGTTGGTGGATGTTATTTACCAAGTCATCTCCGCCGGCTTTATAAAGCTCAGCTATCCTCACATTCCCTCAGGTCGGGTGGTTGGCAGTTTTCGCTGTCGTTGCCAATATTGATTGGTTCGTTCTGCCTGACAGCGGAATGTTGTTCGTCATCGCCGTTTAACCTTCTCCAGAAGTGGTTCTTCTATTTCCTCAGCATCGAATGTTTCTCAACTAGGATATTTTACGTTGCGTTCCTGGAGTGGCAACGCTCTATATCCTCGATCGCGCGCTTTTCTTGCTCCTTTTATAATTTTCTGAAAAGCCGGTGTTCTTCACTTCTTCTCTGCCTATAGAGCTCAATGGCAGCTCTCGTCCTCAATCGCAGCTCAGCCTTGTAGGGCTCGTTACTGGCTACGAGCATCTGTCGACATTACTTGCTGGTGGTATGGTGTTAATCGAGAGGTTAAGAGATACACGTTGCGCGAAGGTCTTGGCGGTCTCTTGCGATTGCAGTCTTTCGACATCAAATTTTTTCACAGTATTTCTGGATTGTTGTGGCGTGGTGAACATCCGCATTCTAACCTTGGCTGCAACAAGTGGTCCGAGTCGATGATAGCTCCTCGGAATATTCGTATATCCAAAATACTGGATGCATGCCTCTTGTCTATCGCAATTTCGTCAATTTGGTTGACGGATCGTTGATCTGAGATTCTCCCAGCACGGTTGTAACATCTTACTTCGGTAGTCGCACATGCGACGTTTATAACAGCTGCCTCCAGATGTTACGATTCGTATTCCTTGAAAAAACGAGCACATCTAAGGAATGATTAATCAGGTTAGTAATCAACTATAATCTTCATCAAATGAACTGGCCCATCCTAGGGTATTGTGTGCTACGATTTGAGATCTCTAATTCATCGAAGCCAATCAAATGCAGATGTTAGTAGATATTATTTAAAAGATTCTAGACCGGCCTCCCTTCCGTGATTGTATAAGACATTTAGCACCCCCTCTATAAAAAATTGATCAATCTTTCTTACGATGGTCTATTTTATATTCCATCAACTTTCAGGCCCAACAATTCGCTCCCGAATGTAAAGCCCTCGTAAAATTGACAGGAAGTGGTCGCGGTTACAATAGCATCGGCATGGATTCTAGCAGCGCTATTTTTGGTAAAATACGTTCATCCATAGAAGCGTGTGTAACGATGCACATATTAAAGGGACAAGTGGAGAATTTACAGCGCATCGGAACAGGACAGCTTCATAAGTTCTTCGTCGGTAAGATTATCACCTTATACACCGCTGATTATAGTTTGACAGCAGCTTTCTCTTCAGATTTGGAAATGCCCCTTCAACTGTCTCTATGCGAAATGGAATTGTATGGTTTTCCATCTAATGAGGCCGCTCTTCGACAGCTATTCCAACAAATGATGGATGCAATGAAAAAGCTAGAAATGAAAATCTACGAAACCCACGGATCAAAGTTTAATTTAGGTTCAGGGTCGGCTGTTGCAAGAGTTGTGGGGCTACATCGCAAGGCCAATGGTCGTGTGTCTACATCAAAGCAGATATTAGAAAAGATAGACTCACCCATCGCCCAAATGATTATCTCCTATCGCAAGTTGAGTGTAACTGTGGCGAAAACTATTCAACCGTTATTGCGATCGACAGTAGATGACAGGTATGG
Organism: Rhingia rostrata; assembly: GCA_949824845.1. Classification (NCBI taxonomy): domain Eukaryota; kingdom Metazoa; phylum Arthropoda; class Insecta; order Diptera; family Syrphidae; genus Rhingia; species Rhingia rostrata. The sequence continues at coordinate 42,675,293 of OX463756.1, forward strand.
AATTCTCAAAAGGTTGTGGTTGTGACATAATTCAAGTTGTCTTTGCAGGATAAGAGGGCAGAGCATTACATTCACTTCGACTGGTCGAATTTCCATGCAGGAACCGAACTTACAAAACGTTGCCAAGGATTTTGAAGTGGCAATTGGTGGTGAGCTCGTGAGTAATATTTTGAAGCAATTAAATAGTTTAGTGCGTGTTTTTTTTAGCATCAGAGAAGATAAACATCTCATGCCGGAGTTCGTTCTTTCCATCCCAAGTTCGTTGTCTAGTCTCGGCTGATTTTTGCCAGCTGGAGATGAGAATATTAGCCCATTTGTCACAGGTAAGAGAACACTTTGCATGTTTGGCGTACCATTACAGAGAACTATTTTCCAAAATAGGATCCTCCCCTGCTTCAAGTAATGAACTCTGAAAGAGACGTCTTCACTGCTATCGCTGCCAAATGGAATCGTATTCCCGAAGACACAGTCTCCGAACAGTTGCGAAATGGAACCAAACAGATCTGTTACGGCATTGTCTATGGCATGGGAATGCGAAGTCTTGCCGAGTCTCTGAAATGCAGCGAACAAGAGGCGTTGACTCTTTCCGAACAATTCCATAACGCATATCCTGGCATACGGTTAGTGACCAAGCTGATTTGATTAACCCCTTTCTTAATACATAAACCTTCTTCAGCTTATACACGGAAAAAGTGATCAAGTTCGCAAGGCAAAACGAGTACGTTGAGACCATAACAGGACGAAGGCGATATTTGGAGAACATAATAAGTGGCGAACCTCAATTGAAGAGTAAGACAAATTGAGTCCTTTTTTTACTATTCATCTAACCATATCTTGTTTATAGGTCAAGCAGAGCGTCAAGCTGTCAACTCGACAATTCAAGGATCCGCCGCTGACATTGCCAAAAGTGCGATCCTTCGCATGGAGAAAAACATCGCAAAGTATCAAGAGAAAATGGGGATCACAAGTAACTGTGTGAAACTGGTACTACATCTGCACGATGAGCTGATATTTGAAGTACCCGAGGAGAAGGCAAAAAAAGTCGCCAAAGTACTGAGCATAACCATGGAGAACTGCGTCCGATTGAGCGTTCCGTTAAAAGTCAAGCTGAAAATTGGAAAATCCTGGGGCAGTCTTAAAGAAGTTCGTTTGTAAATATGATAAGTCTGTGTGTTGTTAAGTTGATTTTTGTTTATTTAAATATTTTGTTGCGATTTCTAAGAGTTGAATGGTTTTTCATTGTTTATCTTCTGTGGGAGTTCTACAAGCCTTCCTTTTGTGCCCATTCGGTCCAGGAGCCTTTGTATGCTTTAGCACTAAGAGATATGAAGATTGTTTGCAATCCGATGTATAAATAAATTTAAAAGAAAACTTACTTGACAAATCCATTTGTGATGGCCAAATCAGCAGCACGTTGAGCACGTCCACCAGCGTGACAGCTGAAAATCAAAGTTGTCTCTGTGCTCGGCTTGGGGCGATTGAAGGAGTTCTTAAAATCATTGTCAGACATCTTGAATGCGGCATCCAGTTCGGGCACTGTGAAATGTGTTTTCAAATGGGGAGATAAGAGAATTTGATTGAGTGGTTAATCAGTTGCTTGTTATCTCTTAGTTAAGTGTTCATGGATATCTATAGGTAATGGATATGAATTGCATGGTATTAATACGTCAGTGTCTTAAATCAAATGAAATTAATCATCTTGATTGCGAGCAAACACACAAAACTCACTCTAACAGCTCACGTTGCTCATCGTGTCTCGTATGCATTAATAAATCAAATCATATGCGGCTCAAGCACATAACTGTTTGCAGCCTTTAAATAGCCCTCGGAGGATGATGTCGTAAACACACATGTAGTAACCACATTAGCTTCTGTAGTAACCATCGGATATTGCTTTCATTCAACTGGATTTGAATTGCTAAACTTATAGACAAAAGGAATGTTAGAACGATTAACCGAAAAGATGCAGAAAAACAACTAGCACAAGCCTTAAGCTGCTACAATTAGAAATTACTGCCATCTAGGAAATACAAATGGATAACCAACTTTGAAATTGAATGCGTTCCATGTTGAGTCGAATCTGCGACTTCGAAGAGATTAGTGAATGCATTATAACAAACTGCATCAAGGCCAAAAACTCCAACAGGTATGATATTATATGAGCTCACGCTCGAATGGAAGAAGAAGATGGCATAATGACCAATTTCTCCTGAAAAAAAAACTTGTGAGCGACTACCGAAGTACAACGTTAAAGTCGCGTCGGAATACACTGCATACAAGACATCACGTCTGGCAACGGACAAGATGACTCCTCTGCTGAACTAAATGCCAATATAGTAGGCACCCGATTGTCTCAGCTTGATATTTATAACAAACGGCCAATCAATTTAATCATATCGCGAATAACGAGGAACGCATACAGTACTTTGGATGTTCGTACATTCAAAGGGGCTAAAATCGACAGTCTACTATCTACATGCAGCCAAGTCGCGTATCCCTCAACCTCTCGATAACCTTCATGTGAAGGTGTTTAATATCCGTGAAGATGATTCGGTAAGTAACATACACCACATCATTAGCAAAATTTGGTCCGGTGTAAGTATGCCTGAAGAATGGAACTTGAGCATCATTTGCACAAAAAAAAAAAAACAACTGCATCAACTACAGAGGCATAACTGTTTAAAGCACCAACAACCAGAGTGGCAAAAACTAATGAAATTCAGACATTGGCAGATACTGGACAAAAAAAGCAACCTGAACATCCCAGTCCTGATCTTTGGCGGCTAATCATGGAGCAGATCAACAAATCCATGGTCGTTTTGAACGAAAAAATTATCTGCGTTGATTAGCTATGACGACAAATATTCCACCAAGAATTTTACGAACTGTGCCAACTACAGAGACATAAGTCTCCTCAACATCGCCTAGAAGATCAAATCTGCCGCAATATGTGAACGCTTATAACCGTTTACCAACAAACTGATTGGCACTTGTCAGTTTGTTTTAGGCCAGGAAACTCAACTACCGATGAAATTTTCACACTTCGGCAGATCCTTGAAAAACCCAAGATGTCTAAATCGATACCCACCACCTATTCATCGATTTCAAAGCTGCATAGAGACGAACTATACAGAGCCATGTCTAGTTTTGGTATGCCGCCCAAACTCGTCCGTTTGTGTAGGATTACGATGGAGAATTCTAGCTGCTCCATCAGGGTCGGAAACGACTCCACCTACACATTCGATACAAAAAAAGGATTTAGTCAAGGCGATGCGCTGTCATACGACTTGTTCAATTTGATTCTGGAGAGGATTGTGCAAAAATTTCGAGCCAAACACCAGAGGCACAATTTTCCAAAAATCGGTACAACTACAAGCATACGCCGACGACATTGACATAATTGCTAGACTCCACGTGATGTCATAGCCACGTTTGCTAGTATAGAGAAGGAAGCGGCAAAGATTGGTTTAGCAGTAAATGAGGGCAAGACTAAGTATATGCTGTCAACACGAAAGGACACACAACATCGACGAATTGGACAGAAAGTCACCATTGACAGATATAACTTTGAGGTAGAACGGGACTTTATCGATCTCGGTTCCGCTATTAACTCTGACAACAACATCTCGTCAAAAATTAAACGAAGAATTACTCTTGCCAATCGCTGTTCCTTCGGGCTAAGAAGGCAACTCAGTGGTAAAGTCCTCACTCGAACTAAAAGGGAGATCCAATATAAACGTCGGTCGCAGTAGAGGAGAGCCTCGCCTTAATTGGCACACACAACTGGAAACGGATATCAGCCAACCTGAAGTACTTTGATTACTGTGTATCGGATGACTAAAGGATATCCTTCCTTCAGCAAGTATAAGACTTTTACTTTCTTATGCATTCCATTGTAAAAATTAACAACATGTGACATCATTTGTATATTCAAACGATAACTCTGGGCATTTGAGTTTCTGATTGGTTTTCCAATCGGCATTTGGAATGTGAAAATTGCAACATCATGGTTTCATTATAACGAAAACCCTCGAAATTTCAGCAATCAATCAATATTGCTATTACGCTACAAGGATACTTAACACTTCACACATCTAAAAAAGACGGTGCGCTTCTAGACCAACTACGACAATAATTTATTGTGTACCCAAACATTTATCATGGAACTCACAATCTAACGACACGAAATCCCATTAGAAAAACACCCATTCCACGGGCCTATCTCATTTATTTGGGAAAAATTACTATCCAATCGCTTGTGCGTGACAAGTTTTTGTAAATATATCTATAATGACCATTAGAGAATGACTATCTTCTTGACCTTTTGGGTCAAATATACATAAGTCGATTAATTAAGCTATGTTTTATCACTTATTACATTTTCTTACTTGGAATATTGATGCTGGCTGGAATCACACCAGTCTTCTCCAACTCATCAGGATTTCTTACATCGATGAGGTAAACCTCGGGATGGTTTGGAACATCTTTAATGTCTTCGTATGTTGCCATGTTTTGTCGGGTGTTCTTGCTTTGCTGCTAGTAGTAATAAAACTATGCAATTGCTATCACGTAGAAGCGATTATATTCTGGGAATAGTACCGGCCGGCTTCTGATAGATAAGATACGAATGAAAAATAAGCTCCAAGCCGATTAAATGGCGTTCAAAACAGATAGCACCAATGGGCAATAGCAATGACAGAATTTTCCGTTGCTCTATGTTGACGTAACGTAAACTAAACTTACAAGTTACGATAACAAAACATGAAAAATACAGTAGTGGCCTGAGAAGTAGGTACCTAGGTACGATGAATACAAAAATAAATATTCATACGGGCTATCAAAAATATGAAAGAATAAAATATGATTGTGTATATGGAAAGATACACAATCGAGCAACGCGTCAAATTTATTCAGGCTTATTATGAAAATGGGCGTTCAAATCAAAATGCATATCGTGCACTTCGTTATTTTTCGGTCAATTTTATCGTCCAAATGTGCGTACAATCGGAAAAAGTGCAAGAATTTGAGCCTTCTGGGTCTGTAGAAGATGTTAAAACACCAGTGCATGCTCGTACAGCTCGTACTGCAGAAAATATTGCTGCTACTCTCGATAGTGTGGACGTCCACCTCAACTCGTCATCGTCCAACAATTACACCTGTCACGCTCGTCGTTGATGAACATTATGCATAAAGACTTGCATTTACACGCTTACAAGGTGCATTCGACTCAAGAACTAAAGCTTCTTGACCATTTCAAGCGTCGTCAATGGTCAGAAAGGTGGCAAGAAATGGCAACAGTTGATGATCAATTTTCCAAGAAAATCATCTTCAGTGATGAGGCACATTTTCACCTCAGTGGATTCGTCAATAAGCAGAATTGCCGCATTTAGACGAATGATATTCTAAGAGTGATTGTCGAAAAACCAATGCACCCACCAAGAGTGACTATTTGGTGCGGTTTATGGGCTGGCGGCATCATCGGGCCGTATATTTTTTTCAAAGTGAATGAATGGTGTTCGCTATCGTGAGATGATAACGAAATTTTTATGTCCCGAATTGGAAGATATATATGTGGACGATATGTTGTTTTAACACGACGGTGCCACTTGGCACACAGGTAACGAAACAATGGCTCTTTTGAGCGACAAATTCAATGGCCGTGTTATCTTACGTGGCGGCGATGTCAATTGGCCGCCAAGATCATGTGATTTTACACCGTTGGACTTCTTTCTTTGGGGTTATTTGAAAGAAAGGGTGTACGTCGATAAGCCAGCAACAATTCAAGAGCTAAAGGATAAGATAGTTCGGCACATTAACGGCATAGAACCTCAATTATGCCTCAGTGTCATCGAAAATTTGGACCATCGGATGGAGGTGTGCCGCCGAAGGTACGGCGGCCATTTGACCGATATTTTGTTCCATATCCACTTCGTTCTTGGCGGAGCATTGACGACTGATAGCTATACATTTATCATTGACTTATTATATATGGACTGCTAGTAGCCAACTTCACGTATCTTCCAAGACTACATACACGTCACTGTGTCACTGCGGAAATCTAAGCAAGCAAAAAGAAAAACCGTTTGCTTTATTTCATTTCAAAAAAAATCATAAGACATTACTGAGAAATAAATTTATAAAACTTATTGTTCAGTCTATGGGTCAATAAGTAAAGAAATGTATTGTTATGCAGAATTTATTCGAATTCACACTTTGTAGTTTTCCAACTGTTGAATAGATGACGCTACCTGTCGCTGTGGAAATGAATCTCTTGACACAAAATGTCGCTCTTTTGTTAGCTTGGTGCTGTGGAAATTTAAGCTTAACGACTTTGCTAATCCGCAGTGAAACAACGGCGTCTGTGCTGTTTTGGAACATAATATTTCACTAGCAGTCCATATATAATAAGTCAATGCATTCTATATTTCTGACATTTCGTGACAACTTATCCATTCGTAACTCTGCTGAGCTATGGAACTGACAATTGTAACAGATTTATTTCTTTTTGGTACTTTATTTGGCACACAAGTTGGTTGTGGTCCATAAAGTAAAGCTAAACTTGGAGTCAAGAAAACGCATGCTAATCGTATGTTTGAGAACGTATATCGTCGCCAGTCTCTATAGTTCGTGTATATACTAATTGGTGTAGCATGCGGTTATGAAATCGATTATTGGGAAACAATTTGTACATCTTATGTTATTCCGAGCTTTGCCGGTGTGTGACGATTTGATCTGGTATGGACTTCGCGCTGATAAGTGGTGTGGTGATCAAGGCAAACCGGTTTCAGGCGTTCCCATATTACGGAAGATAGGAAGGAGACTTTTGCCTCCTTTACTGGTTCAGTTTAGAGGTTTCCTGTTATTGTTTTTTTTTGATAATGAGTTGGTGAATTTTTTTTATAATCTGTATTTACCGCATTACATCTTCCCGGGATTATAAAGCTTGGTAGAAAAGTTGTCATTCCTATGCTTAAGTTTATATATAGCTATCCTTACTACACTAAAGGGCCGCCCAGAATACATATATGTATCGCTGGTATCGTTTATAAAGCTTGGTAGAAAAGATGTAATTCCTATCCTTAAGTTTATATATTGCTATCCTTACTACACTAAATCGCTCTTAAAAGAGAGATACATTTCTTGCATGAAGCTTACATTCATTCAACTTCAGGCTACATATTCACATTGTGTAAGCGCTTACGGTTAGTCGTGTTTTTAAATTTTGACTCAGCTACAAGCTTAAGCTGCAGATACGCATTCTGGGCGGCCCTTTAGGTGGCATCGTCGGTAGTATTTACTCTAATCCGCAAAATTGAATGGTTCCTTCTGCCGCACAGGAGAAGTAAAATGTAATGAATTATTTGTTCATTACGTTATGGACTTCTCAAAGTAACTTCAAACGAACAACGAATGTTCGCATATACATTTTCCAGTAAACTACCATCATAATATAAAAGTTCAGTTATTGCTTCCATTAAAAAATATCATTTGAAATTTTCTTTTACTCATTTTATCCAAAAATATTTTTAATTTAAGTCCTTGCAGAAAATCACTTTTTCAATGATCAAGATTTATATTTGGGCAGTAATGGCCCAGTTATAGATATCATTGAATAACTTCATATTGCTATCATTGAACGACTTCATTGGAACAAAAAGCCATGATGGAATTGAAATGTCACCCCCATAGCTTCTTACATTAATTATTGAAAAATTCCGTTTCAGTTCGGTGTAATGACAATCATTACTTCACTTAAATAAATCTTTATCAGTAAAAAATAAGAAAAGATTTTCTGGGAAAACTAGAATTAAGAAAAAAAAATATTTTTGGATAATCATGTTCTAAAATTCTTAAGCTCTGTTTTGACACCAAGCCGCCAAAGATTGAATTTAAAAATAAGGCCGCAAGAAGAAAAAGAAAAAAAGAAAATTAGGGTTTTCAATGACAGCTATAACTGAACCCTAAAACATACTTAGATGTTAGGGTTGATTATACAAAAGACTTGTGACAGATTGGAACAAACGAAGAAGTGAACACACATCATTTCAACGAATGTCTTTCATTTATTTGGAATAACAAACATTACTTTACAAAAATAATTTATCTAAAAGCCAAAAGTTATTTTTTGCGAACAATAAAATCAAAATTGAAACATTTTGGATAAACTTTTTTAAAATTCATAAGTTTAATTTAAATACCAACTCGCCACCAGCCACAAGCTTAGCTGTCAAGTTTCCAGTAACACAGGTTGTTTGCTTTTGATTTAATTTACATTTCACATCGAACTGCTACAGTTTTGATGGTTAATAATAGTTTTTCACAACCGATATAATATTAAAGCAAGACGAAAGTCAATCTAGGCAAACTCGAGGCATATGCAACGAGTACTTGTGATCGCGATTATAATTAAGTTAGGTTGACAGCTTTCATTTGTATAAGTGGTTGTGCAAGAAGGGGTAAGTCTCCCGAAAAATCCAGATTTGCAAAATTGATCTGAGATAACAAAAAAAAAACAATTTCTTTGCACAATGGAACACAAAAACTGAAAAAATCGGTCTTTTGATAGATCAAGATAAAAAAAAATTGATTTTTATTACCAATGGAAAACGCAATAATATAAATTAAAAATATGCTATTCTATAATTATAACTCACCCGACAACCAGCCGGCAACGTTAGATTTATTTTAATTACCTGGACCTACCTTATCGACTAACATCTCGACAATTGCAAAAAACTCAAAAGTTGGAATAGACTTCATAAGGTTCGTTTTTTTCTGCTGACAGATGTCAAATGCGTGATACCCGTGAATTGAACATCGTTTGTGTTTTCGGAAATTTGTATTTACCTGGCATCATAATATTAATTTCCTGTCTTTTACTCACTGCATAGTTGAGAAAAATTGTGTTTATAGAAAAGCAAGTTATTAAAAAAAAGCATGGCTGATGCTGCAGCTCGACAACTGCAATATGAATACAAAGCGGTAAGTGTACCAACTCTAACCTCGAATAACATTTTTCGTAAACGTTTACACCAATTATTTCGTTTTAGAACTCCAATCTTGTCCTCCAAGCTGATGTTCGGCTTATTGAGCGACCGCGGCGTGATGAAGCGACTGGTGAAGTTGTCTCTTTGGTGGGAAAGCTGGATGGTACTAGAATGGGTGATCGCTACCAAAGGACGAAACCCGAAAAAACTGAAGAACGAAAAGCAAAGTAAGTCTTAAATGAATGAAATTGTATGTTGGGGAAAATCACAAAGCAAATATTTGTATAGACGACAAAAGAGAGATGAGGCCCAATATGATTTTGAGCGCATGAAAGGTGCCACTCTCTTGTCCGAAGGCATTGACGAAATGGTGGGCATTGTATATCGACCCAAGACACAAGAGACTCGCCAGACTTACGAAGTTCTGCTGAGTTTTATTCAAGAAGCACTTGGCGATCAGCCTAGAGATATATTATGCGGGGCAGCTGATGAGATTTTGGCCGTTTTAAAAAATGACAAACTAAAAGACCGTGAGAGAAAGCGCGAAATCGACAGTTTGTTGGGAAACGTCGCTGACGAGAGGTGAGTAACAATTGGACATTCAGTTTTCCTATAATAAAAACACGTTTTATATAAAGATTTGCTTTGCTGGTGAATCTTGGCAAAAAAATAACAGATTTCGGCACAGATGCATCTATGGTGCTCAATGCTACTAATAATGAGGAGCAAATTGATGAAACCTATGGAATCAATGTGCAATTCGAAGAGTCCGAAGAGGAGAGTGACGAAGATATGTATGGTGAGATTCGTGAGGAAGATGGCCAAGAAGAGGGAGAAGAGGCTCATATCGATCACACATTGCATGCCGAAAATGTACGTTATTTTCACACGCTTATTTTGTTTGTTATTAATATTGCTCGGATGTATTTTGAATCACATTTTAGCTAGTTACTGAAGAAGCGACTAACATTAAAAAAGAACGGGGATTGCATCCTCTAGATATCGATGCCTACTGGTTGCAACGTTGCCTCAGCAAATACTACAATGACGCAATGGTTTCACAAAGTAAGGCCGGCGATGTGTTACGAATACTCAAGGACGCTTCTGATGACCGTGATTGCGAGAATCAATTAGTTCTACTGCTGGGTTACGACTGCTTCGATTTCATTAAACAGCTGAAGAATAATCGTCAAATGATCCTCTACTGTACGATGCTTGCGTCTGCTCAAACTGACGCGGAACGGCAGAAGCTAAGAAACCGAATGAAGAATGACACAAATTTGTCGAAAATACTACGCCAACTAGATACTGGAAAGAGTGAAGATGACGAATATGGAAACTTAACACGTTCAAACAAACATAAGGAAGAAAACAATGGTGAAGGTGGTCAAGGCGCTGCTAATCAAGTTGCTGGTGTAAGACACGTCTTAGAGCTAGACGAGCTTGCATTTACCCAAGGTTCTCATTTTATGGCCAATAAAAGATGCCAACTACCCGACGGATCGTTCAGAAAACAACGAAAAGGTTACGAAGAAGTTCACGTGCCCGCGCTTAAGGCGGCAGCATTTGATGACAAAGAGGAACTTCAACCAATCGATAAATTGCCTAAATATGTTCAACCAGTTTTCGAAGGCTTCAAGACACTTAATCGTATTCAGAGTCGACTGTGGCGCGCAGCACTAGAAACAGATGAAAATCTTCTTCTCTGCGCTCCGACTGGCGCTGGTAAAACCAATGTCGCTCTGTTAACAATGATGCGGGAAATTGGAAAGCACATAAACGAAGATGGAACGATAAATGCTGACGATTTCAAAATCATATATGTGGCTCCAATGAAATCTCTTGTACAAGAAATGGTTGGCAACTTTGGACGGCGTTTAGCTTGCTACAATTTAACTGTATCCGAGTTGACAGGAGATCACCAATTGACCAGAGAGCAGATAGCTGCAACTCAAGTTATTGTATGCACTCCTGAGAAATGGGATATTATTACCCGAAAGGGAGGTGAAAAGACGTTTACCAGTCTTGTCCGGCTGGTTATCATCGATGAAATCCATTTGTTGCATGACGAACGCGGTCCCGTTTTGGAAGCCCTTGTAGCAAGAACAATTCGGAATATCGAAACAACACAAGAGGAGGTTCGGTTAATCGGGCTCTCGGCTACTTTGCCAAACTATCAAGATGTCTCCACATTTTTACGTGTAAAACCAGACAAGGGTCTGTTTTACTTTGATAACAGTTTCAGACCAGTTGCCCTGGAACAGCAGTATATCGGCGTTACTGAGAAAAAGGCTTTGAAGCGCTTTCAAGTGATGAATGAAATTGTTTATGAAAAAACAATGGAACATGCTGGTCGTAATCAGGTTCTAGTTTTTGTACACTCTCGCAAAGAGACTGGCAAGACAGCACGTGCTGTAAGAGACATGTGCCTTGAAAAAGACACCTTGGGTAGTTTTCTAAGAGAAGGGTCAGCGAGTATGGAAGTACTCCGAACTGAAGCGGAGCAAGTTAAGAATACGGAACTGAAAGAACTTCTTCCATATGGCTTCGCTATTCATCATGCAGGTATGACCCGTGTGGACAGAACATTGGTTGAAGATCTATTCGCAGATAGGCATATTCAAGTTTTGGTGTCGACGGCTACCTTGGCGTGGGGTGTAAATTTACCAGCTCACACAGTTATAATCAAAGGAACACAAGTGTACAACCCGGAAAAGGGCAGGTGGGTCGAACTGAGTGCTCTCGATGTTCTTCAAATGTTGGGTCGTGCTGGTCGTCCACAATACGACACTAAAGGTGAAGGTATTCTCATAACGAATCACAGTGAACTGCAGTTCTACCTATCCCTGCTAAACCAGCAGTTACCCATTGAGTCACAATTTATTTCCAAAATGCCGGATATGTTAAATGCCGAAATAGTCCTGGGAACAGTACAAAACGTAAAGGACGCCGTCAACTGGTTGGGTTATACATATTTGTATATTAGAATGCTTCGCAATCCAACGTTATATGGCATTTCACATGAAAAGGTCACCGAAGATCCACTGTTGGAACTGCACAGAGCGGATTTAATTCACACAGCGGCGTTACATCTAGACCGGAGTGGATTGACAAAATACGATCGGAAAAGCGGTCACTTCCAGGTAACAGAGTTGGGACGCATCGCATCGCATTACTATTGCACTCACGAAACGATAATGACATACAATCAACTACTCAAGCCCACCCTTAGCGAGATTGAACTGTTTCGGGTTTTTTCACTGTCTTCGGAGTTTAAGCACATCGCGGTTCGTGAGGAAGAGAAATTAGAACTGCAAAAGCTGATGGAACGTGTTCCTATTCCTATCAAAGAATCTATGGAGGAGAACAGTGCCAAAGTAAACGTGCTTCTGCAGGCTTACATATCACAATTGAAGCTCGAGGGCTTCGCTCTCATGTCGGACATGGTGTTTATAACGCAATCTGCTTCCCGGTTACTTCGAGCGATTTTCGAAATTGTACTGCACCGAGGATGGGCACAACTTTCAGATAAGTCGTTAACACTCTGCAAAATGATTGATCGCCGAATGTGGCAATCGATGACCCCATTGAGGCAGTTCAAGAAAATGCCAGATGAGATCGCTAAAAAGCTCGAGAAGAAGAACTTCCCATGGGAGAGGCTCTACGATCTAGAGCCCAATGAGATTGGCGAACTTATTCGAGTACCTAAACTGGGTAAAACGATTCACAAATTCGTCCATCAGTTCCCAAAACTTGAGCTCTCGACACACATTCAGCCTATAACGAGATCAACTCTCCGCGTCGAATTAACAATAACCCCCGATTTTCAATGGGATGAAAAGGTGCACCTTCAATCGGAGGGTTTCTGGATTTTAATCGAAGATGTTGACTCTGAAGTTATTCTACATCACGAATTCTTTCTACTCAAGGAGAAGTACGCATCTGATGAGCACTCTATAAAATTCTTTGTGCCAGTATTTGAACCATTGCCGCCGCAATATTTTCTACGTATAGTGTCAGATCGTTGGATAGGAGCTGAAACACAATTGCCGGTTTCTTTCCGACATTTGATTTTACCCGAGAAGAATATGCCACCAACAGAATTGCTCGACCTACAGCCTCTTCCAATCACAGCACTTAGGAATCCAAACTTTGAGCAGTTCTATGTTGATAGGTATCCCCAATTTAATCCAATTCAAACGCAAGTCTTTAATGCAGTCTACAACAGCGATGATAATGTATTTGTTGGCGCCCCAACAGGGTCGGGAAAGATGACTATCGCGGAGTTTGCAATAATGCGGCTTTTGCTTCAAAATCCAGAGGGCCGATGTGTCTACCTTATCTCTAAGGAAGCTCTCGCCGATTTGGTTTTCACCGATTGGCACACAAAATTCAATAATTTGGAAATCAAAGTCGTGAAACTAACTGGAGAGACAGGCACGGACTTGAAGCTTCTAGCCAAAGGGCAGATCATCATAACAACAGCTGATAAATGGGATGTTTTGTCCCGCCGTTGGAAGCAAAGGAAAAATGTTCAAAACATTCAGTTATTTATAGTGGATGAACTTGAACTAGTCGGGGGAGAAGATGGTCCTGTTTTGGAAATAGTATGCTCACGAATGCGTTATATCTCATCGCAGATAGAGAAACAAATTCGCATCGTAGCACTATCGTCATCGTTGGCAGATGCACGCGATATTGCCCAGTGGTTGGGCTGTAATACAAATGCAACGTTCAATTTCCACCCAAGTGTTCGGCCGATCCCGCTAGAATTACACATTCAAGGCTTCAACGTAACGCACAATGCCACCAGAATCGCGGCAATGTCAAAACCAGTGTACAATGCAATAGTTAAATACAGCCCACACAAGCCTGTAATCGTATTTGTGTCATCTCGAAAGCAGGCACGATTTACTGCTATCGATATACTGACGTATTGTGCCTCAGAAGTTCAACCGAATAGGTTTTTCCATGCAGAGGAGGAAGATATCAAACCATTTTTGGATCGCATGGTGGACAAAACACTCAAAGAAACACTATCCCAAGGTGTTGCATACATTCACGAAGGTCTGACTGCGTCCGATCACAGGTTGGTGGAACAACTATTCGATTCTGGAGCAGTGCAGATAGCTGTTGTAACCCGCGATCTATGTTGGGGCATGAATATATCCGCCCATCTGGTGATCATAATGGACACACAATTCTACAATGGAAAGAACCATTCGTATGAAGATTATCCTGTCACCGATGTTCTACAAATGGTTGGAAGAGCAAATCGTCCAATTGAGGACGCCGATGCGAAGTGCGTTCTAATGTGTCAGAACTCAAAGAAGGACTTTTTTAAGAAGTTCCTCAACGAACCGTTGCCCATTGAAAGTCATTTAGATCATCGCTTGCATGATCACTTCAATGCCGAAGTGGTGACAAAGACTATCGAAAACAAGCAGGACGCGGTAGATTATCTGACCTGGACGTTCCTTTATAGACGGTTGACACAGAATCCAAACTACTACAATTTACAAGGTGTTACCCATCGACACTTATCAGATCATCTCTCTGAGTTTGTGGAGAACACATTAGCCGATCTCGAACAGTCCAAGTGTATAAGTGTGGAGGATGACATGGATACGTTGCCATTAAATCTGGGAATGATTGCTGCGTATTACTACATCAACTACACAACGATTGGTAAATATTTGTCTTAAAGTTCAGTTCATTGATAATAATCCTTGGATTTCAACAGAACTCTTCAGTTTGTCGCTCAATAGCAAGACAAAGATCCGAGGGCTTCTGGAAATTATATCGTCAGCAGCAGAGTATGAGGATATTGTAGTCCGTCATCATGAAGAAGGTATTCTCCGAACGCTGTCACAGAGGCTGCCAAATAAAATCACAGGACCCAACGAAACCGCCCCTAAGTAAGATTGATTTCTGTTAACCGGTATTTTTAACAATTTACCAACTCCCAACCTGTTTAGATTTAATGATCCTCATATCAAAACAAACTTACTGCTGCAAGCACATTTGTCACGCCTTCAACTAGGCCCGGAATTGCAAGGTGATACTGAGATAATACTGGGAAAAGCAATTCGCTTAATTCAAGCCTGCGTAGACGTACTCAGCTCGAATGGTTGGTTATCACCTGCCGTAGCTGCAATGGAACTGGCACAAATGGTGACCCAGGCAATGTGGAACAAGGACTCATATCTCAAACAATTGCCGCACTTCAATGCCGATATTATAAAACGATGCACAGAAAAAGTAAGCAAACATCACTTCAGTTCGAACATTTACTTCAAATTTACTCGTCCTTAGCAAATCGAAACCGTTTTCGATATTATGGAGCTGGAGGATGAAGATCGCTCCAAACTACTTCAGTTGTCCGATATTCAAATGGCTGATGTTGCCCGCTTCTGTAATAGATATCCAAATATTGAGATGAACTTTGAAGTAGTGGACTCTGAACTCATTCATTCGGGATCAGCAGTTAACGTTGTTGTTCAATTGGAACGTGAAGATGAAGTTACTGGGCCTGTCATTGCTCCATACTTCCCACAGGTAAATTAAAAGATTTGTTCTTGTTTCTTACTCAAGTAACCATTTTTCTTTTTGTAGAAACGCGAAGAAGGCTGGTGGGTCGTAATAGGTGATCCCAAAACAAATTCACTTTTGTCCATTAAACGGTTGACTCTTCAACAGAAAGCGAGAGTAAAGTTGGACTTCGTAGCACCCAGTCCAGGTCGACACGAGTATACTTTGTACTACATGAGTGACTCATATTTAGGTTGCGACCAGGAATATAAATTTTCAATAAATGTGGGCGAGTTTCAGTCGGAAAGCGAATCTGACTCGGAATAAATTAAACGGATTTTTACAAACATTTGCATTTCTTTACATCTTTTTTCAAGTAGTAGTCTTAAAAGACTGGAGGAATCATTTTGTTCTCAAGTTCATTATCTACACATATTTTCATTGGGAATAGGTCTGGTTGTTTACTCGTTTTTCAGATGTTGCGAAGGTTTACTCGTCCAGTGCCAGTGCAAATTCCCAAAACGCGATATCGGATCGGGATGTCTCCAGCTTCAGCAAATACGAGCAAACATCTTCAAGTTTGTCACCAAAATGCGCTACAGAACGAAAGTGGAATGGACTGGTCGATGTCGATAGTGCCTCCACAACCATGACACAACTAGACAGATATCGTTTTCGCGCTTTTATTTTTGTACTGCGCATCTTCGTCATCGACGCTCAATTCACTTGTGCAAGGCTATATGTATGTGTGTTAGTTGTATAATGCTCCACGACTGCTTCAGCCATGGACATTATATTCCTATTTAAACGAGAGATACGTTACCTTTCATGGCTTAATCTGTCCTGAGTTTTTAGTCCCGTATGTATAAACGCTGATTAGCTGATCAATGATTAACTTATGACATTTGCGCGAGGAGAAATACTGTGAGTAAAAAAATTAATACCCAATGACTGTGTATCCCTTAATTTTTCGATTAATGGTTGGGTGTTGTAGAACGAGGGTAGACTCTGACTGCCTTTAACTTGGCAATTCCCAGTGGTTGTAACACTGACTACACATCAGTTGCTTATTTTTAACCTCCAAGTGGTAACCATCGGATACTGGTCTCACCCAATTGGATTGGACTTGCTAAACGCCAAGTGCGAGTGTTGATAACACGACGAAAAACAGCAACACCATAAACAGCCAGGTCAGAATGGCATGGAATAAATACCCGGCCTGCTGTGCTAGACGAACCTAGACAAGCTGCTTCGACATATACGGACAACAGGTTGTCTAGAAATTTCAAGGGTGAGTCAGGCCCGTTGAATAGAGATGGTGGCGAATAAACCGAAAGGCTTACGGCAGCGCTCAATCCCGTAGTGGATACTGATGGCACCGTGTCCTACCTCCAGGTAGGGGGTTGTGCTTTGGGGTAACTGCCCACCCATGAAAAAAAAACACTAGTTACGAAGCAACCATTAGCCTCGGAAAGGATTTTATTTTTGACGACCCTGCTAAACAACGTCGTTCGTATCTGAACCTGGAATGTGAGAACATTAAACAGGAGGGCTGTAAGCGAACATCTAAACTGCTACAAGGCAGACATTACTGTCATCCAAAAAATACGATGGGATGGGCTGGGCAAAAAGAGGATTAAAAATTGTGACATCTACTACGGACCGTGTTAAAGTGATCAGAAACAGCGACTATTCGGATGCGGAGTTGTTATAAGTGCCGGACTTCGGCAAGAAGTCATATGTTTCCAAGACAATAGCGAACGCATTGTAACAATCCGCATCAAGGCCAAATTCTCCAACATAAGCCTTATATACGCTCATGCCTTAACGTAGGAAAAAGATTATAAGGATTGCTTTTACGAGCTTCTTGACAAAACCTATGAGCGACTACCGAAGTACGATGTTAAAATCGTGCTAGGAAATTTTAACGTAAAAGTAGGAAAAGAAGAAATCTTTAGCAGTATTGTCGGAAAACGTAACCTACACGACAACACGTCTGGTAACGGACTCTGGCTAATTGACTTTACTTTACGGAATGCCACTACAGCCAGCACACAGTTTCCTCACCTCGATATCCATAAGGGCACATGGCGGTCTCCAGATCAACGAACGGTCAACCAAATTGATCCCATTGCGATAGACAAGAGGCACGCACCCAGTATTTTGGATGTCCGAACATTCTCAGGAGCTAACATCGACTCGGATAATTTGTTACAGCCAAGGAAGAATGCGGATATCCACCACGCCACAACAATCCAGAAATACTGTGAAAAAATTTAAGTCGAAAGACTGCAATCGCAAGAGACCGCTAAGACCTTCGCGGAACGCGTATCATTTAACCTCTCGATTAACACCATACCACCAGCATCGAATGTCGAAGAACAATGGTAACGATGCCAACAAACCATTTTATCAGCCGCAACTAATGTGCTAGGTTTCTCGCTTCCACCATTAAGAAACCGCTGGTTTGATGAGGAATGCCGACAGATGCTCGCAGCCAAGAACGAGGCCTGCAAGGCTAAGCTTCAGGTTAGCACGAGAGCTGCCATTGAGCTCTTTAGGCAGAGAAGAATGGAAGAACACCGGCTATTCAGAAAGAAGAAAAATGAGCAAGAAAAGTGCACGATCGAGAATATAGAGCGGTGCCACTACAGGAACGATGTTCGCAAGTTTTACCCATGTGTAAAAGGTCAAAGCCAAGGATACACGGCTCGAACAGAATCCTGTCGAGATGAACAAGAAATATTGTAGTTGAGACACAATGGATGCTGATGATATGGAAGAACCACTTCTACAGACTGATAAATGGCGATGACGAACAACATTTCGCTGTCAGGCAGAAGAACCATTTAATATTGGCAACGACAGCGAAAACTGCCAATTACCCGATCTGATTTCAGTGAGGATAGCAATATCTAAACTCAAGCCTAAGAAGGCTGCCGGAAATGACGACCTTCCCGCTGGGCTTTATAAAGCCGGCGGAGATGACTTAGTAAGTAACATCCACCAACTCATAAGCCAAATCTGATCGGAAGAAATTATGCCTGAAGAATGGAACCTCAGCATCGTTTGCCCGATCGATAAAAAAAGAGACCCTCTGAACTGCGCCAACTACAGAGACATAAGTCTCCTCAACATCGCCTACAATATCCTATCTGCGGTGATATGTGAACAACTGAAACCGTTTACCAACAACCTGATCGGCCCATATCAGTGTGATTTTATGCCAGGATAGTTCACAATCGATCAAATTTTAACACTACGGCAGATCCTGGAAAAATCCCAAGAAGTCCAAATCGATACCCACCACCTATTCGTCGATTTCAAAGCCGCATACGACAGCATTTATAGAGACGAACTATACAGAGCCATGTCTAGTTTTGGTATACCGCCCAAACTCCCCCGTTTGTTAAGGATGATGATAGAAATTTCTCGTTGCTCCTTTAAGGGCGGAAACGATCTCACCGACACATTCGATACCAAAAGAGGATTTAGGCAAGGCGATGCGCTTTTATGTGACTTCTTCAATTTGGTTCTTGAGAGGATTGTGCAAAACTTACGAGCCAACACCAGTTGCACAATTTTCTAAAAATCGGTGCAACTACTAGGATATGCCGACGATATTGACATCATTGGTAGGACTCAACTTGATATCAATTAGCACTAAATGAAAGGCTAGGTATATGCTGTCAACACGACAACTCGTCAGAAATTAAACGAAGAATTACTCTTACCAACCGGTGTTTCTTCGGGCTATGAAAGCAATTCAGTAGTTAAGCCCTCACTCGAACTACTAAGAAGATCCTATATAAGACCCTGATCACCCCACTCCTGCTCTACGCCACTGAAGCGTGGACCGTATCAAAGGCGGATGAAGAAATCCTTGGTTGATTTGAGAGATAAAATCTTCGGTCCCGTTTGCGTTGACGGGCTATGGAGACGAAGATTCAACGAAGAACTATACGAGCTGTACAGCGACATACTCCTGGTCAAAAAACTCCGCATTTGACGTTTAACATAGCTAATGCATGTAGAACGAATGGACACCAATACTCCGGATCGCAGAGTCTTAGTAGTTTCTTAACAGTTTTTCAGAAAGTGAATGCAAAAAGGATATAAAAAGTTTATATTGCCACAATTAAAACTATGTGTATCCATTTGTTTTATTTAATAATAAGTGTAGCGCAGCGCTCTGGGTTACAGCTAATATACTATACATCACATATCAAGTATAACACTTATATAAAAATGTTTGTGATAAGCTCATTGATAACTAAGATTAACACATTTTTTTCTAGTATTAAGTTAATATTTTTAGACAATACAAAATAAATTAAAAAAAATACATAATAACATTCGATTACCAAAATTTCACACAATCTTCATCAACATCATTAGCACAAACACTTCCCCTGACCGAACCTTCCATTGAGGCTGTTACTTTCTAAAACAAAAAAAAACAAAATCTACGCCAGATTGCTGAAAAGCTGTCAATCCAGCATGTGACTTTGGTTGATTTTATTTCTTAATTACCAAACTCCCGATATAATTTGTTACGAATTTTATTACCAGCTATGAAAAATGTTTGTGTTGGTGGCAGTGAAAAGTGAATGAACTCCTACTTCAGATTGCACCATCTAAATGCCATAATCGATAACGTATGTTTATTGAATCAATTATGATATTACTGCCAATTTTTGTTTGCATTTTATCCCAAAATCCATTCAATATTGATTTATTGATTTATATTGCACGGATCATGAAGAAACTAATTACACGAAAAATACGCGAAAGCATACAATTTCATCAAAACTTAACTTAAACTAAACACCTAATTGCATAATTTTGCTTTTAAAATCTCAACCATCAGAAAGACGTGCCAAAGAAATGCCAAAATTACGTAACTCTATGCAAATCGAAAAAGACCGAATAAGGGCTTTAAAATTATGACAAATTTACATCTTCAGTTTTGTTTCGTCATTATGGTTTTGTAAACTCATTTTAGTTATGGGTACCTATGTCAATATTTATGTTTCGATGAGACGTTTGTTTAGACTGAAGACGTGTATGGGCAAAGCGGTTGTTGGCCAAAATGTGTTTGACCTTAAACTGATGTTGTGTTGTGCCAAACAATTTGGAAGAGAATATAATGGCTCCCTTTTTGGAAAGCAATCCCACGCTTATGGGATTCTCCAAAATGTGACGCCAATTGTCACGCGAGCGTTGTTTTTGATATTCACGTGACATTTTATTCTCAGAAAGAACGCTGAAGATTCGATATGCAATTAATCAAAGTTGACATGCCATACACAAATGATTGTGTCTTCAATTTCAGGATGAGTTATGTTTCATGGAATACCTGATAAATTGTTTTTCCGTCATGAGAGCATACATCAAAAGTAGGTATGAGTGTATGTTAATATTATGCCCACGACTTAAAGGGTTGTGTAACACCGCCAATCAATAGATTTTTAAAGCGGTGGCTGCACCACGCATGATCACAACTGTTATGGATATCATGTGGGTCAAGATAAATTGCATATGAATTCTTGTTTTCGACAACACAAAAATATTAGTCAGCGACTCATTATTGAATAAAATGTCATAATCACGCATCAAATGGATCGGTCTTGCTTAATAAGTAATCCAACATTTTTGGGGACTCTGAATTCATATTTGGTATAAATGTATCCGTTTATAATTTTACCTGTGGTAGAAAACAATAAATCCCATTACATAACATGGTAAAAGTGTCGATTAGAGTAGGCATGTTCCTTGATCTCCGTAAGATCCGTAAGTGGAGTGAGAGTACACTTGATGAACAGGGGATTTTTTCCGTAAACAGTATTTTACTAAATGCGTTTCCATTGCTATTTTTGTATTTTTGACAAAATTTAGCTCTACTCCAAGAAATTTGAAAATTTACTAATTTTTAGTGCAAACTACGGGGATATTAGCGAGCGCATTGTAACAATCCACATCAAGGCCTAATTTGGCAACAGAAGCCTTAAATGCGATCACTCTCCAACGGAGGAAAAAGATGATACAGCTAAGGATTGCTTCTATGAGCTCCTTGACAAGACCTATGAGCGTCTACCGAAGTACGATGTTAAAATCGTGCTGCAATATTTCAACGCGAAGGTAGGAGGAGAAGACTTCTCTAGCAGTATTGTCGGAAATCATAGTCTACACGACAACACGTCTTGTAAGTTGTAACGGACTTAGGCTAATTGACTTAACTACGGAACGAAATGCCGTTATAGCCAGCACACGGTTTCCTCACCTCAATATCAATAAGGGGACATGACGGTCACCAGATCAACGAACGGTTAACCGAATTGATCACATTGCGATAGACAAGAGACACGCATCCAGTATTTTGGATGTACGAACATTCCGAGGAGCTAACACATCGACTCGGATCATTTGTTGCAGCCACGGTAAGAATGCGGATATCCACCACGCCACAACAATCCAGAAATACTGTGAAAAAATTTAATGTCGAAAGACTGCAATCGCAAGAGACCGCCAAGACCTTCGCGCAACGCGTATCCCTAAACCTCTCGAATAACACCATACCACCAGCATCGAATGTCGATGAACAATGGCAACGAGGCCAACAAGCCATTAGATCAGCCGCAACTGATGTGCTAGATTTATTGCGCCCACCAGCAAGAAACCCCTGGTTTGATGAGGAATGCCGACAGATGCTCGCAGCCAAGAACGAGGCCTACAAGACTAAGCTGCAGGTGAAGACGAGAGCTGCCGTTGAGCTCTATAGGCAGAGAAGAAGGGAAGAACACCGGCTTTTTAGAAAGAAGAAAAAAGAGGAAGAAAAGCGAGCGATCGAGGATATAGAGAGTTGCCACTCCAGGAAAGATGTTCGCAAAGTTTTACCAAAGTGTAAAACGTCAAAGCCAAGGATACAAGACTTGAACAGAATCCTGTCGAGATGAACAAGGAAATATCGTAGTTGAGACACAGCCGATGCTGAGGATATGGAAGAACCACTTTTGCAGACTTTTTAACGGCGATCACGAACAACATTCCGCTGTCAGGCAGGAGAACCATTCCATATTTGCAACGACAACGAAAACTTCCAACCACCCGACCTGAGTGAAGTGAGGATAGCAATATATAAATTCAAGCTCGAGGCTGCCGGAAATGACGACCTTCCCACTGGGCTTTATTAAGCCGGTGGAGATGACTTGGTAAGAAACATCCACCAACTCATAAGCCAAATCTGTTCAGAGGAAAGCATGCCCAAAATAAAGGAGACCTTCTGAACTGCTCCAACTTCATAAATCATATCTGCTGTAATATCTGAACTCCTAAAACCGGTTACCAACAACCTGATCGGCCCTTATCAGTGTGGTTTGAGACCAGGAAAGTCCACAACCGATCAAATTTTCACAATTCGGCAGATCCTGGAAGACACCCAAGAAATCCCAAGAAGTCCAAATCAATATCAACCACCTGTTCACCGATTTCAAACTGCATGCGACAGCATCTATAGAGAGCCATGTCTACTTTTGGTGTACCGTCCAAACTCGTCCGTTTGTGTAGGATGACGATGGAAAATTCTCGCTGCTACATCAGGGTCGGAAACGACCTGACTGACATATTCGATACCAAAAATAGATTTAGGCAAGGCGATGCACTGTCATGTGACTTCTTCAATCTGATTCTTGAGAGGATTGTGCAAAACTCACGAACCAATACCAGAGGCACAATGTTCCAAAAAATCGGTACAACTACTAGCATACGCCGACTGTATTGACACCGTTGGTAGGACCCAATGTGATGTCATAGCCACGTTTGCTAGTATAGAGAAGGAAGCGGCAAAAATGGGTTTAGCAGTAAATGAGGGCAATGATATATACGCTGTCAACACGAAAGGACACACAACATCGACAATTTGGACAGAACGTCACCATTGACAGATAGAACTTGGAGGTAGTACGGGACTTTGTCTACCTTGGCTCTGCATTATCTTTGACAACAATATCTCGTCAGAAATTAAACGAAGAATTACTCTTGCCAACCGCTGTTTCTTCGGGCTAAGAAGGCAATTCAGTAGTTAAGCCCTCACTCGAACTACTAAGGAGATCCTGATCATCCCATTCTTGCTCTACACTGCTGAAGCATGGACCGTCTCAAAAGCGGATGAAAAAATCCTTGGTCGATTTGAGAGGAAAATTCTTCGAAAAATCTTCGGTCCCGTTTGCGTTGACGGGCTATGGAGACGAAGATTCAACGAAGAACTATACGAGCTGTACAGCGACATGCCCCTGGTCAAAAAAAACTCCGCATTAGACGTTTAAGATGGCTAGGACATGTAGAACGAATGGACACCAATACTTCGCCTCGCAGAGTCTTTGATTCCCAGCCAGACGTCGGACGCAGTAGAGGAAGACCTCGTCTTAAGTGGCGCGCACAAGTAGAAACCGACCTCAACCAACTTGGAGTGCGCAACTGGAGGCAGTTAGCTAAGGACCGGGCTAATTGGAGAGACATGTTGGTTGAGGGCCAAGTTCATTGCGGACTGTAGCGCCACTTAAGTATGTAAGTAAGTATACTACGGGAACATACATATTGTATGCTGTAAAGTTAGCAAATTTTTTTTTTTTTTTGACAGAAAGAGTCAGTTTAACTCCTATCCCACTTAATATTGCCAAAATTTTTTAGTAAATAGTTAAAAAAAATCGTAGTGCTGCACAGTAAATTGAAGTGACAAGCGAAAATATTCATTTTCCAAATTTATTTTTATTAAGTACACTTGAAGCACTGAGGGCCGCAAGGAACCCCAAACCACATTATTTGATTTTTTTTTAACTAAAATCTGACAAAACAAAAGTATAACACTTTTGCATCGAATAAAACATTTTTATTCATCATGATGGTGAAATAAACTAAAATTATGAAAATGAGGGCTACGCCACTCCTCACTTATGTGTTTTTTTTTATTTTTTGTGGCATTTGACTTTAATTACTTTTACATCTATTGTATAAGTATTACAGTATCAATTTTTTAGCTGCTGTGTCTTAATGTTAATGAATTTGCTATCGAAAAATCGGTATTGGTTGACAAAAGATATTAATTTTGATGGTGGGTCAAAAGTACTTTTAATTTCTAAAATTAACCGTTTAGAGAAAAGTTGGTAAATTTAAATTGTTTCTTAATTAAGTCTTGTTGTTAAATTGTTAAAAGTCGAAATAACATCTGTCGGCTGCTGCAATGCTATGTGGTAATATTGCTTAATATATTGCTATATTCAGCATATAACTATGTTGATAAATTCGTAAGCATATAGTTCTCTAAGCCGTTCTTTTGCTACCGCTAGACCTCCATATGCAAGAATCTGGTCAACACGTGTTATGACCGAATTAAGTCATTGTTTGCTGCGTATATTGGTTTGATCTGGCGGAATAACCAGTCAAGTCGGCTTGTGATTGTAAGCAACTTATTGTAAGCTAAACTAAATAATATGGATACCGACGACATGTTGTTCCAGGATGAAGCGGCGTTTCGTTCCTCACAGGGCCTTATTCTCGAATGATTCAAATGAAAGCGGGGACGTGAACTGCAGATAGAAAGCGATTCAACGTCCTGAGAATAATTTTGGTGCTAACTTGAATAATGATTGAACTGCTAAAAAATTCGTGGCATCAAAACAACGAACCCCATTTAGGAACTTCAGGGAACTATGTGACAAAGCTATTCAAATTTGGAACATCCAATCACGTGGTATGAAGCGAAGTCTCGGCGGACAAGAGAGCGACGCTATATAACAATACCATACCATTTTGAAGACCCGTTTCACATACGTACATAAAAGTTGAAATTATAAAACCCCTTACCTCGGTTGAGGCACCGACTCAGTTATATCTGATCACTTAATTGATTGGCGTTCCTATGGCCTACGTGACACTACTATGTTCATTGAACCATCATAGTAAGTCATAACTAAAAACAGTTCAAACATAAATAGAACCATCGCGTCTCGCCAGCAACGTGTCCTGCGTACCGTAAAAATTCCAAGAAAATCCACACACTGTGACCATAGTCACGTAAGCCATCTCTTGTGATTATCTCATCTTTTCTTTATGCGCATCTTTGGTATTATCTTAAGGGAGTCATGTGCAGTGTAGGTTTGTTGTCTTGGCTGCATTTCTTGCACGCACTTACATATCTTCTGCGTTTGAAGGACATGCAAACAGCAACAGAACACTGAACTGCTAGCTTATGCAGAGGAATTTCCCGCGTGAATCATATCGTTTTTTTTTTGTTATTCAAGGACCAGAATGAATCTTTGAGTAGTTTCAATCGAGACAAAATTATAGGACCACATTTTCCGCTGAATGTAATATAATTATAAAGGGTGATCCATTTCGAGGTTCCCTACTTTTTTAAAGAAAAACACAAACACAAAACACAGAAAATTCAAATTTAATGGAGAATGTTTATTATCATTTGAAAGGACATTCTTTGGCATTTATTTTTTGAAGATTATGTCTATCAAATGTTGGCCGTTGCTACGTCGCAGATGGTCCATCCGTTGAGTCCAATTTTCGATCACTCGTTCGAGCATTTCGACTGGTAACTGGAGAATGACACGCGTGATGTTTTCCTCCAAGGCCTGAATCGAAGCGGGTTTGTCGGCATAAGCTTTTGACTTATGTTGACCATAAGTTGAGCGAAGTGCACGAAACACATTCCTCACAGAACGTGAATTTTCATAATAAAGTTGAACAATTTGTAAACGTTGTTCACGCGTAAGTCTTTCCATTATGAAATGCCAAACAATACTAAACAAAAATAACATGACAGCATGACACGACTCACACGTGATCTGTCAAAAAAGGCTATTGAAAAAAGTATCTCTACTTGGATCACCCGTTATGACATCACTTGCCGATGTTAAGGTCATTTCTGCAATGGCTTTCGTTTAGCGTGAATTTTTTTTTTGTTTCGTGTGCGCCCGGTGGTGAGTAATCCTCATAGGATACCAGTGGTCCGTACCATTGGTTATGCCCGACTCATATATTTTCGGGCCTGACAATTTCATTAGTGTCAGTCAATATATGCCTACGGGCTAAACCTCACCCCTCAGAGAGGCACTGTGAGAACCGGCTGCGCGTGCTCATAGAAGTATGGAATTTATTCCTCTCATTTTTTCATTTTTTCTTGTGGTGACTACGACTAAGTATCCTTAACAAGCAGTTTACGCTTCTGTAGTGTTAATCGCGTTTGGTAGGTAGCATTACAGGGAACGCACCTACTAATACCGTCATTATATGCGGTTTTTCCTTATGGCGCTAGGTCGAACGGTCTTGTTCTTTGTAGCCGGCGCTCAAGGTTTGTCACGTCCAGAGTACGGATATTTCGTTATTACAATGAACATATATACGAGTACGAAGTTTGCGAGCAAAGTTTGTTGCTTCGTTACTCACGGCAGCAGTTCCTAAATATTTGTGAATATCACTATTCCTAATATACCATGGAGCATTCACTATTGCTCTTAGGGTTTTGTTTTGGAATGTTTGCAGTATAGCAATATTGCTTGGTTTGGTACAACCCCAAAGCTGTATACCGTATGTCCGTATGTAGGTTTTAGCACGTGCTTATACAGAAGCAGTTTGTTGTATATGCTTAGCTTCGAGTATCTTCCAAGTAGCCAATACATTTCTCTAGAGTCTGATTGCGAGCTCGTCCCGCTTTTTTTAACGTGTGGCTTCCACTTAAGCTTTGCGTCTATAGTCATTCCTAGATATTTTTCCTCATTTGCGTATGGTATTTGTGCAGAGTTAATGAAAACAGGTGAGTTGTTTATCTTTTTGTACGTAAAATTGACATGCGTTGACTTGGTCTCGTTAAGTGCAATTCGCCAGGTTTTTGTCCACTCACATACATTGTTAAGAGCCCGTTGGAGTTTTCCCGTTGATGATTCGACTGACTCATCCATTGCGAGGATAGCCGTATCGTCTGCGAACGTTGCTACGATGGTCCCTTCATCTTGTGGTATATCTCTTGTGTAGAGCAAGAATAGGATTGGTCAGAGAACACTTCCCTGCGGAACACCGGCGTGGATTTCTTTGAATTCTGAGTATTCAGTCTCATGTCTAACACGAAACAGTCTTTTTTCAAGGTAGGATTCCAGTATTTTGTATAATTTTGTCGGTAGGGTTGTTCTTAATTTATACCTTAGACCTTCGTGCCATACCTTGTCGAAAGCTTGTGAGACGTCGAGAAAAGCAGCAAAGCAAATCTTTTTCCATTCTAGAGTATTTTCAATTTCATTCGTTATTCGATAAACCTGATCGATTGTGGAATTTTTGGCCCGGAAGCCGAAATGATGATCTGGGATCAAGCGTCTTTCTTCAATTACTGGTTGTAATCGTTTTAGCATAATTTTTTCGAAAACCTTAGATATTATCGGCAGGAGCGAAATAGGTCTATACGATTTCTTATCGTTTGGACTTTTTCCCGGTTTCGGAACCATAATAACTTTGGCGACTTTCCATTGCCTTGGTACATATAAAAGTCTCAGAGAAGCATTTATAATGTAGAGCAACTTAACTGATGCTTTTTTCGGTAGCTCCTTCCGGATTTCGCCGGTGATTAAATCATATCCTTGCTTATTGTCATTCGAAGCTCGGACAGGGATACGGCTTTTACATTATAGTTGTCGGCTGCCGTATTGGCATTCGGTTCTTCGTTCAAAGGTTGCCCATCGAACGGCTTGAACGTTTCTTGTAGATGCTCGGCAAATAAATCCGCTTTTAGCGTGAAAGAAATAACATTTTAAGGACCAATTACACCAATGGATTTATTCAAATAACCAGTTTTTAGCTGTTTGAAATCCACCATCATTTTTCAGATTACTTTCTTGTTGAGGTGCTTTGCTGCAAATCATACTAAAAAAATTAACTACTGCATGTGCTCATGGCAAATAAAAAAAAAACGCACCGCCTTAGCACAAAGCTACCGAAAATCCGGATACGGAAATGTTTAGGCTTAACTACAGAGTCTTATGACTCAAGTCACAACAAGATAAAAAAAAAAACTCATTCAACACTACGGTCACAGCTGTTTGTAATACCTTGCATAACCTGACCAAATAAGAATGCATTTTGGACACTTTGCGACAATTTCGATCGACCTTGGTGGTTGGTGTTCATAAACATTTGTCTCATGTTTGTAAACATTGAAATATGTACTTGTATTTCCCAAGCGACCATAAAAAGAACATGAGAGGATTTCTTTTAAATCTTTTCGAGTCATTAACGATTGTAGTTTTGATTTATCAAGCGTCAGTGTGTGTATAAATTAAGTGGTAGCTTTATGTGCTCTTTATGACTTGCCAAGGTAGGTAAATCTACTTACTTATGTCACTTCTGCAAAAAAAAAAAAAACATTTTTGTGGGGGGTTTTTGATTTAGACAAACCAGTTTAAAGATATATTAGCGAACAACAGAAGCTCGGCAGCTGAAATATTTGTCTGTTCTATTTTCATTCTTAGGTGTATATTGTGTGTGAATGTAAGGATCCTTCAATAAGGACGCTCGATTTTAAGATCTTTTGAATTCGTATGTAAGATATCCACATAAATTTGTGTTTGTGTGTGTTTTTATTTTTAAAGAGTTTATTGACTTAAGTATGGTGCACCTACAACGTCCGCGGTGATTTTGACTCTGTGTTCAGAAAATCCAATTTCCAATAACTTTGAAAACATCGATTATTTTCATAGAACTGCATTCATGATATCGGTGTCATGTTAGCTCACCGCCGCTAGAGATCACTATGCCTCTTAAATCCCATGCGTATTCCAGAGAACATGCAGCCTTTCAGCTTAATATAATCGAAGAGTATCGCGTCAAGGAAAGCATCTGTTAGTTGTAAAGGGTGATCCATTTCGAGGTTCCCTAATTTTTTAAAGAAAAAAACACAGAAAATTCAAATTTAATGGAGAATGTTTATTATCATTTGAAAGAACATTCTTTGGCATTTACTTTTTGAAGATTATGTCTATCAAATGTTGGCCGTTGCTACGTCGCAGATGGTCCATCCGTTGAGTCCAATTTTCGATCACTCGTTCGAGCATTTCGACTGGTAACTGGCGAATGACACGCGTGATGTTTTCCTCCAAGGCCTGAATCGAAGCGGGTTTGTCGGCATAAGCTTTTGACTTTACATATCCCCACAGGAAAAAGTCTAACGGTGTGATATCACACGATCTTGGTGGCCAATCGACCGGCCCAAAACGTGAAATTATGTGCTCACCGAAATGTTCTCTCAATAAGTCCATTGATTGATGCGATGTGTGGGAAGTGGCTGGCACCGTCTTGCTGAAACCAAATGTCGCCGAGATCACGAGCTTCAATTTCAGGCATCAAATAGTCGGTTATCATGGCACCATTGACGGTTACGTTCGCACCGATGTAATTTTAAAAGAAATATGGAACGATGATTCCACCGGCCCACAAACCACACCAAACCGTTGTTTTTTCTGGATGAAGTAACAGTTCTTCAATCTCTTCAGGTTGCTCTTCGTCCCAAATGCGGCAATTTTGTTTGTTTACACACCCATTGAGCCAGAAATGGGCCTCATCGCTAAACAAAATTTGCTTCGAAAACGTCGGATCTTCTTGGAACTTTTCAAGAGCCCATAGAGCGAAGCGATGTCGCTTGGGAAGGTCGAGTGGCTTCAGTTGTTGCACAAGCTGTATTTTGTACGCTTTCAATTTAAGATGCGCCAAGTCGTTCCATACGTCAGTCCGAGTTGCTGCGAACGGCGCCGAATCGACTCTCTACGGTCTTCGTGTACACTCTCAGCTACGGCCGCTATATT
This sequence comes from Rhingia rostrata, assembly GCA_949824845.1. Taxonomy (NCBI): domain Eukaryota; kingdom Metazoa; phylum Arthropoda; class Insecta; order Diptera; family Syrphidae; genus Rhingia; species Rhingia rostrata. Next base: position 42,705,663 of record OX463756.1, read on the forward strand.
TTCTTCACAGCGTGCTGGACGTGGTCTATTCGGTCGAATATTATCCAATAATGAATGCTGGGTCTCAAAATGGGTGATGGTGTTGCGAATAGTACGCTCAGTAGGCCGATTATGTTGACCATAAGTTGAGCGAAGTGCACGAAACACATTCCTCACAGAACGTGAATTTTCATAATAAAGTTGAACAATTTGTAAACGTTGTTCACGCGTAAGTCTTTCCATTATGAAATGCCAAACAATACTAAACAAAAATAACATGACAGCATGACACGACTCACACCTGATCTGTCAAAAAAGGATATTGAAAAAAGTATCTCTACTTGGATCACCCGTTATATAAAACAAACCATATAGCTGGCAGCTAACTTTATTGAAAGACCGCGGGCTGTACAAAACCGCAGTGAGGATCTTATCAGATACATCGAACGTAAGCATCATTTCCAGCAACTGGTAAATGGTCAAAATGTCGATAGATTGATAGGGTAAGAAACCTACCCACCTCCAACGAACCTCACAGGTAGTGCTCTTTCCCAGTTCAAATAACAACCAGCCAAGTCTAGATTGACGAAATCATCACCGCTGACTGCAATATGAGCTCCATATGTCCCATCTTCAAGAAAGGCGATCCGATATATTCCATCAACTACAGTGGCATATCTTTGCTATGAACGTGATAAGCTTATATCTAAATAGTAGGTAACAGTGTGGCACATCGACCATAGACCTAATTTTCAACGTTAGTACCCAGATCCTAGCTTTCTCAATACAATTCGAGTATAGTTCTTTTGTTTTATCAAACGGCTTAGTTGAGAAAAGCTTTTCATGACATATTTATCGGATGATTAACATCACGAGAAGAGAGCCAGTGAAAAATAATTTAGGTATTGCTACGGCTTGAAATCGAACCGAGACCTTCTGCGCGACACTGAGCCCACTACACCATTTTTCCACACAATCGAATTCTGGAGAAGTCTGACTAACACAGATAGTGCGTAGGGGAGATGGTAACACGGAAGGCACTATCTTTTACAAACCTGTGCTGCCACTGGTATGCAAAGACGATGTCGACATGATTGGTCGCTCTCATCAAATCGTTCCAATGTGGAATCATTTACAGCAATTGATGAGCAGACGAGGACAAGCCAAATAAGTTTATGCTATCAACGAACAGAGTAATGTCGATCCAACCTTTTGTACAAAATGTGATATTTGAATGCAACGGATTTGATAGTTAGGGAGCCTATCTACCTCGGTCAAGGAATGTTACATTAGTGGATGGGGCACGAAGACTGGCCTTATGAAACCGATTTCGGTTTATTTGGAAGTCGAAAGTCACAGTGCTTGTTTTGCTGTACACATGAACTGCAGCGCAGAAGGTCTGGGTTCGATTCCCGACCGTAGCAACAATTAAAATGATTTTTTACTGGCCCTCCTCTTGGGACGATCTGACAAATCATCCAAGTAGTATCAATTGTCAAGAATAGCTTATCTCAACTTCGCCGTTTGGAGTCAGTATAAAACAGGAGGTCCCGCCATAGTGGAAGAAGTACACACGCACACATAATGGGTTGTGAGAAAGCTAGGCACTGGGTACTAACGAGCCTGTTGCGCAAAAAATTTGTATTTCTTAGGAACATCACTCTGGGAGTGGTACATCTCTATATATTCCATTGCTCGCGTTTTTCCAAAGGTGTTCTTGCCTCCCTCTTCTACTAAATGCCAGGATTTTAAAAAAAATATTCATCTGCACCTACAGCTACCTACAAGGCATATCATCTGTCGGTATTCTTAAAACGTTTTTCTTTTTGCTGAGGAAGGCACGTAAAACAACACCCAACTAAAAACGATTCCTCCATAAGGCAATATAATTTGATTTCCACAAGCAATTATTTCTGAAGGCCTTATATAGTACTTGTGTGCAGAGTTTGAGTAAGCATAACCGAAGTTATTATGGTATAACCTCTGTCAGTTTTTTGTTTTAAGCTTCCGGGGATACCATACGTTAAGATATTGCGGTAGAATTTGCACGAAGTTAATCCGAAGCATAGCATGTAAAGATCATACGAATGAAGGCTTTAAAATAAGTCAACACAATTCTTCGCTCTTCTTGTTTATAATGTTCCAGAGTACAGCCTACTGGATAGCGGTTGGACTACCGTGCGAGAGAACGCAACTCCGGCAAGACTTGCAAATATGTTCGGTAAAGTTTGTTACAATTTTCGGAAAGACTTTATGAGAAGCCTATATTTTGCTTCTGTAAGGCCTTTTATAAGATGGTTGGGTGTTGTAGAACGAGGGTATACTCTGATTGGCTTTAACTTGGCAATGCCCAGTGTTGTAACTCTGACTACACATCAAGTGCTTATTTTTACCTCCAAGTGGAAACCATCGGGTACTGGTCTCATCCAACCGAATTCGACTTGCTAAACGATAAGCGCGAGTGTAGATAACACGACGAGAAACAGCAACACTAGAAACAGCCAGGTCAGAAAGGCACGGAATGAATACCCGGCCTGCTTTCCCAGGCGAACTTAGACAAGCTTCGACATATTCGGACAACAGGTTGTCTAGGAATTTCAAGGGTTAGTCCGGCCCCTTGAACAGAGCTGGTGGCGGATGAACCGAAAGGCCAACGGCAGCGCTCAATCCCGTAGTGGATACTGATGGCCCCGTGTCCTAGGGGTATCTAAAAAATTGGAACTGGCCCTCCAGGTTGGGGGTTGTGCTTTGGGTTGACTACCCAATCATGGAAAAACCTAACGGTTACGAAGCAACCAAAAGCCACGGAAAGGAATGATTTTATTGTTGACGACACGGCTAAACGAAAAAAGGACAACGACGTTCGTATCTGCACCTGGAATGTGAGAACTTTGAACTGAAACAGGAGAAGTGCAAGCGAACAAATAGCGGAAGCCCTAAACTGCTACAAAGCAGACATTACTGCCATCCAGGAAATACGATGGGATGGGCCGGGCAAAAAGAGGATGAAAAACTGTGACATCTACTACGGACCGTGTTATAGTGAGCAGAAACAGCGACTATTCGGATGCGGATTTGTTATAAGTGCCAGACTTAGGTAAGAAGTCTTATGTTTCCAAGACATTAGCGAACACATTATAACGATCCGCATCAAGGCCAAATTCGCCAACATTATCCTTATATGCGCTCACGCCCCAACGGAGGAAAAAGATGATATAGCTAAGGACTGCTTCTATGAGCTCCTTGACAAAACCTATGAGCGACTACCGAAGTACGATGTTAAAATCGTGCTGGGAGATTTTAACGCAAAGGTAGGAAGAGAAGACATCTTTAGCAGTATTTTCGGAAACCATAGCCTACACGACAACACGTCTGGTAAAGGACTTAGGCTAATTGACTTCGCTACGGAACGAAATGCCACTATAGCCAGCACACGGTTTCCTCATCTCGATATCCATAAAGGGACATGGCGGTCTCCAGATCAACGAACGGTCAATCAAATTGTTCACATAACGATAGACAAGCGCCACGCATCCAGTATTTTGGATGTCCGAAAAATCCGAGGAGCTAACATTGACTCGGACCACTACCTAGTTGCAGCCAAGGTTAGAATGCGGATATCCACTACGCCACAACAATCCAGAAATACTGTAAAAAAATTTAATGTCGAAAGACTGCAATCGCAAGAGACCGCCAAGACCTTCGCGCAACGCGTATCCCTAAACCTCTCGATTAACACCATACCACCAACATCGAATGTCGAAGAACTATGGAAATGATGCCAACAGTTCATCACACTAACCATCGCGTTACCGAGCTATTTAAAAGTAAACAGCTTCCCTAAGTAATCCGAATGTTTTTCCATAAGACTTTATACAGGTAATATTGCTTATGGGAAATAGCTTCGATAGTGCTTAACCGAAGCGAAATTGTAAGCTCTGCAATTGCCGCTGATTCAATGCTTTAGGACTTCGACATCGCACTTCGGCAGTCGCTAATAACTTTTTTGAGAAGCTTGTATAAATAGTCTTCTATCAGCATATAAAAGTTATATTGACGATTTTGGTCTTCAAAAGACTTCTTGCCTCAGTCTGTAGTTTATGAAAAATTCAAATCTTACCAGTGGCACTTCGGCAGTCGCTGTTAATTTTTTCGAGAAACTCGTATAAATAGTCTTCCATCAAATTATGAGCGCATATAAAGGTTATGTTGACGAATGTAGTTTTCATATCGATTGACAGAATGCGTTCGCTGATTTCTTTAAGCACAAGACTTCTTGCATAAATTTGTTGTTTGTGACAAATCCGCACCTAACAGTAGCCTGTTCTGTTCAATACAATATAGACCGTAATAGATGTCACGATATTTTATCTCAATCTTCCTCGGTTCATGGAATCTTATATCCTGAACAGCAGTAATGTCTGCATTGTACGAGCTTCGGCTCTCCGCTATTTAGTCGGCATATCTTGAGTTATATTGTAACCCTTTTTCGTTTAGCGAAGCCTCTTTCCGAGGCTTTTCGTCGCTTCTGAATAAAATATTGTTAAACGTGTTTGACCTTAAAAAAAACTTAAGTTCTCTTTTTCAGCAGACCGGGTATTGCATGTTAGTCATTCTGACAAGACTTAGGCTTATAAGAAAGCAATACTCCAGTTCGATGAGATCAGTATCCGATGTTTACCACTGGAAGGTAAAATAATCACATTTGATGTGTAGTCAAAGTTATTGCTCTGCACTTTGAAAACTCCTCCGTTTATTGATTGTCAATCAATTTTCTGGTATTTAAAAACCTTCGCCATGTCAGCCAAAACCTCTTAGAAACAAAATTTAAATAAAACAAAAAAACTTTAACTTTTCTTTTAATGTATTTTCCATTTTATCTCTAAAATAACCAATCAATAAAAAAAAAGTCCTTAAAAGTAAAATCAACAAAATTGAACGATTAGGTCCACCACTCGAATGAGCCAACTATTCTAAAATGTCTTGCATACACAATTAACATGTTAGCTGTTGAAAATTTCTTTTAGCTTTTCTATTGGCTGTTAATTTTTCATTTTACGTTATGTGCATGTGATTAAATAACGATCTTTACAAGTAAGTATGTTTAATATTATGTGCTCAATATTCATTCAATTATGAGTTTATAAATATTTTATTTTTGTTCACATAGAATAGCCCCCAGAACTACAATGCTTCGAATTAAACCTAACCTTACTAAGAACTACTTCTGTCTTCGTCTTCCCTCCTTAAACTCTTAAATTTCCCCTAACCGCCGACGGCTATTCATGTTTGAAGTTTTTATTTTCATCGTACAACTTTTCGCTGTCGTAGGGATCGGGAATCTCTGCGATGTGATGGTGCCCCATGGATAGATGAGTTCCATCGCCATACTTATCAACTGTTCGCTGGACCAAATCCTTTGATGGCTGTTTCATATCCCACGCCCAACCGATTTTCGCGAACATATCTAACCAGAAGGTTGTCAAGTTGACGGAGTATTTTCCCAACTCAGCTGCTTTGTAGTCCCAGGGAAAAACGTGGTGATAGTTGTGCCAACCTTCACCCATTGCGCAAATGGATACGAAGAGATTTTCACTGGGGTTGATGCGTCTGGAAATAAAGATTTTGATTGTTTAGCTGTGGAGTTTGTTAAGGAACTTGAATGAGTTTGTAATCCTTACTTATCGTATGGTCTGGATCCCCACATATGTGCTGCGCTATTTACGGACCAAGTAAAATTCAAACTGAAAACGTAACGAAAGATGCATTGAGTCAGGAAGGCGGAGTACCACTTTTCATTCCAGCAATACACGGGAATGAGAGTTGGAATAAGGAAACAAAATAAGATTTTCAATAGGACAAAGTGCTTTTGATGGAACTGCACAACAGGATCACTTAGCACATCAGACATGTCCAGTTGGCGACCTTTCTTTAGCACATCAGGGTGTTTGAGCATCATGAGCCAGCCAACGTGTGAGAAGAAGAAACCACGATTTGAATTATGTGGGTCAGCATCGGTCTCGGAGAACTTGTGATGGACACGATGATCACGTACCCAATCGTAGATGGTGTTCTAAAATGAAAGAAATAAATTGAAAAAAATATAAAATTATGATTTGTTACAGACATACATATTGATTTTAGTTATTAAAGCACCCTCAAAGCTATACAAAGGTGTGAAAGAATGTCATGTAATGGTGTCCATTAAAACAAAAGAGTTGACATACAAACTTGGGAATTGCGATTGACCTCTTTTGTTACAGTCGGATATTTTTATTTTAAGTAAACAGTTTCGTTAATACAAACGAATTCAGAAATAAGGTCCCCCATGATTTCCACTATCAGTTGCATGTGTTTCTGGAATTTTATTCATCATTTCGATTCATAAAACTCTTGGGGAGAAGGCAATTTTTATTTGACTTCTACGGCTTAAGTAAATTCTATTCGAATTCCTCATGTTGTTGCTGACTATAATGTGACAAATTGGGAATAAACACGAGGGATTATCATAACTAATTCTGTGCAACCACTGGCAATCGCCGACGATGTAGATATCATTGAGCGTATGTTACAGGTGTGTCGGATTGAGAAGGAAGCCTGTGCAACTAGTTGCAATCGACGATGGTGTATGGTGTATGATATCATTGGCCGTATGTTAACGCTGTGTTGGATTGAGAAGGAAGTCTACGAACGATGTAAAGCTTACAACACGCACTTTGACACACAACTTATATTATTTGAACCGATTACCAGAGGGGTCAGCTGTAGTTTAAAGGTGGTAAGGCATGCTGTCTACCTGGTGTCGGTCCATGCCTAAGCATAGACTGTATTTAAAGCGGTCCTATTTGCATTGATCGAATTTCGAACCAAACATTTAATGACAAACTTTATGTGTTGCTTATTGATATACATTTCGCCAAAAAAACAACGCATTCAGCATCTGAGATGGTCAAGGTATGGATATTAAGTATCTCGATAGAGAGGAAGATATCGGCTTGAGTCAACCAGCAACCAGAATCAACTTGAAGTGTGTACCTAGCTTCTTGGTTGAGTCATGGGCTTACCCCGGTTAGTAGCGTCAAATTTGTTTGCATGTTAGAACCATGAACCTAGTTTTCCAGCAACCCAATTTAAGAGCATGGACGTGCGACCCAGTCATGCTAAGATATTTTAACGCAAAGTTTGGAAGACTAGACATTTTAAGCTGTATTTTCGGAAAACACATTTTACACGAAACCACGACTGGCAACAGACTTCTGCTTACTTACTTGCTGGGAGACGAAATGCCACTATAGCCAGTACACGGTTTTCTCGATATCCATAAGAGGACATGGCGATCTCCAGGTCAACGAATGGTCAATAAAACTGATTACATTGCAAAAGACAAGAGCAGGCATCCTTTTTGTTTGGATGTCCGAGCCTTCCGAGAAGCTAACATCTACTTGCATTACTACAGCAAGAAACCCTTGGTTTGATGAAAAATGCCGACAGATGCTCGCAGCTAGGCCTACGAGAGCTGTCATCTAGCTTTATAGTGGAGAAGAAGGAAAGAACATCGGCTTTGCAGAAATTAAAAACAAAAAAGCGGGAGATCGAGGATTTAGAGAGGTGTCACTTCAGAAAGTGTGAAACGTCAAGGCCAGGGAAACAGCCAGCAAACATCGTAGTTGAGACACAGTCAATGCTGAGAGTATGGAAGAACAACTTTTGCAGCTTGTTAAACGGCGGTAAGGAATAATTTTCCTCTGTCAGGCAGCACGGACCGTTCAATATTGAGGACGACAATGAAAACTACCAACTTCCCGATGTAAGTGAAGTGAGGATAGTAATATCTAGACTTTAGCTTAACAAGGGTTTCGGAAATGATTGCTTTTCTGTCGAGCTTAATGAGACTGGTGAAAATTATTTGCTCAATAAGATTCATCAGCTCAGAATCAAAATTTAGTTGGCCTAGAGAACAAGACCTCAGTTTGCTCAAATCATGAAAAAGGAGATACTCTGAACTGCACCAACTGAAGAGGCATAATTCTCTTTAACATCGCCTACAAGATGCTATCTAACGTAATATGTAAACGTCTGAAATCGTTTGCCAAACACTTGATCGGCCCTTATCCGGGCCAGACAACCCCACAACTGATCAAATCTTCATATTTCGGCAGATACTGAAAAAAAGTCAAGAACCTATTAATCAAGTTCAAGGCCGTATACGACAGTATTTATAGAAATGAACTGTACAGAGCCATGTCTCTATGGCTTAAACTCGTCCGTCTCTGCGGGATGACGATGCAGAATTCTCGAGGTCGGAAACCACATCACCGACATATTCGATACCAAAACTTCTTTAATTTTATTTTTGAGAGGATTGTGCAAAACTCCCTTCCATAAATCGGTGCAACTACTAGCATAAGCCGATGATATTTACCCCAATCGAGGTATCAGTTCGGAAGAACTTTTTTCCCCGAATTGTTCGAAATCGGAGAATTTTATACCAAGGTATCCGTTTCGATTACCATATCTTCGGACGAAATGTAACGCACGTGATCGCAAATCGGCGATATGTGTTAAGTCGACAATTTTTGACATCTATGCGTTGAATTTCTTCCGAAGTTAATTGCTGCGGAATCAAACGAACGCGATTGTATGCTTTTTTATTTTGTTCCGCAACGGATACCTCGAAAGCAAATTGAGTTCCAATTGAAATTGACTTTAGTTATGGAAATTGTTCCGTACGGATACCTCGATAGGGGTGATTAACATATTAGTAGGACTCAACGTGATGTTAAAGCCACATTTGATAGTATAGAGAAGGAAGCGGCAAAAATGGTTTCAGCAATAAATGAGGGTGAGACTAATTATATGCGCTGTCAATATGACAGGACACATAACAATCGAAGATTTAGACAAAACGCTACCATTGACAGATATAACTTTGAGGTGGTACTGGGCTCCCCAGAAATTAAACGAAGTATTACTCATTGCCATTGGGCTAAGAAGGCAATTCGGAATAGTAAAGCCTTCACTAGAACTACTCAAGAGATTCTTTATAAAACTTTGTTCATCTCAGTTCTGCTCTGCGGCTCTGAAGCATGGACCGCATCAAAAGTGGACGCAGAAAGCCTTGGTCGATTTAAGAAAAAAAATTCTTTGAAAAATCTTCGGTTCCGTTTGCGTTGATGGGCTATGAAGAAGAAGATAAGCCCGGACTAACTCGAGAGACATGTTTGTTGAAATTCATTCCGGACTGAAGCGTCACTTAAGTTAGTAAGTAATTAAATCTTATGGTGACGATTATTGAAAGATTTTGAATGATATATCATCTCATCATTTCAACGAAGTATTACTCTTTGCCAACCGATGTTTCTTTGGGCTAAGAAGGCAATTCGAAGTAGTAAAGCCTTCACTAGAACTACTCAAGAGATTCTTTATAAAACTTTGTTCATCTCAGTTCTGCTCTGCGGCTCTGAAGCATGGACCGCATCAAAAGTGGACGCAGAAAGCCTTGGTCAATTTAAGAAAAAAATTCTTCGAAAAATCTTCGGTTCCGTTTGCGTTGATGGGCTATGAAGAAGAAGATCAGCCACGAACTTTACAAGCTGTACAGCGACATGTCCAGCTAGAAGTCGGACGCAGTAGAGGAAGACCTCGCCCTAAATGATGCGCACAAGTAGAAACCGACCTCAACCGCCTGGAGGTGTGCAACTGGATGCAGTAAGCTAAGTACCGGACTAATTCGAGAGACACGTTTGTTGAGGTTCATTCCGGACTGAAGCGTCACTTAAGTTAGTAAGTAATAAAATTTTATGGCGACGATTATTGAAAGATTTTGAATGATATATCATTTCATTGCTAGCCGGGAGCCCATGAAAGTGGGTCAGACAATTCTCCGTCTGTCGTTCTGCGAGCTAAAGCAAAAGGTCTCGACTAATTTACTTTATATTTCATTATTCAAGGGTTTTGAATTGTCTTAGGTGTAAATATAAAGGTAACTTCCATAAAACGGTTTTTCTTTTTTTTTTCAAAATGAACATAAAATGCCAAATGGATATAAAATGCAAAACAATGTCAGCCATATAACACCACTTTTACAAAATTCCGAATGGAATTTTGGCCGTCATAATCGTCGGATTGAAGGCACTACCCAAACCAATCATACACTATTGAACGTAGAGTGCGTAGAGTTCGATGTTGCTGCTGTAGCAGAGAGTATTTAGGAAGACAGGGATCAATAAATTCGTCGCCATTCTCAAGGTGTTGGCTCCCTTATGGAACGTTGTGGTGTATTTTGAAGCGTGATCTGGGTTTAAGAGCTTATAAAATACAGCTGGTTCATGAATTTGAAGTCGACTGACTTTGGTTACGTTTTAATTGCGGTTTGTGTGCCTAGGAACAGCTTTAAATTGGTCAATTTTGTCTATCGAAAAATCATCTCAAGAAATGGTCCTGTCAATTGCCCACCTCTCATATGATCACCCTTTATATAAATTTAGTTAACGAACCACGAAACGAGTGAAACAAATAAATTTCGATGTGTTTATATGTGTTAATATTGTATTTGTCATATATACCGCCACGCCATACATCCAAGATGTAAAAGTCAAAGTGAAACCATATTATACAACCTATCTCCGTAATCAGTGTTGAATATTTAGATTGAATATTTCAAAAACAAACACTATTACGAAATAATTATCCTAATTCGTATATATAACAGTATTCGAAGGTTTATTTTCGAACAACCGATCTTACCTGCCCCGAAAGGGAAAAGCACAGCATTAAGATAACTCTCAATGGAACGTTAGCTTTGAAAGATTTATGCGTCCAAAATCGATGCACACCACCAGTAACACCAAATCCGGCCAAGCCACCCGTAAAGAAAGCTGCAAAAAAGATGTTAAAAAGTCTGTTAATTACAATAACAAAACATTACGATAGAAAATAAATGAATGAACTAAATAAAATCAATTAAATTAAAATTTTATTTGTGCCAATATCCGCATAGGGAAAAGTTAAAACTGGTTTTACAAAAAAAAAAAATCTGCCTTGGCAGTTGGAACCTAACAATACCAACCAACGCGAACTATCCATTCATAAGTCATAGAGGTATACAAACTTCCGACGGCCGGTTGCGTTTTATTTAACTTCAATTAGTAAAAATTCGTTTTCCATTAATTATTTCTCAATTGCGAGCGCATAATATAATCGAAAGCAAACAACAATAACTCGCCCCGTGTGTCGCTTGATTATCCAAGACATTTGGGAGGGCGCTTTCAAATTGCGTCACCCTGCTAGGTGTGGTGTCATTTTGGAGAGATTTTTTTCTACCTATGTAATTTGACGGCTTAAACGAATTTCCAAAAGCACGCAAATGATTACCATGAGATGACAAAGAGCATTTCCTTTGTCTAGCATGACAGTCATGCATTAGACTCATTTAATAAAATGGAGCGTTCCATCACAATAAAGAATGAGTTATCGACTGTAGACCGTGGCAATGTTAGCATAAGAGTCACAGTCGAAAAATGTCTTTCCCTTCCACCGTAAATGTCGTATTTGTTTGACGAAAATAGTGGCTTTTGAAAGGTGTTTATGTAGTTTTGACAACAAAAGACTGGGTCTTGTTTGCACAAACAACTACCATCAATTTGTGAATACATAGTTTGTTAAGCGAACCTATTGATGGCTCTATATTGCTGCTAACCACTATTCACATAAGTGAAAAAATGCTGATGCTTTATCAAACAAAAAATTATAAGATTCAGAGAGCCAGAGGTGTTTTTTTTTTTGGATCGTATGAAAAACTTTATATACACACAAAGTTATGGTTGATATTAAGAACTATTAACAGCTGGCTACTTGCAAATGACAAATAATCCAATGTGTGCAGTAAGTTTTATACCCTATCCCATAGGGGTATATTAGTTTGGACATTTAGTTTGTAACATAGTAAAATATTTTCGATAGATATACATAAAAGTATATGGATCGACTCAGAATCGCTGGCTGAGCCATGTTTGTCCGTCCGTCCGTCTGCGTGTCACCGATTTCTTTTCTCTTAAAATTTGAGCTAGAGTTTTGAAATTTGGTATTACGACTCTCCATCCAACGAAGCACAGTAAGTGAACAAATTTTTGAAATCCTCCCACTACCACCCTTTTTCGAAAAACATAGTTTAAGATAAAACCGTTAGAGATTTTGAAAAAGTGTCTGAATAATATATCTAGACAATCTCAATATCTCTATTTCGTCTATATACAGTTTTTTTTTTTGCCATTTTGGGGGCATTTTCGGTAAAAAAAAGTGTTTTGTTAAAATTGTAAAACATTTGAAAAAACAACTTTTGATGCAAAATCATTGGTTCTGATAATATCAACTTTTCGTCCAAATATTATTTTATCCCACGCATACTTTTTGGAGGCGTTTTCATACAAAAACCCATTTGTATACCCTATCCCATAGCATAACCAAGCGAAAAATGTTGTTTTTTGTCGAACCATACGAGGTTTTGATAAAATGTCTGAACAAAATTGGACCTTTAGACTTGGTCTTATTCGAACCTGCCGCCGCGGCCACATGCCCGAAGGTTGTTGTGACAATGATATTTTCTATATTTCATCGACATTTACCCAACATTTTCGGTTTATTAATTATAAGGATGGGATGGGATAGGGTATTTAACGATCCGCACAGCGGATGGAAACTTTCTCATATATTTTTTCCGAGTTTGTGTGATATTAGGGGGCTGTTCCAGAGATTCGAAAGAAAATAAAAACAAAAACTAATACTGACAGCAAAAACAACAACAAACATTAAATAATTTTACAATTTTCAAGCTCTGGGTACACCAGCTGCAGTATGCACTAATGTTGGTGTAACCAACTTTATCCAAAGAAAAAGGTCACGCATTCTGATCAGAGATGACAGAAATGAAACTTTTTATCCAAAACTACATTTCTTACGTCAGCTAGTTAACGGAGATAGTTAATGTAGTTGAACGTAGTCTACGTAGGAAAATGTAGTAGAGGTAGTAGAGGTATCTGTCAAAATGTTGCTTGTTCCATAGAACAATTTATTTCGCACAATAGTAATTCAATAAAATGCGGTGAATATTCGTTGAACTAATGAATTGTGAAATGTATGTAATTTGTGTAATTTGTGAGCAAATTATAAACAAACAATTAAAAAAAAAAACATTCCTAACTTCACGAGAGAAAGGAAACTCTATAATGAGCAAGATTCACTTACTCCTGTTGGAAAGTTGGAAAGCGGAAATAGTAGCGCTCTGCGATGAATGCGCTATCAATGTGGAATGTGTAATGCTATACCAAACTCTGTTCTTCCTCCACATTACAACCAACGCACATCGGTTTCTCCTCCTTTCTTCTTCTCAATTTCCTCAATGAACGCGCTGTGCTCAAACACCATAAGGGTATTCATAAACCCTTTAGCGCGTGTTAATTATTAAAAAAAAATATCGTTCTTAGAAAAACCCACAACATCTAGGCTAAGTTTGAAATTACAACAAAAATAGAAAATATATAAGCTGAGAAATAAGTTAACACATTTAATATTCACATTAGCATTAAAGATTAAAATTGTTCTATGACACGGCCTGGTTTTATTTGCTGTTGTCCATGTCCTAATCTAAATACTATTCGCAAGGTTTTTTTTTTGATTCTGGATGAATCCAATTTCAACGCCATGGACATGGATATGCCCTTGAAATTTAACGTTTTACATAGACTTAGCACGCGTAACCAATGAAGGTAGTAAATGAAAAAAATCAGGCATATCGCATATAGTTCATCCGATTTACTACGCGTAGTTAATCGAGTAGTAATTGATCACCTAAGTTCCTCTATCATCTCTGATTCTGATCCTCTCAGAAATACAAATATACTCACAGCTGTCCAGCTGAATATGTTTTTCAGCAAAATACTGTGTTTTCGTAAAAAAATGTCGACCTAAACATTTTGATTTATTCTAACATAACGTTGAAAGCGGAACCCAAAAAAGTGTTTTTTTTTTAATTCCGTCCGTCTGTCCGTAATGGTCTCTCCAGCCTAAACGGCTAGACCGATTTTCCTTAAATTTCGTATCCAGGGTTGCCTTGGTCATATTTCTAGGTAATTTTTTAACTGAGGAAGGTATCGTTTTCGTGAAAATGGTTGACCTTGAGATTTTGATTGATTCTAACATTACGATGAAGCGCAACAAAAAAAGTGGTTTTTGGTTTGTCGGTTCGTCTGTTCATCTGTCTGCAATGGGTTCTCCAACCTTAATGGCTTGACAGATTTTCTTCAAACATCGTGTCAACCATTTGATGGTTCAGAAAACATTAATTTATTCGAGTCTACAACTATAAATAGTTAGATATGAAAGTATTGCCGAGCTTAAATGGGAAATACAGAAACTAAAGCCTAAAAACGCTCGGGTTATAACCTGATTACAAGAGAAATTCTTAAAATGTTGCCTCGGAAAGCATTACATAAACTCCTCTACATTGTAAATGCAGCAATTAGATTAGAGTACATCCCAAGACAGTGGAAAGTCACGGAAGTGATTATGGTTCTCACCCAAGGAAAATCATCGAATGAAATAAAATCGTACAGACCTATTTCACTTCTTCCAATAATCTCAAAAGTTTTTGAAAGGATATAACTGGACCGCTTATACCCCACTTTTTATCTGAAACACCTTTTACCTGACCATCAATTTGGGTTTGGGTTGGTAAACATTCGACTGTGAACCAAGTTCATCGAACCACTGTTGTTCGAAGAAAAGAACATTTGCAAAGCTGTATTTCTTGACGTGTCGCGAGCTTTTGATCGAGTTTGGCATAGAGATTTCAACACAAATTAAGAAAAGTGTGAAACTTGGAAACGAATATTCAGAGTTCAAAGAAATATTGGCAGGAGTACCTCAAGGAAGCGTCCTTGGACCACTCCTATTACACGTGATATCCCACAAACAAACGATACAATATTTGCCATGTTTGCTGACGATACAGCTATACTAGCAGTTGGCGCAACAAGAGAGGAAACAAATATAAAATTACAAAACGCTCTTAACGAGGTTAATGAGAGGACAAAATCCTGGCGGATTGCACTTAAAGAGAGCAAATCGATTCATGTATACTTTTCGTTTTAATGACAAACCATTTGCCTGTTTTTCTAAATATGGCTCGAGTACTGTTTGCAAATGAGACAAAATATCTCGGAATGATACTTGGTCCAAATTAAAATGGAAGTCGCATGTTAGAAAGAAATGCGAAGAACTTAAAATTAAATACAGAGAACAGTACTGGTTACTCGGAAAATATTCGAAGCTTAACCTTGATAACAAGCTGCTTTTATACAAGCAAGCAAGTGCTGAAGCCGGTTTGGACATATGGTATACAACTATGGGGCTGTACCAGTGAAACAAATCTAAACATTCTACAAACTTTTGAAAACAAAGTGATTAGATCATTCGTCAATGCGCCGTGGTATATGAGGAATGAAAGTCTACGCAGAGATCTTGGTATTCCCGCGGTTAAGGATACATAAAAACCGTTTATTGGGACACATTAACACAACTACCCTCCAAGTTCTGGGCGAATCAAATTTATTGCGTCGTCTCCAAGAACTAAGCCCTTTGGATTTGGCCCGATAATAACCGTACTACATATTGCGGAAAAAGAACGAACCACCAAAGGATCGTGTCGCATAAGTCGCATACTTAGTTGCAATACAAATACAAAAAGGGTGGTGGTTTTAGTGAGTAAAAATCTCACACTACCTTGGGCACGTGCTCATATTGTCTGAGTAGATTTACACCAGCACACGAGGGAAAAACAAACTCCTTGTTCAAGGTTATTTTGGTTATTTGGTCATGGTCTAGGCAAAGTTTTTTTTTTGCGTTTTAGCATTATACATAACCATCAACCATCAACCATTAAACATAACCATCAACCATTATACATAACCTCAAACTGCATACCCAGTTATTTCGAGAAATTTCATACAACGTATTTTTGCATTTAGGCCTTATAATGAAAAGGGTTGGGTACGATTTGCCGATTTTTAAAGTGTCGATTTAAAAAAATCGACTGTCATACTGTCGACTTTCGAAAAGTCGATTTGTAAAAATATCGATTGACCAAAATATCGATTCATATAAAGTTTTGAAAATATTGACTTGTGAAAGGTCAACAGTGGCAAAGTATGAATTGCCGACAAAAAATGTCAAATGCGTATTATCACAAAGAGTAAACGTAGTGCGAAAACGATCCATGGTTAACCGAATTAATGGCTCTGATGGACGATTATATCGACTATAAAATGGACGGAGCTTGCGGTAAACTTCGCGAACTGAACTATTATTTTCGAAATAAGCGTTGTTCATTTGTCAACCTGTTTATGATGAAATGGTAAACCAAACTGAACATAATTGACGTTGGAGTGGCCCGACTTGACAACAAAATGTCAACTTTATCTCTGTTCGAAAAACCAACCTCTAAAAAAACTCCCAATAAGGTCGACTTTTTCAGTTGCTAAAATTTCGAAAAATATTTAGTCAATTTTTGAAAGTACCGAAAGTTGAAAATTTCGACACTTCAAATTTCAACTAAATTTTTCGAATGTCGGTCAGATTGTCGACAAATATGGAAATGTTTACCATGTTGTTCATAGAATAAAGGATCATGGAAATGGAAGGCCTTTTCAAATAGTTTGTTTGCTGTTAACAATAGTAGTGCTTACTAGACATTTGCAAAAATTTTATAACAATATCACTTTTTTGTCAAACAGTATACGAAGCCATCCATCACCAATTTATTTTTCTTTTATTCGATATTACACAACTGATATTCATTACGTGTCAAATTTTACCCTACAGTTATGGGGTGCACACAATAATGCGTGTCATCTATGTTTATTAACACCATATTACGATGCAATAGATAGCCAATAACCTTATCAAGGGGAGAGTATTGTATAATGTACATAGAGCTACACAGTTAGCTTAGAGTTTTTTTTTGCCTCAATGTCGACTATAGTTAAGTGAATGATGTTAACAAATGCGTGCGAGCTTGATAACATCTTTCACTGAACTATGGTCGGAATTTTAAAATCGATATTTAAAAAAAACCGACGTATTCACAATCGAATTTTTGATCAATCGACATTTTAACCAATCGATGATTTTTTTTGTCGGTACGTAAGTACCGTAAAGTTTCCTCTTATTTTTATTTATTTTTTTATTTTAAGTTTTCCTCTTATTTTAGATAAAAATCGACATTTTTATTGACAACTTTTTAATTGACATTTAAATGTCATGGAAGCGCCGTCGACATCGACCAGACGACGTGCCACGCAAATGGGTATCAGTCGACGGTCTTTACAGCGAATTTTGGTACAAGATTTGAAGATGTTTCCGTACAAAGTCCAGACGGTGCATCAGCTGTTAGCTGCTGACCGCCAATTGCGTCTAACATACGCTCAAGCCATCCTTAATCACCACCAAGAGGAAGATGATTTTTCATCGAAAATAAACATGAGTGATGAGGCCCATTTCCATCTTAGCGGGTACTTAAATAAGCAAAATGTACGCTTCGCACTGAAAATCCGCGTGTAACCCACGAAGAGCCATTACACCCGCTCAAAGTCACTGTATGGTGTGCTGTTTTCGCTGGAGGAGTCATCGGACCTTTTTTCTTCGAAGACGTTACTGTGAATGGTGAGCGCTACAGAGCAATGATCAACGAGTTCTTTTTGCCGCAACTTGATGAATTGGGATTGGAAAACATGTGGTTCCAACAGGACGATGCAACGGCACACACTGCCCGTGCCACAACCGATATGCTGAAGGATGCATTTCCCGGGCGCCTAATCTCCCGTTTTGGCGATTTGCACTGGTCAGCAAGATCGCCTGAATTGACCGCTCCAGACATCTTTTTGTGGGGCTTTTTGAAGTCGCGGGTTTAGGTCAACAAGCCTCAGACTCTTGCAGCTCTTAAAGACAATATTCGTCAAGAATGTGAGGACCTATCGCCGGAAGTTTTGGCCAAAGTGATGGAAAATGCCATAAAAAGGGCTCAAATGACAATCAACTGTGGCGGCGGCCATTTACATGACATCATATTCTCGACTTGATGTAAAAAAAATTAAAAGACCAAATAAAAATAATCCACAATTTTTAAATTACAGCCAAAAAACATCGGAAGGTTATTTTTGCGCCACCTTGTATTACTGTTCGCAACAATTCCACATTGTTAGTTTCTGCCAAACTATCTCTAAACGAAATTTTCAGTTTTGGCCAATTAGGGAAAATTGTTATTATTCACATAGACATCGATTCCTTCAAATCAATCATCGAAATGAATATTATTGTGTTTTTTGACCAAATTATGAAAAATGTCAGATTCTCTCATGCTTAGGATTTGATTTAACGCCCAAAGTTGCTTATGACCCAGTCGTTCACACACAACTCGTTTTTTCTAAGTCTTTAGTTCAAAGCATTTTTTTTTCGAAAATATTGACAAAAGGAAACTATTTTTTTTAAATTTAATTTAGCGCTTAAATTTGATGTGTAGCAAAACTTTTAAAAATACAACAAACAAAAAAATAACGAACGTTATTCAGAATGTAATTTAGCAATGATTGTGTTCAGGCATAATTTGCAACAGATATGATTAACTTATTACCTATTTCCATGGATGTATGTATGAAAGGTCTTACACGTTCATGGTCACCCTATATAAGATTGTTGTAAAGAACAATTTATTAGGTACATTAAAAGGCGTGATAAACACCTTGATCTTAATATTTCACCCCAAATAATCGAAATCAGTGACTCTTACCACTATAGATACATTTTTCAATTATACTGCAGCATAATAAATAAATCACTTTACGAATTTATTGACAAATTATCAGACGTTGATTTAAATCACGTCCATAACAATTATTGTTTGTTTGGCTCTTTTGACATCATTCATATAAACATGGCCGTACATCATTATAAATCCAGATTCGATGATATTTCATTGCTACAGATGCATGCCAAAAAGTGTGCGTTTCGATTACATCAATCGAAAACCAGTTTTGCAGATTTATGAATCTTTTTTCTGTGTTCGACAATCGACACTCATAATCAATACATAAGTCATTGTTCCCATCACAATGTGTGTAACCACCTCTGTAACAGTTATTAGGAAATCACCGACCATGCTTCACAGAAACCTGATTTGAAATACTATAAGACGAACCTGCTTGCATGCTCATGAACTTGTTACGGGATGCCAAAAGACCAACTCACCAACATTTGTAGTAGTCTGTGTATATTTTTAGATGGAATTAATTAATGAATTGGTAAAGTTGAATTGCCTTGACTTTAGTGAAGATTTGACTGGGTCTTTGAGCTTATGATTTATGCTGTCAGGATACCGGCACTTTAAAATGAAAAAAAAACATTTTTATCACTTTAAATAAGTGTATGGTAAATATTTACCAATTTGACTGTGGTAGGCTTACCTATTCCTATTTGGCACTTAGACTATACAAAAGTTGATATATTTGCTTAACGATGCACAGAAGTGCATATGCTGAGGATATGGAAGAACCACTTGTGCAGACTGTTAAACGGCGATGACGAACAACATTCCGACGAACAACATTTAATATTGGCAACGACAGCGAAAGCTGCCAACCACCCGCCCTGAGTGAAGTGAGGATAGCAATATCTAAACTGAAGCTTAATAAGGCTGCCGGAAATGACGGCCTTCCCGCCGAGCTTTATAAAGCCGTCGGAGATGACTTGGTAAGTAACATCCACCAACTCATAAGCCGAATCTGGTCGGAAGAAAGTATGCCTGAAGAATGGAACCTCAGCATCGTTTGCCCGATCCACAAAAGAAGGAGACCCTCTAAACTGCGCCAACTACAGAGGCATAAGTCTCCTCAACATCGCATATAAATTCTATCTGCCGTAATGTGTGAACGCCTGAAACCGTTTACCAACAACCTGATCGGCCCTTATTAGTGTGGTTTTAGGCCAGGAAAGTCCACAACCGATCAAATCTTCACACTTCGGCAGATCCTGGAAAAAACCCAAGAAGTCCAAATCGATACCCACCACCTATTCATCGATTCAAAGCCGCAGACGACAGCATTTATAGAGACGAACTATACAGAGCCATGTCTAGTTTTGGTATACCGCCCAAACTCGTCCGTTTGTGTAGGATGACGATGGAGAATTCTCGCTGCTCCATCAGGGTCGTAAACGACTTCACAGACACATTTGATACCAAAAAAGGATTTAGGCAAGGCGATGCGCTGTCATGTGACTTCTTCAATCTGATTCTTGAGAGGATTGTGCAAAACTCACGAGCCAACACCAGAGGCACAATTTTCAAAAATCTGTACAACTACTAGCATACGCCGACGATATTGACATCATTGGTAGAACCCAACGTGAGGTCATAGCCACTTTTGCTAATACAGAGAAGGAAGCGGCGAAAATGGGTTTAGCAGTTAACGAGGGCAAGACGATATATACGCTGTCAACACGAAAGGACACACAACATCGACGAATTGGACAGTACGTCACCATTGACAGATATAACTTTGAGGTAGTACCGGACTTTATCTATCTCGGTTCCGCTATTAACTCTGACAACAACATCTCGTCAGAAATTAAACGAAGAATTACTCTTGCCAACCGCTGTTTCTTCGGGCTAAGAAGGCAATTCAGTAGTAAAGCCCTCACTCGAACTACTAAGGAGATCTTATATAAGACCCTGATCATCCCAGTCCTGCTCTACGGCGCTGAAGCATGGATCGTCTCAAAAGCGGATGAAGAAATCCTTGGTCGATTTGAGAGGAAAATTCTTCTAAAAATCTTCGGTCCCGTTCGCGTTGACGGGCTATGGAGACGAAGATTCAACCAAGAACATGCCCCTGGTGAAAAAACTCCGCATTGGACGTTTAAGATGGCTAGGGCATGTACAACGAATGGACACCAATACTACGCCTCGCAGAATCTTCGATTCCCAGCCAGACGTCGGACGCAGTAGAGGAAGACCTCGCCTTAAGTGGCGCGCACAAGTAGAAACCGATCTCAACCAACTTGGAGTGCGCAACTGGAGGCAGTTACCTAAGGACCGGCCTAATTGGAGAGGCATGTTGGTTGAGGCCCAGGTTAATTAACAGGCTATCACGACGAATATTCAACCAAAAAATATACGAGCTAGGAGGTATCGTCTTAAGCGGTGCGCACAAGTAGAAAACCGACTAAAAAATTAGCCTGTAGGTCTCATAAGTCACAAAAGGTTTAATTCACAATCATGGGAATCTCATTTTTGAGAATATTGTGCAAAACTCCCGAATCAATACCAGAGGCTAAATCACCCATAAATCAGTGCAATTTCTGGCGTACGCCGGGGATGTTGACATCATTGATTGGACTCAGCGTGATGTTATAGTGTCGTTTGCTAGTATAGAGAAGGAGGCGACAAAAATGGGTTTAGCAGTAAATAGGGTAAGACTAAGTATGTGCTGTCACGAATGGAACACAACGTCACCATTGACAGATATAACTTTGAGGTAACACTGACAACAACAACTCGTCAGAAGTTAAACGAAGAATTCGCGCTAAGAAAGTAATTCAGTAGTAAATCCCTCACTCACGGGTGATCCAAGTAGAGATACTTTTTTCAATAGCCTTTTTTGACAGATCACGTGTGAGTCGTGTCATGCTGTCATGTTATTTTTGTTTAGTATTGTTTGGCATTTCATAATGGAAAGACTTACGCGTGAACAACGTTTAAAAATTGTTCAACTTTATTATGAAAACTCACGTTCTGTGAGGAATGTGTTTCGTGCACTTCGCTCGGCCTACTGAGCGTACTATTCGCAACACCATCACCGGCCGGTCGATTGGCCACCAAGATCGTGTGATATCACACCGTTAGACTTTTTCCTGTGGGGATATGTAAAGTCAAAGGCTTATGCCGACAAACCCGCTTCGATTCAGGCCTTGGAGGAAAACATCACGCGTGTCATTCGCCAGTTACCAGTCGAAATGCTCGAACGAGTGATCGAAAATTGGACTCAACGGATGGACCATCTGCGACGTAGCAACGGCCAACATTTGATAGACATAATCTTCAAAAAATAAATGCCAAAGAATGTTCTTTAAAATGATAATAAACATTCTCCATTAAATTTGAATTTTCTGTGTTTTTTTCTTTAAAAATTAGGGAACCTCGAAATGGATCACCCTTTACTACTGAGAAGATTGTATACAAGACCCTGATCATCTCAGTCCTACTCTACGGCTCTGACGCATGGACCTTATCTGAGAGAAAAATCGTTGGTCCGATTTGAGTTGACGGGCTATGGAGAAGAAGATTCAACCACGAATAATACGAGCTGTACAGTGACATACCACCAGTAAAAAAAATTCCTATAGGCTTAAGATGCCTTTGTTGGAGTGTGTAGGGTGTGTTTTAGTACGTAGGCGTACTCCTGACATGGAGTAATCAGGTCTGAGAATCTTGCTGGTATCTTTATAAGATTACACGTCCCTTGTCGCGAAAAAAAAAATAAAAAAAACTGGTCCGAGCAGTTCAAAATCCTGGACTGTTATGATATATTTATTGTATAACTTCAAATAACTTTCAAACCTTCTTCATCTATTGTATGCAGTCGATTTATTTAACAATTTACAACAAAATATTTGTTGGCAGAAGCCATAATCTAATCATTTTTATGAATCTGTGAATTGAATTTAGGTATCGCATTGTTTAAGACAGTTGGAATGGCAATGCATTTACATCTCAAAAAATATTGCATAAACCAGTTTTGCAATTTGTTTGCTTGATGAATGTTATATCAATATATTACGGGATATATATATATATCCCGTGATATATTGTACGATAGTAGATAATTATACAACTTATCACTCGTGTTTAACTACGTTAAGTTTGTTGAACCTCGCAGATTGTGAAGACACGTTTTGGGCCTGGGTATCTTTGTAGCGCAAACCCTTCTTCTAGTTTCAGAAATTTAAATTGCTAATAGGCAGACATTTTGCCAAAGCTAAGACTATTGGCAAAATTTAATATATTCACGTGCGTATTCTCAAATGTAGGCCAGTAACCGTTTTTGTGAAGAATTATGTTAAATAGGCGTTATGTTTCCAGGTCTTCTCATTTTTGCTTATAGACAGTCGAAGAACTATTGTTGTCAATGTGTTTTTTTTTTTGACGTCGACAACTAGAATTGAGTGAATAAGTGCCAAATGAGTCACAATTGTGCTACACCATGTTAGACTCAGTAGTCTGCTAAATTATTTATAACGTAAACAAAAATTCATTCAATTTGATGTACGAAAGACTTTCTGATATTCACGTAATACATTTGAAACCTGTTTCGATTTTTTTTTGATTTCCTTTTATGTTTTTTGGGTTAAGTCATTATTAACTAATAATTATACAATCTCCAGTTAAACTCGACATATGTTGTAATGCATTACTCCTATATATCCTTACCAGAGTATTTATTGATCATTGCAGGTGTTGCATTAAGTTTTATGTCATAAAGAACTTAGGAAAATATATAAAACAAATTATCGGGTGGGCCAACTTTTATGCCGGTATTTGAATATCGAATACCTTCAAAAAAGAAAACCTAATGCTATAAGAAGGCTGTTTTTTTTTAGAGGTATCGCGTTTTTCAACAGGGACGCTACAAAAGTTGAGCGACAGGGACAGCAAACGACGCCATATTTCTTGCCGCTCTTTTGACATTTCTCCTCAGTAAGGTTTGCCATTTCATGATGGAAAGATATACGATCCAACAATGAGTCGAAATTATTAAAATTTACAATCGAAATTCGGAGTCGGTGGCCTCAACGTTAAGAGCGCTACGTTCAATTTATGGTCGTCATAATCGTCCTAGCAGATCAACAATTGAGCGTCTAGTGGACAAATTTGAATCCACAGGCACAGTACAAAATGTTCCCGTGCCAGTGAGACAAAGAAGTGCCCGTGGTGTTGAGAATATTGCTGCCGCTGAGGCTTCAGTTGAAGAAAGTCCAAATGTGTCTCTCACACGTCGTTCTCAAGCGTTGAGCATCTCTGTGACGTCGTTGTGGCGAATTTTGCGAATTGGCCTACCTCCTTACAGTATCAAATTGACGCAAGAACTGAAGCCGCTTGACCATCAGAAGCGTCGTATGTTCGTGAAATGGGCTGAGCAACAACCTGAAAATGATTCGGATTTTCATCGAAAAATCATCTTCAGCGATGAGGCTCATTTCTGGCTGAATGGCTTCGTCAATCAACAAAATATGCGGTATTGGTCAGGCAGATATCCGCACGTACTCCATGGGTCATCATTGCATCCCGAAAAAATTACGGTTTGGTGTGGTTTATGGGCCGGCGGCGTCATTGGGCCGTACTTCTTCCGTGATGATCAAGACCGGCACGTTATTGTGAACGGAAATCGCTATCGTTCAATGATAACCGAATATTTTTGGCCCCAATTGGATGATATGGACTTGGAGGACATGTGGTTCCAACAGGACGACGCCACAAGCCACACAGCGAATGCCACAATCAATTTATTGTAAACCAAGTTTGCAGAACGTGTTATCTCACGAAATGGTCCAGTCGCTTGGCCGCCTCGGTCGTGCGATTGGACGCCGTTAGACTATTTCCTGTGGGGCTACGTCAAGTCTATGGTCTATGCCAACAAGCCAGTGACGATTGATGAACTTCGTACGAATATCGAACGTGAAATTGCAGCAGTATCGGCCGATTTATGCTTGAAAACCGTCGAAAATTGGGTTCAGCGTCTGGACTTCTGCAAGCGTGGCCGTGGTGACCATGCAAAAGAAATCGAGTTCCATACATAATTGCATCGAACGTAGTTTCACAAGAATAAAATATTTCATTGATATCCAAAACCGTTTTTGTTTTATTTAAAAAAAAACTTTTGTAGCGCTCTTATTGAAAAATCCTTTCTAAAACTTCGAACAGAAATAAAACACAAAAAAATCATTTTAATGCCCATCAATCTAGCTTTATTGGAAGGATAATTTTATGCCATTAATGCTTAAATCTGATTTCGGGCATGTGGCCGCCGCGACTGGTTCGAAAAAAGCCAAGTCTAGAGGTCCAATTTTAACCCTTTTTTTCTAGCATTTGGGGCCGTACAAAATGATGGCATCCAATTCCCTAAATATTTCTGGTTTGTTGGCGTAGACGAGCGACTTCACATATTCCCAAAGAAAATAATCCAATGGTGTCAAATCACACGATCTTGGTGGCCAATTGACAGGTCCATTTCGTGAGATAACACGTTCTCCAAACTTGGTTTACAATAAATTGAGTGTGGCATTCGCTGTGTGGCTTGTGGCGCCGTCCTGTTGGAACCACGTGTCCGCGAAATTATGCGCTCATCGAATGTTTCCTTCAATTAATCGATTATGAGATGCGCTCTGTGGCATGTAGCGCCGTCTTGTTGGAACCACATCTCATCCACATTCATGCCATCCAATTCGGGAACAAAATATTCGGTTATCATGGCTCTATACTAGTCTCCATTAACGGTAACTGACTCTCCAGCATCATTTCGAAGGAAGTATGGACCAATGACTCCACCAGCCCATAGATCATACCAAACAGTCAGTTTTTGTGGATGTTATGGCATTTCAAGGGTCTCATGTAGATTCTCGTCACTCCAAATGAGGTAATTTTGCTTGTTGACGTAGCCTTTCAACCAAAAATGAGCCTCATCACTGAACAAAATTTTGCGATGAAAATCACCATCAAAATCAATCTAATTTTCGGCCCATACACAAAAATCACGACGCATTGCGTAGTCTCGCGGCCTTAATTCTTGCAGAAACTGGATCTTGTAAGATCGTAAGACAATCGTAAGACCGCTTTTTACCAAAGCAAAGTGTGCCCTTTCTTCTAGGTTTTCATCATTTTTTCGAGCATTTCAGGCGGTATAGCGATGACTTCGTCACCAATTATTACCTTGAGCTAGTCAATGGTGGTATAGCGGGCGGTATATCAATGATTTCGTTATCAATTTTTTCCTTGAGCTAGTTAATGGTTTAAGGCTTGTTGGCGTACACTTTTTCTTTGAAATATCATAAAAAAATGTCCGTAGGGGGTAAATCTAAGGATCTGGAGATCCACGTCCAAGAAATATTCGTTGCAGAAAAGCATTCCTTGAGTGTTGCATGTCACACCGACTTGTTAAAACCCAGTAACCTTTCAGAACATTTTCACAAATTTGTGGCCAGACATAATGAGCCAACATCCACTGGTGTTGATTCCAATCAAACAGTCGATTCTTCTTCTCTGAAGAATTATGAATTAATTTCGTAGGTATGGGGCAACCAGTATTTGTTTGGTCATGTAATGGTGTTTCATGGATCTCGTCTGGATTATCCATTCGGCAAATGCTTCAATTTTTCTTGTTAACGGCGCTGAAGAGTGTGAAATTTGTCGGCTAGCAAAATTTTCTTCTAAAAAAATTAGGTGAAGTGTCAAACATTCGGGCGACTGAATGGCTCTGTTCAAAGCGACGTGGAAGGTCAGTCGGCAAAATTGTTTGAGGCAATTGCACTTTTCACGGAAACAAAAGCAAATCAGCCTTCAAAACTCGCCTCAAGGTGATTCCACTGACTTTTAAATACTGACCGCGGTGAAGAAACGACTTATGTGGGTTCTCGAAGTTTCTCTTAACATTTCATTGAAACGTATTAGGCATAGCTAAACAAAATTTCGACGGAATCCCACTGCCCCATGCTCAACCAAATACGACACAAAGCAACGAATGTCAATCGGTGCTTGTTAGCCACGATATTTTCAACGATATGCACGAGTTAACACAAGGCAACTTAACGACTCTTGCGCATGCGCAAGTTTCAGTATGAAATGGTTCATGGGTAAAACTGTACTAAATGGATGTTTCAAGAACATGTCAATCGTTCTACATATATTATCAAAGTTATTCAATGCTTACATACGGACCTATGATATGGCACACCCTGTTTATTACTTCATACTTAAATTAATCAAACATTTGCGTCAAAAAGCAAGTGTCGCAAAGCATGTAGGCATTTCTAAAAATAAATAATCCATCAAATCATCTCCAGAAATGTTCTTTCAGTGGAGGAAATAAAAATATCTGGCATTAAGGTCTTCAAACCTAGCATTTCCCTTTTATTTATGTATGCAAAGTTATTATTTTGTCACAAAAAGAAGATGACCGCTTATTTAACCCCGAATCCGCACCGCAAATATGAAAAGCGCATCATGATGGAATTTGATACAGGGAATCCAGATCTGTACAGTGGATGACAAAAGTCATGCAGCATCTCGGAATATTGTCACAGGCTTTCTATGCTGTCCAAATGTGCGCCATTTTGGTCTACAATTTCAGATTTAAAACCATTATTTCATCCGCGTTTTTAGCACTTGGAATGCGTTTAATGTGTTGGTGGGATGAAATGGAAAGGGTAAAAAAGGTTTCATGAAATGACGCTTTTCGGCTCTTTAGGAATGTAATACTATTACAAAGTATCTCCTCAACACTGCACGTAGTGGATGGGTAGAGTTCGAGTTACTGATAACGAAGTCGAATCGAAAAGTTTGGTCCCTCGGTGACACTGACCTCTACCAAAGATTGTAAAGTCATACAGATGACGAACTCCATGCAAGAAAAATTTTTCTACGGTGAGTCGTACTGGCACAGACCGCCATGTGTTTGGATCTCGTTTCTCATGTGTGCACGTGCACACCGCCCGCCCGTACCATGAAGCTGGTGAGCAAAAGTTTCTGTTTTTTGTTGTCAATGCGTCATCTGTATGACTTTATAATCTATGCCTCTACATAGGTGATAGCAAAGGGTATAGAACTACAAAGAGTACGCATCACAACTAAACATTTTGTAGCCATTTCAGATGCGGGCGGTAAGGGCGAAGGGGAAATTTCGTAGATCGTGTGCGTCGGCAAGGCTGTTGTTTGATGCTGGGGTAGCAATATGAGCACTGGGGCATCAATATCAGTACCCCACAAAGAAAATATTCGTTGTATGAGATGCGCACTCTATGTAGTCCTAAGCTATTTGGTGATCGTTTCTTCGATACGCACAGTCTGATACCTGGTTTGCTAAAAATTTCCTATCTGCAATCGAATACATACCTCCAGGAGTGGTGATTTAATATGGTAACACGGTCGGCCTATCGATTTTGTTGTCAAAAATTGCTTCCATAATATAAACTAAAAAAGAAATTAAAAAAAGATAGAACGTCACAATTGACAGCTACAACTTGGTGGTCTACCTAGGATCCGATATGAATTCAATAATTCAAAAGAAAAATATGTCTTGCCACCCCTTCGCGGTATATTTTCTACGGTCATTACTATTCGTTATAAAGTCCTAATAACTAAGAAGATCCTATATAAGCCCTTGATCTGCCAAGTCCAGCTCTATGGCCGGCGCTAAAGCATGAAGGTACATTGAAAAAATGTTTGGCATTGCAACAACTGGGATTCGAACCCAGAACTTAGCATAGTAATCGCGCCACTGAACCGAAATTGAAATGGTCAGCTTATAATCGACTTATAAGGGATTGCACTGATTTAAAAAATTCTTAAACAAGTTTATCAGTAATATTTCGAATATTTCATTTATTTTTTATTTCGAAGCGAAAACATTCACCTTTGCATTAATAAAAGCCGGATTCGTTAATCAATGATTAGCATGACAGCTTATCCCATAACAAATACTCGCGCAAATGCCAAAAGTTAGTCACTGATTAGCTATATAGCGTTTATTTATACGGTGCTAATATGAATATGTATGCTATAAGCTGCGAAGTAAAGAAACTGTTGTTTGAGAGAATAGCTGATAATTTTGTTCCAGTGAATAAAAAAAAATCGTGTGTAAAACTCTCTCCCTCTTCGTGTATAGTGTATTCATATCATTCGAGATATGTTGAACTGACATTTTGACAATTGCCTTGGGTACTATTTGACAATTCGCAAGATCTTGGGTTTATGAGAGATGTTTAGGTTGATTGTTCGATTCACAAAACGCTTATGAAAGCCGAATGACATACAATTTTGTTTCAGAATTAGATTGGTGAAAAATGTGTGTTTGATTAGTATTCAACCTTGTTCTACCGCATAAACTAGGTTGAAGAATCTCAACTTTTTCTTATCCCGAACCTCAGTTCCTAAGCCTTAAAAAACTGGTTATATGCATGTTGAACTCATCTTATTATCTTCCAATGACCAACAACGCGCGGAATTCCCAAGCTTTCCTATATTGAAGGACTACCCTTGACCGACGCTGCTTGGTTTCAGTGATCAGACGACAATATGTTGTTTGATCTCTTTTTCGTTACACTTTTTTGTTTCATTAAATCAAATTCATTACGTCCCAAAAGTAGTTTCAGTTCAAAAAAACACATTCATACAAATTTTCCTTCTGCAAGATCTCCAGTGTGAAGATGTTCTCTATTCATTGTGAGCAACATCACAAAATTCAACCAAAGCTACACGCTCCACATTTCGTAAAGACTCACAAATACAAAATTCACACAACAAACCGAATTCAAACATTCAAAAATAACCGTTATACAACTGATAACTTACATCATCAAATCTGTACGCGTCATCCTACCCGAATCAGACCAGATACCGATTTTCACCATCAACTTGCAGCCTCTCTCGTTCAAACTGTTTTTTTTTTTTTAAGAATTGCGATTTGATATCGGGAGTATAAATATCACAAACGTTTGAGGCGGTCCCGATATCTAGTATCTCTCTTTCAAAATGTCGTCATATGAAAAATACCGCCCTTCCTGAATGCAACACTCCAATTCCAAAAAAGCTTCTTCATTATCACTTATCATATAAACATCGAAAAAACAATCAAATCTACCTGATTCAAGTTTCAACTACAGACTCAAGACGTCAGGCACACACCTTCGTTAAAACACATTTATTACACCAAAAGAAGGGCAGTACCATCAACATTAAGAGGCAAATAACCATTTTAGCCACCTGCATGTTACCAAATCTCGCATCCATACATCTAGAAACTTTCGTTTGATTCCTTACAACAATGAACAATGCTTTCCTGGAGTCTTCCTTACGTAGAATCCCACGTACCCAAATTTAATTTTTGACAGACACCACACTTCCTTGGTGTATAGTGGTTGGTGCGTCCTTTCTCTAAACAACATGTCAACACGAAACCATCCCTTTTTTGCACACCAACTTACGTGTTGCCTGAGTTTCAAGTCCATCCGTTCAATACACACACGTTCGAACAGCCACGACACAACCGTCCGAAGTTTCACTTCAAACGAACAAAACAAACCAACAAAACAACACGCGGTCAACGACATCAAGCAGCGTCGGCTGTGGTCATTACTTGAATGGATGGAGGACCGGATCAGAACACCGTCATCGTGATGTTTTTATGTTTCATAAAATACAATCTAAAACCGTGCCAAAAGAAGTTTCACTTAAAAAATCTAAGCTGAGTCAGCTGAGGAAAATCTCTGAGGGATCCGCACCACCAGCCGTCATATTACCAGACAGGAATACCACCATCTGTCACTACAACGCTCGTCCCCAACAGGCACCGATCGAAGCGTCTGCTATAAAAGACGCCCAAATTCGTCGCCCGTTACAATGAAACAGGCTTCCGTTCGTACCAAGGGTATATCTTACTTTCTCCAATCGGTCATTAACCATTTATATGACTAATAGGCGGGATCAGTGCCGCGATGAACGGCCGCGCAAAAGATCTGGTTTCGACGCCCAGCAGTAGCAGTACCTAAATGATTGTTACGTGATCCTCTCCTCTAGCGATGATCTGTGAAACCGTTAGTATCAATTGTTAAGACAGGCTTATCTTAACTCAGCCTTTTGGAGTCGCAATAAAACAGGAGGTTCAGCCATCGTGCAAGAAGTACATACGCACACATAAATGGTTGTGAGAAAAAGCTAAGCCCTAAGCCTAACGATCCTGTCAAACAAATTCGTATTTTATGTGACCAACCATAACCTGAAATATGTTTTTTTCGGGTTGTGATCTTAATGACAGAACTTTTTAATGATTGCTATAAATCATGTCAAATAAATCATGAGTTCCATCCAGTTTTATATATCAATGATGCTTTTCAATGACAGCATTGGCTATGCATGCCCTATCGCCAATGTTTTAAGTGAATCATGTTAATATTTGTAAGCCTCATCAACAAGGCTGTGAGAAAAAAAAGAATGAAATAACGAGTGAAAACTGTAAAAAAGTTACTACCTTGCCAACCAAATTATCGCGATCGCTGTTAAAAACAAAATTAATCATCGAAGGCATTGCTTAACTTCCCGCACATGGCCATCAAAGTCGCAAGTAATTTCCTAAAAGTTTAATGGAAAACCTGTATTATAAAAATATGTAGGTTCATGAAGGCACATGGCAGATGCTATGATTACAGTAATCAATGTATACCGATGTTTTCCCCCGCAAAATACCTTCCTAGTTTAAAGGCGATACCTAAGCAACTAATAGCCTTCATTTTTAAGCCAATTATTTTCATATTCAGCTTTAAAATGTTACATCAAGTTTACACATTTTTCGTAAGACCAATGATAAACCTTTGGATGACATCTGTTAATTCAGGGGCTACCGACATCGATCACTAGCTGTGTGTAACTTAAGGTCACGATTTCACTTTTGTATACTGCATCGGTATCATATTGGAAAAGTGTTACAATACATAAATATTTTAAGCATATACCGTTGATGATGTCATCAAAGAAAAAGATGGCCCTCAGGTCGGAATCCCAAGATGCTTGCTGAATGTAGACTAATAGCTACTACCATGCCACTGACTCCATAAAATGGTTGCGCATTTAAATTGGTTCAGTTGTTGGCTTGCACCTTTTTTTCGGTTTGCTAATACACAGACATGAGACCTTAGTGTATGATTACTTTGGGAATGCAAAACAAGCAATGGAAACGTAGCGGCCTGGTTGAAGTTGTTAAAAATAAATTATCATGTAATTGCTGGTAATTTATGGAATTATGTATATACTCAGACAAACAGGGGTCTGGAGTGTAGCATTTGCATTTGATTCATGCATATTGCATGTGGATGCATTCGAGATTTTGGCATTTTGTTGACGTTTATCATTTGCAAAGAGTAGGTAACGTATATATTGTAATCTTCCGAGCCTTTACGTGTAATATATAATAATAAAAAAATTCGGTTCAGATTTCGTAAATTTGCATCTTTATCATTAGTCGGAATGAAACATATGAGAAAGCCTCGGAATGGAATGATTTTACTTTTGACGACAACGATGCTTAAGGAAAAAAGGACAGCGACACGTTCGTATCTGCATGTGGATTGTGGGAAGACTAAACAGGGAAAATTGCATCCGAAACTCTAGCGGAAGCATTTAGCTTCTAAAAAGCAGAAATTACTCCAATCCACGAAATACGGTGGGGTGGGCCGAAGAAAATGATTATACAAGGTGGCGCAAATGTAATCCTCCTATCAGAAAATGCTATACATTTTGCGATTGGCCCCTAATGTCAGTTCTGTTTTGACATTTGTGTAGTAAACACATGCGAAATACACGTTAATAAACAGTGTTACGCTACACTGCTCCAGAACGCGGAATATTGGTGACTAACTATTTATTCGAGCAATAATCGGTCGGTGACTTTGGCACAACGTGAATTTCGTCGCAGATTTCCTAGCCGTCCAACGCCTACTGGTGAAACACTGCGACGATTAGCCACTCGCCTCGAAGAGACTGGCACAACACGAGATGCTGCCAGGCTTGGCAGACTCCGGAGTAGCCGTTCTGCAGAGAATATTGCTGCTGTAGCCGAAGATGTCATGGAAGCGCCGTCGACATCGACCAGACGACGTGCCACGCTAATGGGTATCAGTCGAAGGTCTTTACAGCGAATTTTGGTACAGGATTTGAAGATGTTTCTGTACAAAGTCCAGACGGTGCATCAGCTGTTAGCTGCTGACCGCCAATTGCGTCTAACATACGCTCAAGACATCCTTAATCACCACCAAGAGGAAGATGATTTTTCATCAAAAATAATCATGAGTGATGAGGCCCATTTCCATCTTAGCGGGTACGTTAATAAGCAAAATTTACGCTTCTGGGACACTGAAAATCCGCGTGTAACCCACGAAGAGCCATTACACCCGCTCAAAGTCACTGTATGGTGTGCTGTTTTCGCTGGAGGAGTCATCGGACCTTTTTTCTTCGAAGACGTCGCGGGCCAAACGGTTACTGTGATTGGTGAGCGCTACAGAGCAATGATCAACGAGTTCTTTTTGCCGCAACTTGATGAATTGGGATTGGAAAACATGTGGTTCCAACAGGACGATGCAACGGCACACACTGCCCGTGCCACAACCGATATGCTGAAGGATGCATTTCCCGGGCGCCTAATCTCCCATTTTGGCGATTTGCACTGGCCAGCAAGATCGCCTGATTTGACCGCTCCAGACTTCTTTTTGTGGGGCTTTTTGAAGTCGCGGGCTTAGGTCAACAAGCCTCAGACTCTTGCAGCTCTTAAAGACAATATCTGTCAAGAATGTGAGGACCTATCGCCGGAAGTTTTGGCCAAAGTGATGGAAAATGCCATAAAAAGGGCTCAAATGACAATCAACTGTGGCGGCGGCCATTTACATGACATCATATTCTCGACTTGATGTAAAAAAAATTAAAAGACCAAATAAAAATAATCCACAAGAAGAAACAAAGTTTTTCTTTTTTTTTTTAAATTACAGCCAAAAAACATCGGAAGGTTATTTTTGCGCCACCTTGTACATGACTGTGACATCTACTATGGTCCGTGTTTTAGTGAGAAGAATTACCTAATAATTGAAACCAGAGATGTAATATCTAGGTGATCGACTTAAGCAAAAACGCTTATGCTTTTTACACATTAACGAACGAATTGTAATACTTCACATCAATGCCGAGTTCGGCCAATAAGACATTTATGAGCTCACGATCTGAGGGAACAAAGTCATGATATTGATAAGAACTGGGCAAAGCATATAAGCGACTACCGAAGTACGATGTTAAAATCGTGCTGGGAGATTTTAACTCACAGGTAGGAAGAGAAGATATCCTAACCAGTATTTTTGAAAACACAACCCTTAAGACACTACTGCCTGTGGGCAATTGACTTTGCTGAGAATATGGAAGAACCAAACCTGCAGATTAATAAACAGTCTCCCGCTGTTAGGCAGAACTAACCATTCAATTTTAAAAATAACAGTAAACGCTACCAACCGCTGGACCAATAAAGTGAGGATAGCAATAGGTAAAATTTAAGCTCAACATGGCTGCTGGAAATGATGGCCTTCCTGCTGAATTATAACAGGTGATTTATTAAGTTGATTTTTTTTAAAAATCGAATAAAACACTAAAATTTGCATCAAATATTCAAAATTTTTAGGCCTTTGCCATTTACGTTTTAAAGACAACTTCATGTAAATGTTGTCCGCGGTTCCGTTTCAAATGGTCCATTCGGAAGGTCCAATTTTGCGTCACTTTTTCGAGATGAGCATGTCGGCCTGTATTTCACGAATTACGCGTGTTTTGCTATCGTGTAAGGTTTCAATAGTGTTCGGCTAGTCCAACGACTTTACCTAACCCCACAAGAAAATGGACCATTTGGAAGGTCCAACTAAGAAAAGGCGTTAAATCGCATGATCTTGGCGGCCAATCATAGGGCCATTTCGATAGATAAGCTGCTCACCAAATTCATCCTTTAACATTTCCCTTGTTTCACAAGCTATGTGGCATGCGGCACCGTCTTGAAACCACATGTCAACCAAGTTCAACTCAGCCGAATGGGGCAAAAAAAAAGTCGCATATCATCGCTCGATATCGTTCGCCGTTGACGGTAACGTTTCTTCCGTCTTTGTCGTCTTTGGAGAAAAATGGACCGATGATGCCACCAGCCCATAAACCACACTAAACTGTCGGTAATTATTGTATGGCATGTGGCTGCTCATCATGCATCATCCAGATGCGACAGTTTTACTTATTTACGTATCCGTTGAGCCAGCAAGGAGCCTTATCGCTGTTCGCCATAATATGGTCGTAACAAACGGTGCAGATTTTTTACAGAGCACGAATTTCGATAATAAATTTCAATAATTTGCAATCGTTGCTCGTTTCGATTATTAAATGGCAGAATATACTGAAAACTTTTCACTTTGACAGATGACGTTTGGACGCCATTACTAGCCAGACCTGCAAACCTGAAAAGTACACCAATTCACTGAGTAAATTTGGTCAGATGAGAACATGAGAATAACACCGTAGTACTACAATTCATAACATGGGTAGGACTCAACGTGATGTCTTAGCCACGTTTGCTAGTATAGAGAAGGAAGCGTCAAAAATGTAAATGAGGGCAAGACAAAGTATATGCTGTCAACACGAAAGGACACACAAACTCGAAAAATCGACAGAGCGTCACCATTGACAGATATAACTTTGCGGTAGCACGGGACTTTGCCTATCTCAGCTCCGTTATTAACTCTGACAACAACATTTCGTCAGAAATTAAACGAAGAATTACTCTTACCAAACACTGTTTCTTCTTGCTAAGAAGGCAATTCAGTACTAAAGCTCTCACTCGAACTACTAAGGAGATCCTATATATTAAACCTTGATAATCCCAGATTTGATCTACGGCGCTGAAGTATGGACCGTCTCAAAAGCGGATGAGGAAATCCTTGGTCGATTCAAGAGGAAAATTCTTCGAAAAATCATCGGTACCGTTTGCGTTGACGGGTAATAGAGACGAAGATTCAACCAAGAACTATACGAGCTGTACAGCGACATGCCCCTGGTCCAAAAACTCCACATTGGACGTTTTAGATGGCTAGAACGAATGGACATCAATATTCCGGTTCGTAGAGTCTTCGATTCCCAGCAAGACGTCACACGCAGTAGAGGAAGACCTCGAGTAAAATGGCGCGCACAAGTATAAACCGACCTCAACCAACTTGGAGTGCGCAACTGGAGGCAGTTAGCTAAGGACCGGACTAATTGTTGGTTGAGGCCTAGGTTCATTCCGGACTGTAGTGCCACTTAAGTAAGTAAATATTTCTACAATTCTTTTTGTTATAGATCAAGACAACAATGGAACGAACTTCCAGAAGACGTAGTTAAACCAATATATGATGTACAAAAATTCAAGAGAAGAACCAATAAAATCTCGGGTCCTCCTGATGCGTTTTAAATCCACCGCACTTGAGATAAATTTATATAAACAAGCCTGAAACTGTTCAAATGATCGCGCCTTATTTGTGTGGTTTTAGGATAGCAAATTTTACAACAGATCTTTGGATTTCTGCAAATGCTGAATAAAAATGATTTCAAAGCCGCATACCAGAGCACTTGTAGATACGAGATATACATAGCCCCTTCTCTAGTTTTGTGGTATACCTCCCAATATAGTATGTCTGTGCACAACGACAACGACTACTTCAGGGTCGCAAAAACCTCATCGAAGCAAACATAAAAAGGATTCAGACAAGGTGAAGCGTTTTTGTGTGACTTATTTAAGACAATTCTTGAGAGAATTGTTTAAATTAATTTTATTTATGTGTCAATAATATTGATTTCTTCAGGCCTATCGCGAATAAATTTTCCAAGGAAACTGGTCCCATTTTGTACTCTTATTAATGTCGCTGACAAGGAAAAAATTCCCTGAAAAATTTATTCGCGATAGGCTTGATTGATTACATTAGTCTGTCTCAAGAAGATGTCCTCACAATCTCACATGTTTGAAAGTGTAGAGAACAAAACGGGGAAAGTGGGTTTAACAGTAAGTGTGCTTGATACCAATTGTTTGCTCTCAACAAGAAACACAACATCAACAAATCGGATCAATTCGGCAGCTAAAATTTTGAAGTAGTAGGGGCTTTGTCTACCTTGAATATGCTGTTAGCTCTGATAACGAAGAATTATTCTTGCCAGTAGTTAAGCCCTCACTCGACCTACTTAGAGATCCTATTGTAAGATCCTGATAATGCCAGTCTTGCATTAGGGGCCCGGAGCTTGGACCGTATCAAAGGCCGATGAAGAAATCCTTGAACGTTTTGAGATAAAAATTCTTTTTGAAATGTTCGGTCAGAATAGCCGCTAAACACCCAAAGAATACTACATCCTTATGGAGTAACTGTTTGGTGCCCTATTTGGCTGGCGTCGTCATTGGGCCCTATTTATTTGGGAACGCCATATGCAATGTGCCGAGCGCTATCGGTTCATTAGTAAAATTTGTTTGTGTCCGAATGGGGTCAATTAGGCCAACAAGATGGTACCAAGTCACACAGATCTCGTGCTACGATGCGAATTTTATGACAAAATTTTCCCTGCTGAATATGGCCAAAAAGTGGTGATATCGACTGGCCTCCATGGTTCCCCTTATTTGGTGCGTCCTGATATGTTATTATATGGATACATAAAGGAAAATTAATACCTACATCAACAAACCAACAACATCCTCGATGCTTAAAGGAAGCCCTAAACGACGAACATGCTCGCCGAACCTGCTCGTGCTCGCTATGTTTTTCTCTTATAGGGGCTCGTTCACAAGCCGGAAGATTTTGTCGAAAAATTTTGATTTTTCCGTGGTCGTTGGCTTCGATGTTCGCCGTGTAGGGCCAAGTTCGAAAACAAACGTAATATTTGCTGTGAACGCCGCCGAGTTCATATCGTGGATAACGGACTTGCGCTACCTTATCGTTTATTTGTTTTTAATGTTTCGGACGTCTAGCGTGACTTGCGAATCGAATTCCAAGCTAATGCTTCGACCGATTTTGATGGTCGACCACTTATTATAAAGCTGAAGAGGTTAAGTTAACGAAAAAAATACAATATTACATTAAAACTACATTCAATCAGAAATACGCGTCATTCACGGTATGAAGAATCAACACGAAATGAAAGTTCGCCAAATGTGTCCGTCGTGTAGGGGATAACGCAAACGAGCAAGTTCTGCGAGAATTTTCGTCGTTTAAAGCTATTTTACGGAAAACATTAAAAACGACCGTAAGCTACTCTCGATAACACGCTACGCTTTCGATCACAATACCAAGGTTCGACGTTTTAATTTCTTCATCTTCGTACTTTCCCTTTTTTTGACACAAAAAAAAGCATATCTCTGTAAACATGTTTGTCAATCAAAAACTGTTGAAATCGATAATTAAGTCGATAGACAATAAATTAGTTGACGTTCGTTGATAGACCTACTCGTATGAGATATAGCTACTTGTTACTTAGAAAAAAAATAAAGACATCCAACTGCTTATTAAAACCTATTCAAGCCTTCATTATTTAGAGAAGTGTTATTTAATTTAATTGTGAATACTATCAATATCGCATGAAATGAACAAAAAATCTCTTAAAATAATAATTTAAAAACTATGCGGAACTTACGCTCAAAAATAAATAAAAAATATGAGAAATCTGAGAGTCAAAAGTATGTACAGTCAAACTTTGATAAGTCGAATTTCGATAACTCTAATATTTATAACTCGAATGAAATTGGTTGGCAATAGTGCCAAACTGAAGTTGAAATTTTTATTTGATAACTCGAACTTCTATTACTCAAAGGTCCTGATAACTCGAAGAGATTGTTTGGCATCACCTTCAATAATTCGAATTCTGAAGAGGAATTCCCAAATTCTGCGTGTTTTTACAAGTTTGCTTGATAATGCATCGCTTTCAAGGGCACTATCTTTGTAAGTTTCTATGGCGTAGCGTACATACATGTTGAAAATCGTTATGTTTAGAGTAAAAATTGTCAAATTTCTTGTTAGTTAGGGTTGGAACACACAATAGTAGTTTTTTTTAAATAGTAAGCGGATTAAAAGTCAAGACGAGGAAGTCAAACATTATTTAAGGCAATTGATGGTTTGAGTTATCGAAGTTCGACTGTATATGGAAATGCTCCAAAATTTTCTAAAACAGTTTTTATTGAAAACAAAAGAAAAAACTAATTTGCTGTAGGTCAATTTTCGTTTTACCAAAATAGTCATGTTGTGTTACACTTGATCAGCTGTAATAGATCTCGATTGCAAGCGACAACGTTATTAGTCTGGAAATTTACATTTTCACACTTCTGAGATGAACAATTTTATTGAATTACAAGTTGTTCCAAAATGTTTATGATTTTATGAGAAATAAAAAATTAAATAAGTTTTGTTAGTAGTTTTATCGATATTTATGTGTAGTCTCCAAAATCACAGAAAATAAGACACAAAACTAAACGATTGGGGATAAGAAATCTAAGAGCAAAATCTTAATATCACAAACGATAACGCTATAAGAAACTTACTCCTGTTTCTAGAAAGCCTCGCCCTTGATTGTATTTCCACAGAGTCATTGTTGACTACAGAGGCATAAATCTCCTCAACATCGCCTAGAAAATTCTATCTGCCGTAATATGTGAACGCCTGAAACCGTTTACCAACAACCTGATCGGCCCTTATCAGTGTGGTTTTAGGCCAGTAAAGTCCACCACCGATCAAATCTTCACACTTCGGTAGATCCTGGAAAAAACGCAAGAAGTCCAAATCGATACCCACCACCTATTCATAGATTTCAAAGCCGCATACGACAGCATTTATAGAGACGAACTATACAGAGCCATGTCCAGTTTTGGTATACCGCCCAAACTCGTCCGTTTGTGTAGGATGACGATGGAGTATAACAGCTGCTTCATCAGGGTCGGAAACGACCTCACCGACATATTCGATACCAAAAAAGGATTTAGGCAAGGCAATGCGCTGTCATGTGACTTCTTCAATCTGATTCTTGAGAGGATTGTGCAAGACTCACGAGCCAACACCAGGGGCACAATTTTACAAAAATCTGTACAACTACTAGCATACGCCGACGATATTGACATCATTGGTAGGACCCAACGTGAGGTCATAGCCACTTTTGCTAGTACAGAGAAGGAAGCGGCGAAAATGGGTTTAGCAGTTAACGAGGGCAAGAAGAAGTATATGCTGTCAACACGAAAGGACACACAACATCGACAAATAGGACAGAACGTCACCATTGGCAGATATAACTTTGCGGTAGTACGGGATTTTATCTATCTCGGCTCCGCTATTAACAACATCTCGTCAGAAATTAAACGAAGAATTACTCTTGCCAACCGCTGTTTCTTCGGGCTAAGAACGCAATTCAGTAATAAAGCCCTCACTCGAACTACTAAGGAGATCTTATATAAGACCCTGATCATCCCAGTCCTGCTCTACGGCGCTGAAGTATGGACCGTCTCAAAAGCGGATGAAGAAATCCTTGGTCGATTTGAGAGGAAAATTCTTCGAAAAATCTTCGGTCCCGTTTGCGTTGACGGGCTATGGAGACGAAGATTCAACCAAGAACTACACGAGCTGTACAGCGACATGCCCCTGGTCAAAAAACTCCGCATTGGACGTTTAAGATGGCTAGGACATGTAGAACGAATGGACACCAATACTCCGGCTCGCAGAGCCTTCGATTCCCAGCAAGATGTCGGACGCAGTAGAGGAAGACCTCGCCTTAAGTGGCGCGCACAAATAGAAACCGACCTCAACCAACTTTGATTGCGCAACTGGAGGCAGTAAACTACGGACCGGGCTAATTGGAGAGGCATGTTTGTTGAGGCCCAGGTTCATTCCGGACTGTAGCGCCACTTAAGCTGAAGCATTGTTAAAAGACAGAAGGTTTTACTGATTTTAATACTTGAAAACGGGCACAGTGGTGCGATGGTTAGTGCAATGATTGAAGGTCTGGGTTTAATTCCTAGCCGAAGCAACAACTAAATGATTTTTCACTGGACCTCCTCTCGTAATGATCTGACAAATCATCCGAGTGGTATCAACTGTCAAGAACAGCTTATCTCAACTTCGACGTTCGGAGTCGGCAAAAAACAGGAGGTCCCACAATCGTGCAAGAAGTACACACGCACACATGAATGGTTGTGAGATAGCTCGGCCCTGGGTACTAACGAGCCTGTTGCGCCAAAAAATTTGTTTTTATAGAGCAATGACTTCTGTATAAGCTGTTTGGATGAAGAAGAAGAGGAGAATATTACTCACCATCTATGCTCTTGTCCAGCTCTCTCGGAAAAAAACATCTGGGAAACAATTTCCTTGATAATCAAGGTGAGCTGGCTAATACGAATGGCAGAAACCTCACACGCTACATAGTCAGCTATGAATGGTTGAAATAGGCGAACGAATATAGGAAAGTCGACAGATCCATGTGGTACCCAACGGAAATTTATGGTCTTAGTGTGCACGCGAGCAGCCACTGTAACCTAACCTGAATTAACATAACCCAGACTAAACCTTAAGTCCCGGTACCGCATTATCACCGTTGTAGCTAAAAATGTTGTACAGGTTACATCGACTTCCACTTCGACTAGATGGCATGCCACACAATTAGTGAATAAAATTCCATAGTTTAGATACGATTGGATTATCTAAACTACAATCTTGCACTCCTGAACGTCAACAACGCATTCAAATTTTTCCTAGCCTATGAGGCCGATTTCCATCAGAAGTGGTACGTAATCAAACAACATTTTGGATTTACAGTTCAATTCCTGTTCGTGTTTAATCGTGAACTACATTGTTACTATAAGGATTTGAGCTTCGGACTCCGAATTTTAAAATCACAAGTAATTACCATCAGGCCATTTCACCAACAGTTTAGTGTTAGGTCAAATGCATCTTCCACCTGCTTGGAGAAATAAGCCCGATAGCTAAAGCAGCCAGGGTGGACGGATATCTCCTTCAAATGATAGTAGAGATGTAGGTATTGGTCGAAAGCTGTTAAAAACCAATCAAAGCACAGCGCCTTGATTCCATATGC
Source organism: Rhingia rostrata (assembly GCA_949824845.1). NCBI lineage: Eukaryota > Metazoa > Arthropoda > Insecta > Diptera > Syrphidae > Rhingia > Rhingia rostrata. The sequence goes on from OX463756.1 coordinate 42,747,601, forward strand.
TTGGAGAAATAAGCCCTATAGCTAAAGCAGCCAGGGTGGACGGATATCTCCTTCAAATGATAGTAGAGATGTAGGTATTGGTTGAAAGCTGTTAAAAACCAATCAAAGCACAGCGCCTTGATTCCATATGCTTGGAGAAATAAGCCCGACAGCTAAGGCAGCCAGGGTGGACGGATATCTCCTTCAAATGATAGTAGAGATGTAGGTATTGGTCGAAAGCTGTTAAAAACCAATCAAAGCAGAGCGCCTTAATTCCATATGCTTGGAGAAATAAGCCCGATAGCTAAAGCAGCCAGGGTGGACGGATATCTCCTTCAAATGATAGTAGAGATGTAGGTATTGGTTGAAAGCTGTTAAAAACCAATCAAAGCACAGCGCCTTGATTCCATATGCTTGGAGAAATAAGCCCGACAGCTAAGGCAGCCAGGGTTGACGGATATCTCGTTCAAATGATAGTAGAGATGTAGGTATTGGTCGAAAGCTATTAAAAACCAATCAAAGCACAGCGCCTTGATTCCATATGCTTGGAGAAATAAGCCCGATAGCTAAAGCAGCCGAGTGGATGGATATCTCCTTCAAATGGTGGTAGAGATGTAGGTATTGGTCGAAAGCTGTTAAAAACCAATCAAAGCACAGCGCCTTCATTCCATATGCTTGGAGAAATAAGCCCGATAGCTAAAGCAGTTGGTCGAAAGCTGTTAAAAACCAATCAATGAAGAGCGCCTTGATTCCATATGCTTGGACGGATATCTCCTTCAAATGATAGTAGAGATGTAGGTATTGGTCAAAAGCTGTTAAAAAACCAGTCAAAGCAGAGCGCCTTATTTTATTACAAGTGAAGCAATTAAAAGCAAAAACTTTTTTATGTATTACCAAAGGTACTCAATCTTATCCTACTGCTTCTATGTAAAAGAATCTCTTTAAGCAAACGTCACTAGTGATAAGTTGCTGATTATTTACATTCCCAGTTATTGCAATCTGTGCAGAAATAGTGTTAACGTGCCATTTGACTGGTATCTCTAAATCAAGTAAATAGCCTGTTGTGTCAGAAACCTTTCCAAATCTCCAAGTCAAGTGAATATCTAGTTGTGTCAGAGACCTTTTGAAAACTGTTTATGTACACTAATCACCGGAAATATCCGTCTACCAAAAATGTACAATACTCTACGCAGTCTCTTACAAGGCCAATTCGTGCGGGATATCTCAAAATCTAAGTTAAGTGGTGCATGAGTGTTTGAAAACCCTTGAAGCATATGACAAGCATATCTTTGAAAGCTGGTTAGAGAGATTTTTGTAAGGCCCACCTATGTGACGACCTGTTTTATTTTGAATAACATAGGCATAGGCATTATTCAAGCCCTACCAGAAAAGGTTTAGGGTTATTTTAACACGCTGAAGATTGAATTGGAGAAATAAAATATATTCTGCACCGATTACGGCATTTTTTGAAACTCAATTCAATGAGATAAGGACCAAGTGAAGGGTGAAGTTGCGTAGAAGTCCAGAATGTAATTTATTTTTCCCAGAATGCGGCCAAATTTAAAATCTGAATTTTAAAGTTTTATTTTTAATTTTTCAAGAAAATTAAATTTTTATGCCCAAAATTGTTTGTGTCTTACTTAGACCTACGGGCTAAAATTCAGCGAATGGGTATTGATTACTATTGAAATATTTAGGCAATTAATATAAACATATGGAGCTGAATTTTTAAAGGAATTTTAGAGGTTGTTTAACTTCAAAACACCTCTTAGGTATCTTAAATCGATGTTCACATTTAAGCAACGTTGCTAAGAGGTCGCTTTTTTTTTTAAACAAGATCGACTGCGTTTTGAGTTTGTTTAGAACCATTTTAAAATGAAACTTGACAGATAAGAGAATTTCCACTCAATTTTTTTTATATTTATTTCGAGTTTCTGTGTTTAAAAGTGAAAGCAAACTAATAAAAATGGACTGAAGGTACATTTCTTTTGTAAATGATTTAAATGTAGTGAAAATGTGATTAATACAAAAAGACCAACATCTACGAGACCATACAAATATACAAACCGAGAATTAACTCAATCGAACTTCAAGACAAATATTTTCGGCAAAAGTATCGATTTTCTAAGCCCACTATGGAAACGCTTATCGATCTTGTGCGATCCGATCTTGAAGGATCAAAGAAGGTTGGTCACATTTCTGCTGCTGAAGTGATGGCTGCTATAAGATATTAACGTCGAAATGATAATCTACTATCTCACGAAAATATAATTCTTAAAACATTCCAATATACACGCTTTAGATGCAAGATGCGTATACTAACGGATTTAGTCAATCTACGCTATATGTTGAGGGTTGCAAAGGCATGTGCCTTAAAGAGATCGCAATTTCTGAAAATGCCAAAAACAGTGTCTGATTTGCAAATTTTATTACGTTTTTTTGAAATAATCATCATTTAGCAGCAATGAAAAACCGATTATAGATAAGAATTTAAGCGACATTGCTTAGAGCCAATTTAAATATTTAAGGATGCTTAACTTAACAACCTCTGAGACATATTTTAAGAAAATCCAATAAATACGGCTGATGATTTTATGTTTTATTCCTTTGTAATCGCTGATAACGTAAAAAAAAGTGAACAGGACCATTCCAACAAAATTTAGAGAAAGGTTTAAAAATTAAAAAAAAAACTCTTATTATTGAAACATGTGTTAAATTAATAAAAACAAATGTTATGTATAAAATCAACTTACCAAAAATAGTAGTCCATAGGTTAAAATCTCTCAAATCGAAGATAATAAATCCATAAAGGAAAACCAAGTGCAGCAGTGTGATTAAAATGATTTTGTCCCATTTGAGTGGTGCATCAAATTTGTAGCCCATAAATGAGTCACCCTTGAAGTTCTTAGTGTATTCGTCCAACTTAATGTGGTATTTTGGCTCGAAGTAGCCAACTTGTTGTTGCGAGATATTGTCAATCGGTATATCGCGATCCATCTCTTGCACTTCACTTTTACTTAAAAGCACTGTTTGACTGCCCCCATTTGAGAAACCCCCATTTAACACGTTCCCATTGGATACAAATCCTTTCACGTTACCATTAGCACAGATTCCATTGCTGGTGCAAGCACCGTTTGATAATTTTCCACCACCACACACTCCATTACTGGTGAACTTTGTGTTGTTATCCTTTTCAGATACTGCACATCCGTTTTCTGTTACCACGGTCGTATTGACGCGATCCGAAGTGGACAGGTGACCCATTTTTTTTTTTACTTATATTGTTCGCTGTTGCTCCGTTTTCTCTTTTGCCCGATGCTAGCAAGGAGGATAAAAAAAAAAATTTATTAAACCTATCTCCGTAGGAATAAAAGGAAAGGCTTCGGAAAAAAATTGTCAGTTTATCACTACCCGAAATAATTTCGATTGTTAAGCAAAAAAATTGCGTGTGCTGTGAGAAGACTCCCGTGTCGGCCGACCGACAAAACAGACCTAGACTAGTATCTACAGTCAAGAGACCACCAGACCACCACAATTCAGACGTGTCTAACGCTCGGTCACTAATGATTCAAGATGTTGAGATACAGCATCTATGAAGTTCACCAAAAAACCGAAGGTATCCGCGTCGTGACCGTGTATCTTGCGTAGCTCTACCTATTGCGAGATCGTGCGGTGCCCAATGTTGATGAGTTCTCTCTTTCTATACGCGTGCATGATGTTTTCTTTTTCAGTATTTTATTTTTTTTTTTTTGACTGAGTTTGGGATTTTTTTTTTCTTTTTAATTAAAAAATGAATTTCGGTTGCAGCTTATGGATGGGAGATAGAGATGCTTTCACTTTACATAACCTAGATGGTTTTGATGGAAGTGTGTTGGCCCAGTCCAAGGTAATTACCTGTTTTTTTTTTTTTTTTTTTTGGTGGATGTAATCGTTGCGCCTTTGCTTGTGTTTGTGGTGTTGGTGCTTATTTGAAAATTGTCTTACTTGGTATTAGATAAGAGATGTTAATTCACACGCGTTAATATACACGCGCTTTATTTTATCATTAGATGAGCTTGGGGATGGTGTACTTTTAATATTAAAACCGTTTTTAGACCAACTAGGATCGAGGTCGAAAGAATACAGAAGGAGCAGTTGATGTGTACTAAGAAGGGATGACAGAGTGTCACCAAATTTATAGAATCCCTATCCCTACCTACGACGTGATCAAATCAAAGTGCACAGGCACACTTGTCTATTTTGCACACACGACGATGAAAGATGATGCGATGGCGGAGATAGAGACGCGTTGTAAGACTGGTGTCTTTACGCGTCTAGAAAAATTTGCAGATCGGACTACGTGATGAGATGAATGTATTGTTTAGGTTTGGTGTTGTTGCTTGTATGGAGAGGCTAAGACTGAAAAATTACAGACATCTCTAGTAAGCTGTATAATAACAAATGGAAGTGTTATTCATTCCGAAATGAAGTTCAGTGATTCATTGCTTGTTGTTGATGGCTTACAAATGTGTCTCGAACAAAGAAAACGACTCAATGGAGTTGGACAAAAAATTGAACCTATATTTTGTAATTCTTAAATCGGAAGACGGAGACTAGACTCAATCTAAATAGAGTTGTATTTCGCGTCATACTCTTAGTGAATTTTTTGATCATTTGGCAAACGAGAAGTCTGTAATAGGAGATTTTTTTTAGGGTTTTTGTGATTCAGAAAAATACAACATTTAGCATGAACGGCTACTACAGGATCTCAAGTCTAGTTTTTCGATTCATTAGTATTATATTTCTGCCACAAAAATGGGACCTTCCGTTAATTCCGACTTCAAACGGCGAATTTGAGAAACTTCTCATGAGATGTTTTTACTTATACTCATGCAAGAGGTGAGGCAATGCTGTTAATTTATATTTCTAGACTGGAACGCACTTACCACTAGGCCACATGACTCACAATTTACGGATCGCATATCTTTTATTCGTTTAGAAATTTGAAACTGAATCAATCATACTTCTCACATCTGGAGATAAAACCGTTCAAATATTTAAAAATCTCAACTTTTAGTCGATGTTTTAAAAAAAAAGATTTCAAAATACTGAAGGGAAATGAAAAAAGCAAGTACAAGGGATTTCAAAATTCTTCTCAGTTGAAAATCCAAGATGAATATTCTTTTGACAATAGAATTGTAAAGTAAAAAAAAAACCTGGAATGATGTTCGCATGTTTTACCAAATTGGGAAACGACAAAGCCAAGGATACGAGGCTCGAAATCCTGCCAAGATGAACAAGGAAATATCGTAGTTGCGACACAGTCGACGCTGAGATAGAAAAACCACTTCTGTAGACTGTTAAACGGCGATGACGAACAACATTCTGCTGTCAGGCAGAACCAACCATTCAATATTGGCAACTACAGCGAAAACTGCCAACCACCCAACCTGAGTGAAGTGGGGATAGCAATATCTAAGCTCAAGCTCATAAGTCAAATCTGCTCAAGCTCATAAGTCAAATCAGCTCAACTCATAAGTCAAATCTGGTCGGAAGAAAGTAAGGCTGAAGAATGGAACCTCAGCATATTTTGCCCGATCCACAAAAAAGGAAACCCTCTGAACTGCACCAACTACGGAGGCATAAGTCTCCTCAACATCGCCTTCAAGATCCTATCTGCGTTATATGTGAACGCCTGAAACCGTTTACCAACAACCTGATCGGTCCTTATCAGTGTGGTTTTAGGCCTGGAAAGTCCACAACCGATCAAATCTTCAAACTTTGGTAAATCCTGGAAAAAAACCCAAAAAGTCCACATCGACATTCACCATCTTTTCATGGATTTCAAAGCCGCATACGACAGCATTTATAGAGACGAACTATGCAGAGCCAAGTCTAGTTTTGGTATACTGCCCTAACTCGTCCGATTGAGTAGATTGACGATGGAGAATTCTCGCTACTCCATCAGGGTCGGAATTGACCTCACCGACACATGCGAAACCCAAAAAAAGGCCAGTCGACGCGGTTTCATGTGACTTCTTCAATTTGATTCTTGAGAGGATTGTGCGAAACTCCCGAGCCAACACCAGAAGCACAATTTTGAAAAGTCGGTACGATATTGAGATTATGGTAGGACTAAACGTGATGTCATAGCCACGTTTGCTAATACAGAGGAAGATGGGACAAAAATCGGTTTAGCAGTAAATGAGGGCAAGACAAAGTGTATGCTGTCAACACGAAAGGACACACAACATCGACGAACTGTACAGAACGTCACCATTGCCAGATATAACATTGAGGTAGTACCGGACTTTGTCTATCTCGGCTCCGCTATTAACTCTGACAACAACATTTCGTCAGAAATTACACGAACAATTACTCTTGCCAACCGCTGTTTCTTCGGGCTAAGAAGGCAATTTAGTAGTAAAGTTCTCACTCGAATTAATAAGGAGATCCTATATAAGACCCCGATCATCCCAGTCTTGTTTTGATGAGCTTGGAGCCGAAAATTCAACCAAGAACTTTACGAGCTGTACAGCGACGAAAAACTTCGCATTGGACGTGTAAGATGACCGGGACATGCAGAACGATTGACACCAATACTCGCGGAGTCTTCGATTCCCAGCCAGATGTCGGACGCAGTAAAGGATGACCTGGCTTTAAGTGGCACGCATAAGTAGAAACCGACCACTACCAACTTGGAGTGCGCAACTGGACGCAGTTAGCTAAGGACGGGGCTAATATTGGAGAGGCATGTTAGTTGAGGTCCAGGTTCATTCCGGACTGTAGCGCCACTTAAGGTTCTAAAAGTAGAAAATGCACTCATAAATGGAATAAATGCCGCACCATTCTACTATACAACTCAAGATCAAAAAATTGATCAACTTTGTGAACTAAAGAGACATTTTTAGGATTTCACGAAGTTAAGGATCAAACTGCCTTATCATTGTCCAAGTAAATTATTGAATCCAGAAATGCCAAAAATATTCCTCTAAATAAGTGTCGCGGATAAAATATGATGGCGGATTTTAAAAACTCATAAAAGATGTCGAGCCGATTGCCGTATATGTTCACTGTACTGCTAACAAATTAATTCTAGTACACTCAACGATGCAGTTATGATGCAAAATTTTCTTGATGCTGTTAAACTGCATCAAGAAAATTTTTCATATCAATTTTATAATTTTTTTTGAGCATAGAATCAAAAGATGGAATATTTCATCAAGTTTTGTATTTAATAAAGAAAGTGAGTCTTCAACTTTAATAAAATTAAAAACAGTAAACCCTACTAGATGGGCAGGACGTTATGATGCTGCTTTTGCTTTAAAAGTTCGGTTTTGTTTAAGTCCGAAAAGCGTTAACGAAAACAATTCTGTTAAACTGCAAATCAAATGCAAAAAATGATGCTGTTTCACTCAAGAAGAAAATCGAAAACTTCAATTTTATTATGTTATTGGTTTTCCATTGCAAAATTCTACAAACTACCGATGCTGCCTCTAAAGCACTTCAGTCTAAAGCAACCGATCTTTCAAACGCCTTAAAACGTTTGAAAATTTATCTAGAAGAATTGGAAAGGTATCGACATGAGTTAGTTAATTTAAAAATGGAAGCAAATAATGTAGCAGAAAAATTGTCCATCACCCCTGAATTTTACGAGCTTTGCGAAGATGAGTGTCCCCAAGATCCAGAAAGTTTGTTCAGAGTGAACATATTCTTGTCGAGTATGGGCCTTCATTATTAAACAACAGAAATCGCGTTTCCTTGCGATGAATGAAATCGTTTCGAATTTCAGTGTTTTGCAGCCTTCTACCTTACAAGTTTTAAATGACACGGATATATTAAAAAAAAGCTTTAGAATTTGTTGATAAAAAAGACATCTCGGTTTTCGGTCCACTTTCAGAGTCGAAATAGAAAAGTCTTCATGTATTAGTGACCTTGCTGATTGTTTTAATCGTAAAGAATCATTTTATGTCCTGCAGCACTGCATTAGTGTTATTTGTTAAGATTCCTGTGACTACAGCTAGTGCTAAACGATCATTTTCAAAACTTAAATTAATAAAAACATGTTTAACAAACTCTATGGGAAAAGACAGGTTATGTAACGGGTGATCCAAGTAGAGATACTTTTTTCAATAGCCTTTTTTGACAGATCACGTGTGAGTCGTGTCATGCTGTCATGTTATATTTGTTTAGTATTGTTTGGCATTTCATAATGGAAAGACTTACGCGTGAACAACGTTTAAAAATTGTTCAACTTTATTATGAAAATTCACGTTCTGTGAGAAATGTGTTTCGTGCACTTCGCTCAACTTATGGTTAACATAATCGGCCTACTGAGCGTACTATTCGCAACACCATCACCCATTTTGAGACCCAGCATTCATTATTGGATAATATTCGACCGAATAGACCACGTCCAGCACGCTGTGAAGAAAATATAGCGGCCGTAGCTGAGAGTGTACATGAAGACCGTAGAGAGTCGATTCGGCGCCGTTCGCAGCAACTCGGACTGACGTATGGAACGACTTGGCGCATCTTAAATTGAAAGCGTACAAAATACAGCTTGTGCAACAACTGAAGCCGCTCGACCTTCCCAAGCGACATCGCTATGGGCTCTTGAAAAGTTCCAAGAAGATCCGATGTTTTCGAGGCAAATTTTGTTTAGCGATGAGGCCCATTTCTGGCTCAATGGGTATGTAAACAAACAAAATTGCCGCATTTGGGACGAAGAGCAACCTGAAGAGATTAAAGAACTGCCACTTCATCCAGACAAAAACAACGGTTTGGTGTGGTTTGTGGGCCGGTGGAATCATCGGTCCATATTTCTTTAAAAATTATGCCGGTGCGAACGTAGCCGTCAATGGCGACCGTTATCGTGCCATGATAACCGACTATTTGATGACTGAAATTGAAGCTCGTGATCTCGGCCACGTTTGGTTTCAGCAAGACGGCGCCACTTCCCACCCATCGCATCAATCAATGGACTTATTGAGAGAACATTTCGGTGAGCACATAATTTCGCGTTTTGGGCCGGTCGATTGGCCACCAAGATCGTGTGATATCACACCGTTAGACTTTTTCCTGTGGAGATATGTAAAGTCAAAAGTATGCCGACAAACCCGCTTCGATTCAGGCCTTGGAGGAAAACATCACGCGTGTCATTCGCCAGTTACCAGTCGAATTGCTCGAACGAGTGATCGAAAATTGGACGCAACGGATGGACCATCTGCGACATAGCAACGGCCAACATTTGATAGACATAATCTTCAAAAAATAAATGCCAAAGAATGTTCTTTCAAATGATTATAAACATTCTCAATTAAATTTGAATTTTCTGTGTTTTTTTCTTTAAAAAAGTAGGGAACCTCGAAATGGATCACCCGTTACTACTTTTATTTAAGAAAAAACTGAATTCATTGAAAAACTTAACTTTATTAAGTATTTTGTTATGTGTTTAACAAAATGATGACCTGAATATGAATTTTATGACCTGATTATATTTAAACTAATTAATTTGTAAGTTAATGTTCTAGGTAATACCTAATATTTATTTTATGTGCAATGAAAATATGCATTTTTTTATGTTTTTAAAATGAAAATTAACATTTTTTTCTGTGCAATGATGTCTGTGTGCACTTTCGTTATAACAAAAAATAAAGTTATGGACCTCCATTTTGTTAACTAAGTTATTTAAAATAATAAAGTATTTAAAGTGATTAATTTGTTCAAGTTTTCTTTCGTCGTCGATCATATGTCCATTTTAAGAGACAAAGAAAATTTGAAATTCATTATCTCAATGTCCACACCGTGGAGATAAGCTCATACTGCACTCGAAATATATATGCACAGTAATCCTATGTCCAAAAAATCAACAGAATGAAGCATTTGTTTAGATCAAACTAAAAGTTGGACTTTAAAGCATAAAAAAAATAATACAGTGTTTGTTAAGCCAAGGAATTTCAATAAAAGGTGTCGGAGTTATAACTTTCTTAAGGTTTCAAATCGCTCTCCTGAAAAATTTGGAAATTGTGACATAGTCTAGTTCTGCATTGTAGCGACGATATGACGTAAAAATCTCAAATTTCGATTTTTGGACTTAGGCTAGTTCTGCATTGTAGCGACGATATGCTTACACTGCCATTAAATTTAGTCTCATATCTGTCACACCCATATATATGGCACAATACTATCTTTTTTCGACAATTATGCTTCCAAAAAAATATTATGCATTGGCCTTACTGTGGGCTGAGCCTGTGCATGATCTTATTTATATTGAAAAAGTTTCAGTCGAATTTTCAAATGGTTTTGGTTCCCCTCTGTGAGCCCCAATATTGCGGAAATCTCTCATTTAATTTGATGTCTAATTATCATTCATTACCGCAAAAACAAAATTGAATACAGAGGCATCGAACATGAACATTTCCCAAAACGATGACCATCCGTACAAAAGCCATACACTACGGAAGTTAAAAACACTGACTAACGATAGGATGTGAACTTTTAAGATGACGCAATGAGTTCATTAACCACCCAAACACCTTATACCTAATAACACATCACTTCATCAACACCTTTAGCAAATAGCGACACAAATTCCAATTAAATACTTTGCAAGACAAAAAAAAATAAACGTAATGGTCCCTAGCATATTCGTCAGTAAAAAAACAAAAAAAAAAATCAACGCCTTCCTTAAAGAAATGTGGACTTTCACTTAAACGTAATTACGCTCCAGCAACTAAATATCATCACTTAATGCATTGTAAGCCAACGTTAACATTTCCTCACAGCATTTTAGTGTCTAAAGACAAAATACCATGTTTATACCTTCGTTGAGGTACAGCGTACCACATTAACGTCAAGGCCCGAAATTGCTAAAAAAAACTTTGAGATGTCATACAAAGAAAATCCAACGCGTTGTTTCCATTGGCATTAAAACCACGAAAACCAGCAAACAACAACACCAACCGAATAAAGTCTAAAAATATCCGTAATTGAGGTTAATGTGTAAATTCATCATAAACCGATGGTTCCCGGAGACCGCAGGGCCTGACTATCGCATCTACGTCATCGAGGCTTAATGGTTTACCGGGTTTGTGATTTTTCACGAATTGCTACTTTAAACTTGCTCAGCAATTTAATGTTTTCGATCATTTAATCATTTAATTTAAAAATAACTAAAGTCATCCAATTGAAGTCAAGAACTAGTTAAATAGTACGGGCTTGTAAAAAAAAAAAACAAGACAGACAACACTAATTCGTGAAAGTAGACAATTACGTACCAATTACGGCGATGACAGTTGGACAGGTAAATGGAGAATTCCATCGATGGAATCACCGACATTTCATTAGAAATATTTAGATTTTCTTTTATAATAAATGAAATCGTGTTTCGATTTTGTTTATGTGGTTTCGTAAGTCGAAATGGCTTATGAAAAGGCACTTTACCTACTCCTAGGTATGATGGAACTGATCACGATTGTTGTTTGTTTCTGGTGGAAAAATACCAAAACTACTTGCAATGAATTGATGGCATTAGATGGTATCAATGGTTTCTAAAAGATATGAGTTGCATACCGAACCAGAAGCTGAGTTTTGCAAAAATACCGAAATTTCTAGGTGCAACGATGCAACCGCGTCGTAGACGTCATTTTGTTGAAAAATTGTTGGCGAGCACTTGTCATTTGATATTTTTTTTAAAGTATTTGCATGCTTTCAATCGGATAAATTGACAGTCAATTCATGCATGCCTTCAAGATTGATGTTACAAATCAAACGAAGATAGGTCGGTGCCTAAAAGTCATTTTTTATGACTTGAGAATTAGTAACAAAGACTTTTAAAAAAGCAGGCCGTACTAATTTATGAAAATGTCAAATGACGTTCGTGCTACGGCCTATTGATACATATCAGGATATAGATTCTGTGTTACAACGAACTTGAAACATCCTGGAGTAACCAGAGAAACTATAACTTTGAAACGTTGCTCTTAAAAAAAAAAAAAAAAAAAACCGTGCTTATTTTTACCTCTAAGTGGTAACCGTCGGATACTGGTCTCATCCAACCGGATTTGACTTTCCAAAGTGTGCGAGTGTGGATAACAAGACGAAAAACAGCAACACTAAAAACAGCCTGGTCAGACAGGATTTCCGGCCTGCTGTCCCAGGCAAACCTAGATAAGCTGCTCTGACATATCGAACAACAGGTTATATTGGAATCTTAAAGGTAAGTCAGGTCCCTTGAACAGAGATGGTGGCGGATAAGCCGAAAGGCCAACGGCAGCGCTCAATCGCGTAGTTGTTACTGATGGCCCCTAGAGGTATCTAATAAATTGGAACTGTCCAGTCCATCCATGTTGGGGGTTGTGCTTTGATTTTATTGTTGACGAGTCTACTAAACGCAAAATGGACAACGACGTTCGTATCTGCACCTGAAATGTGAGAGCGTTAAACAGGAGATGTGCAGGCGAACAACTAGCGGAAGCCCTAATCTGCTACAAAGCAGACATTTCTGACATCCAGTTAACAAGATGGGATTGTTCGGGCAAAAGGAGGATGAAAAACTGCAACATCTACTACGGACCGTGTTATAATGAGCAGAAACAAAGCCTATTCGGATGCGGATTTGATATAAATGCCGGACTAAACAAGACGTCTCATGTTTCCACGACATTAGAGAACGATTTGAAAAAATTCGCATCAATGCTAAATCCGCCGAAATAGGCCTTATATGCGCTCACACGCCGACGGAGGAAAAATATGATACGGCTTAATATTGCGACGGACTCAGTGGCTCAATGGTTGGTGCGATGAACTGCCGCATAGAAGGTCTGGATCCGATTCCCAGCCGTAGTAAGACCTGAATGATTTTTCACTAGCCCTCCTTTCGTGATGATCTGACAATGCATCCGTGTAGTGCCAATTGTCAAGAAAAGCTTATCTTAAATTCTAGAAATACTGTGAAAAAATGATTCTCGAAAGACTGCAATCGCAAAAACCCGCCAAGACCTTCGCGCAACGCGTATTCCTTAACCTTTCGATTAAGACCATACCACCAGAACAATGGCAACGATGCCAACAAGCGATTTAGTCAGCCGCAACTGATGTGCTAGGGGTTTATTGCGCACACCAGCAATAAACCCCTGGTTTGATGAGGAATGTTGACAGATGCTTGCAGTCAATAACGAGGCCTGCAAGGATATTGAGCTCTAAGGGCAGAAAAGAAGGGATAAATACCGGCTTTTCAGAAAGAAGAAAAAAAAAGCAAGAAAAGCGTGCGATCGAGGATATAGAGAGGTGCAGCTCCAGGAACGATGTTCGCAAGTTTTACTTAAGTTTAAAACATCAAAGCCAAAGATACAAGATTGATACAGAATCCAATCGAGATATCGTAGGTGAGACGCAGTCGATGCTAAGAATATGCAGAACCACTTCTTAAATATCGACGACGTACAACATTCCGCTGTCAGGCAGAACGAACCATTCAATATTGGCAACGTCAGCGAAAGCTGCCAACCACCCGACCTGAGTGAAGTGAGGATAGCAATACCTAAACTGAAGCTTAATAAGGCTGCCGGAAATGACGGCCTTCCCGCCGAGTTTTAAAAAGCCGGCGGAGATGACTTGATAGGTAACATCCACCAACTCATAAGCCGAATCTGGTCGGAAGAAAGTATGCCTGAAGAATGGAACCTCAGCATCGTTTGCCCGATCCACAAAAAAAGGAGACCTTCTGAACTGCACCAACTACGGAGGCATAAGTCTCCTCAACATCGCCTACAAGGTCCTATATGCCTAAAACAATTTACCAACAACCTGATCGGCCGTTATCAGTGTGATTTTATGCCAGGAAAATCCACAACCGATTAAATTTTCACACTTCGGCAGATCATGGAAAAAACCCAACCGATATCCACCACCTATTCATCGATTTCAAAGCCGCATACGACAGCATTTATAGAGCCGAAACTCATCCGTTTGTGCAGGATGACGATGGATAATTTCCGCTACTCCATCAGGCTCGGAAACGACCTCACCGATACATTCGATACCAAAAAAGATTTAAGCAAGGCGATGCTTCCATAAATCGGTGCAACTACAATATTGACATTTTTGGTCGGACTCAACGTGATGTAATAGCCACGTTTGCTAGTACAGAGAAAGAAGCGGAGACAAAGGGTTAAGCTCTTAATGAAGACCAATTATATATTGTCTAATATAGAGAGAGCCATGTCTAATATCACACGATATTGGTGGCCAATCTGCCGGCCCAAAACGTGAAATTATGTGCTCACCGAAATGTTCTCTCAATAAGTCCATTGATGTGTGGGAAGTGGCGCCGTCTTGCTGAAACCAAATGTCGCCGAGATCACGAGCTTAAATTTCAGGCATCAAATAGTCGGTTATCATGGCACGATAACGGTCGCCATTGACGGTTACGTTCGCACCGGCATAATTTTTAAAGAAATATGGACCGATGATTCCACCGGCCCACAAACCATACCAAACCTTTGTTTTTTCTGGATGAAGTGGCAGTTCTTCAATCTCTTCAGGTTGCTCTTCGTCCCAAATGCGGCAATTTTGTTTGTTTACACACCCATTAAGCCAGAAATGGGCCTCATCGCTAAACAAAATTTGCCTCGAAAACGTCGGATCTTCTTGGAACTTTTCAAGAGCCCATAGAGCGAAGCGATATCGCTTGGGAAGGTCGAGCGGCTTCAGTTGTTGCACAAGCTGTATTTTGTACGCTTTCAATTTAAGATCTTGACGTAAAATGCGCCAAGTCGTTCCATACGTCAGTCCGAGTTGCTGCGAACGGCGCCGAATCGACTCTCTACGGTCTTCGTGTACACTCTCAGCTACGGCCGCTATATTTTCTTCACAGCGTGCTGGACGTGGTCTATTCGGTCGAATATTATCCAATAATGAACGCTGGGTCTCAAAATGGTTGATGGTGTTGCGAATAGTACGCTCAGTAGGCCGAATATGTTGACCATAAGTTGAGCGAAGTGCACGAAACACATTCCTCACAGAACGTGAATTTTCATAATAAAGTTGAACAATTTGTAAACGTTGTTCACGCGTAAGTCTTTCCATTATGGAATGCCAAACCATATTAAACAAAAATAACATGACAGCAAGACATGACTCACACGTGATCTGTCAAAAAGGCTATTGAAAAAAGTATCTCTACTTGGATCACCCGTTAGTTTTGGTACACCACCGAAACTCGTCCGTCTTTGCAGAATGATGATGGATAATTCTCGCTGCTCCGTCGGGGTCGGAATCGACCTCACCGATACATTCGATACCAAAATGGATTTAGGATAGGCGACGCGCTTTTGCGTGACTTCTTTAATTTGGTTCTTGAGAGGATTGCGCCAACACCAGAGGCACAATTTTCCAAAAATCGGTGCAACTACTAGCATACACCGACGATATTGACATTATTGGTAGGACAACGTGATGTCATAACCACGGTTTGCTGGTATAGAGAAGAAAGCGGCAAATATGGGTTTAGCAGTAAATGAGGCAAGACGAAGTGTATGCTGTCAACACGAAAGGGCACACAACATCTGTCACCATTGACAGATACAACTTTGAGATAGTACGGGACTTTGTCTATCTCGGCTCCGCTATTCACTCTGACAACAACATCTCCGCAGAAATTAAACTCGAGCTACTAAGGAGGGGCTCAGTGGCGCGATAGTTAGTGCCGCGCAGAAGGTCTGGGTTCGATTCCCAGCTGTAGCAACACCTTAATGATTTTTCACTGGCCCTCTTCTCGTGATGATCTGACAAATCATCCGAATAGTATCAATTGTCATGAAAAGCTTATCTCAACAAAGCCGTTCGGAGTCGGTATGAAACAGGAGGTCCCGCCATCGTGCTAAGAAGTACACGCGCACACATGCACACGCACACAAGCCTGTTGCCCCATAAATTTATTTTATTTATTTTTACTAAGGTGATCCTATATAAGACAATGATCATCCCAGTCCGGCTCTACGGCGCTGTAGCGTGGACCATATTGAAAGTCGATAAAGAAATTCTTAGTCGATTTGAATGGAAAAATCTATTAAAAAATTGCACGATGGCGTGACGTTCTGTTTTATGCCGACTCCGAACATCTGAGATGATAAATCATTACGTTGTTGCAACGGCTATCGAACAGTTGATAAATAATAACAAAGTAGGCCTTAGTGCTTTTCGAAAATGTCAAGGGACATTCCTGCAAATATTATTCGCCTACCGAGGTGCGGCGTCATCATTGATCAATCAACATATTTATATAAAATGTGAGAAAAAAAAAGTTTTTTTTTTTTCACTAAACGCATCAATATTTATATTTGAGTTTCAATTATCGTTTAATGTGTACAATTGGGATCAGTGATCTCGTTCTATGATGGCATCTAGTTAGCACTGAATTATTTGTGCTAGTCGTTATTAGAGTTAACTGTCCATTAGTAAAAGAGTCATAATTATATTTTATGTATTAATGTTCATCAAGCATTTAATCAGTTTAAAAAAAAATTGCCTTGGACGTGGATAATTTAAATTATTTCCATACTTTGATTTATCTTCCTAAAACTTCACTCAGATTTACATCTATCCCCACCAAATGCGGCGGGTTTGCCTTCATCAATTTTCAATCAGTGATAATCTGACTTTCATTATTCACATTTTCAGTGAAAATTACGTCAGCAATCTATATGGAGATCATTTTACATGCATAAATTGACGAAATTAAAACCATCAAAACAACTAAAGGTAGCGCACTTGCACTGACTTGCAAAAAGATCGTACGCACTGCGGCTCTTTAAACCTTTTTATGGAGCAAAATTAGTCTCTTGAAAAAATTTTGGTAGGTAATTTGACTTTTGCTTTACCAGTACTTTCAAAAAGTTTTTCTTAAATAAGTCTCTCCACACGAAGGATGAATTTCTAGGTTATGGCTCACTAGTCACTATTAAGTCCTATTTGTGACGAAGCATTTAATTGCCTCGCAGGACTTTGACTGTGTTTGCACCTGGATTGTCAGTATCCTTAACAAAAAAGGTGCACCCGAAAAAGTAACAGAGGCAAGCAGAGGTATGGCACTGGCAAAGACAAAACCAACTAAGCAGCTTCCTAGTGTGCCTCCACCAACGTCATAAAATATAGTGAAAGCTAAACTACCAGTCCGCTTTAAAAATAAGACCGTGGTTAATGATAGGTGTAACATTTTCCAAAAGAGGCAGATGTAGAGGTAGAACAGCTCAAAGCTAGTGATGTAAAGCTTACAACTGCACAAGAAGGAAGGAGAAAAAACAATCTTGTTCGAAAGAAAAGGAGAAAATACGCACTCTTTTAGCTCATCGGTAAGCCACCCCACAAAAAAAAAACACGTTTGTCAATTCTACAGCAAACCCAAGCTTGCTGTCTTTAAGGCTGCAATCCGTCAAAAAATTATAAATTTTTGGCGCAACAGGCTCGTTTTTACCCAGGGCCGAGCTTTCTCACAACCAATCATGTGTGCGTGTGTACTTCTTGCATGATGGTGGGACCTCCTGTTTTATGCCGACTCCGAACGGCGGATTTGGGATAAGCTTTTCTTGACAATTGATATGACTCGGATGAGTTGTCAGATCATCACTAGAGGAGGGCCAGTGAAAAATCATTTAGTTGTTGCTACGGCTGGGAATCGAACCCAGACCTTCTGCGTGTCAGTTCAAAAACAAATACGATGCCAGCTTATAGTCACCGTTACGCTGGAAAAGCAGCATTTTCAGCAACAGCAAAATACACACAATATCCTGAAAAAAAACCGCTTACATGTATTTGTATACTAATAATGGATAAACTAATGGAATGCCAGTTCAGCTGTCAAAAACCTAAGGAACTACTAGACAGTCGGATGTGGTGAATTACCTCTTCAAATAAGGAGATGAGGGGCATTCACCGAATCACCAACCAAGTTTATCGAAATTATTTCCACTCTTGTTCAACTATCGAGACATATTGAAGCGTGGAAAAATCTGTCTAAAGTACTGTGTCAACCTCTAAAGCCTTTTTGCAACTATATACCAAATTTCCACACTAAGGAAACCCTTTAAGTGAAGAATCATAACATTTTCATTGATTTAAGGTCGTTGTATGTTTGGGTTCAAAAATTGGAATTAACACAGGACTGATCCGGATGTATCGTCAAAGTTTGGAGGGTGTACATTTTTCGAAATCTCATTTTCTGTAATCACTGTAATCTCATCGCTGAACCCTGAACAATGCAGTTAAAAAATTTCAAAAGCTTTTGGTATATGTAGACTATAATGATGATTATGATCCACAAAAAAGGAGACCCTAGGACTGCGCCAACTACAGAGGCAGCAACATCGCCTATAAGATCCTATCTGCCGTAATATGTGAACGCCTGAAACCGTTTACCAATAACCTAATCGGCACTTATCATTTTGGTTTTAGACCCGGAAAGTCCACAACCGATCAAATGTTCAAACTTCGGCAGATCCTGGAAAAAAAACCCAACTAAATCGATACCCACCATCTATTTATCGATTTCAAAGCCGCATACGACAGCATTTATAGAGACGAACTATACAGAGCGATGTCTAGTTTTAGTATGCCGCCCAAACTTGTCGGTTTGTGTAGGATGACGATGGAGAATTCTCGTTGCTACATCGGGGTCGGAAACGAACGACACAGTTGATACCAAAAAAGGATTTAGACAAGGCGATGCGCTGTGATGTGACTTCTTCAATTTGATTCTTGAGAGGATTGTGCGAAATTCCCGAGGCAACACCAGAGGCACAATTTTCCAAAAATCGGTGCAACTACTAGCATACGCGGACAATATTGAAATCATTGGTAGGACTCAACGTGATGTCAAAGCCACGTTTAATTATATAGAGAAGGAATTGGCAAACATGTTTTTTGCCAATTCCTTCTAGTAAGACAAAGTATATGCTGTCAACGCGAAAGGACACACAACATCGACGAATTGCACATAACGTCACCATTGACAAATATAACTATGGGGTAGTACGGGACTTTATCTAACTCGGTTCTGCTATTAACTCGGACAACAACATCTCGTCAGAAATTAAACGAAGAATTACTCCTGCCAACCGCTGTTTCTTCGGGCTAAGAAGGAAATTCAGTAGTAAAGCCTTCACTCGAACTGCAAAGGAGATCCTATATAAAACCCTGATCATCCCAGTCCTGCTCTACGGCGCTGAAGCATCGACAGTCTCAAAAGCGGATGAAGAAATCCTAGGTCGAGGAAATTTCTTTGAAAAATATTTGGTCCCGTTTACATTGGCGGTCTATGAGGACAAAGATTCAACCAATAACTATACGACCTGTACAGCGACATGCCCTTAGTCAATGAAAAGCTCCGCATTGGACATTTAAGATGGCTGGGATGTGTAGAACGAATGGGCACCAATACTCCGGCTCGCAGATTCTTCGATTCCCACCCAGACATCGGACGCTGTAGAGGAAGACGTCGTCTTAAGTGTAGCGCACAAGTAGAAACTGACATCATACAACTGGAGGCAGTAAGCTAAGCACCGGGCTAATTGGAGAGGTATGTTGGTTGAGGTCCAGGTTCATTCTAAACTGTAGCGCCGCTTAAGTAAGTAAGTTCGCTTGGGTTTTAATTGTCAGCTCGTCAGTTTATTGTAAAGTATCAATGTGGTCTTCCTCTGGTTCGAATTCTTTTTTAAGTTCTATCAATTCTCGAAAACGAAGCTCAGCATCATGCGCTTCCAAGAGCTCATTATTATCACTTAACTTCATTCAGGTCTCTAACTTTAATCAGAAGTATCCCTAACCTCATCTTGAACACCCTCTGGCCATTATAGTCTCTAAACAGCATTGGTACCTACATACATCGTTACATGTAGGATGGCTTGATATTTGCTATTGCATCAGTAATTTTCGCCAAAACTCGCAAAAAGTGGGCTTATGGCTTCTAAGCATTTTGAAGTCTTAGTTCTGTGTCTTGCAGCAGAGTTCAACTTCTGTGCAAAAGCATTTACTAATGATGAATTCATCCAAACTTTTTTGTTTGCCTCTTAACGCACAGGAAGTTCATCCTTTAGTACAATTTTCAAAGCTTTGGTGTTTTGAGATTGATAGACAATATAGGGTGTAAACTACAGTTAAAATCACCCTTAGTTTTTCCACAAAATAAAAGGGTGAACCTATTTTTTGCTGGCTTGAACATTGATGCTCTTTTTTTTTTCTTGGAGAAAAATGCTAGTCTCTGGGTACTAACGAGCCTGTTGCGCCATAAATTTATTTTTGTTTAGACATAAAATCGGCTAGGTACTCGCTTCCAATGAAGCCCAGTTTCATCTGTGTATCTAGCGTTTTTTAAGATTTTTTGAAGAATCGCGTATAAGCACCGTGTATGTAGACCGAATTTCGGAAAAACTGAATGGCGTATCAGCGAAATCGCGTATGGGGGTGGGGTGGAGGGTTTCAGTGTACTTAAAAATATGCACCACTTTAACTTATACAACCAAACTAAATAATTTCTCCAATTTCTTAATAAATCACCAGACGTGTGTCATTCAACTAAATAAAATTAAACACCAATCCCAAAAATTTAGTTTCGCAAGCACTTTTGTCAAAACTAGCCACAGTGCGAAGCGACATTGTCAGCTGTCGTATCTCAAAGTCATGTGACATCGAATTGTGCCTGCCCTACCGAATCCAGCACATAAACATACATCTCATCACACTACAAAAGCCTGCAACAAATCAGTTCTGTTGTTCATGTTTTATGCATTAAAATGTGGGATGTAATGAGACAATGCCCCAAGGTAATACTTAACAAAAGCTTCAAAAGTCTAGCGCTTGTTGTTTATGGAATTCCTCTTAAATGAAACACCTTTGTGGTCGCATACATTTCGCCGAATAATAAAACAACCGAAACGGTTTGCCTTTATTTGCGTCTCATTCAGTCGAAGCCTATTTGTGGCAACAAACCGTAAACCAATACGAAAGATCACATCAACAAAAAACAAGAAAAGTGCCACGTAAGATACTTTTGCTTTTAGCACATTGTTTGAGGAGATATTAAGCCTCAAGGTTCGTGCATGTCTGAGCTCATCTCTGGAGATTGATGCTTTTATTACCATTTCGAGGAAAATACATTTTTACACGCGAAGGGGTCTTCAGTAAATTTATCAAACTTAAGCGAAGAGCCTAAGAATCTTTGAACGACAATATATACAATCTCAACAGCAAATAGTAAGTTTGGTCCATGTGTAAAGTCAAGTATTGAAAAAAATTCAAAAATACTCCTAATGGTGACTTTGTAAGTGAGTATAAATTTTGTTTATTAATGGATCAATGAACCTCAACATTTGAGTGGTAACGCGTTGTTATACAATTAGGGTCTTGGGTGTGAATGTAAATATATTTTGAGAGGGGTTATATCAAATGTAAACAATGATTGGGCTGAAGATAATGAAAAGGCATTCACTAATGACCTTGAATTGCATGAAAGAAGTGGTCTTCACGTTTAGGAATATCTTCCAACGTCTTCGACTTCGCAAAGCGACTTCGTAGATGCGCTCATCCAATATCATTGATGTACACACATTCGGAAGGGCAAACCTCGATTCGGATAATTTTGTGACCACCCAACGAGAAGAAGGTACGAATGGTGCAAAAAAAAAAACTTATCGTTGGTCGCCTAAGTGAACCGAAGATTGCCAGGGTCTACAATCAACAAGTGTGTGAGATACTCCCCGCTGTGCCCACATCCCCAAATATCAACAACCAGTCGATAGTGTATTGCAATATCACCAAGGAAGTGGGCGAAACCACAGCTAGCCTAGAAAAGATGTCCGTAGTACGATAGTACAGGCAGTCCACCGGGAAGGTATTTGTTTTTGACGCCATTTTGGTAAACATTAGTCTTGACAGTTCATATTTGGCAGTCGTGAAGTAGACACGTGGCATATTTATTATGTGAAAATATTCGATAAACCAACGTGTTTTAATCATTAAAACATTTTATCAAAATTTTTTATCGAAATCAATCATCGATTACTGTGACGAGGAGAAAGTTATGTGAAATTTTTGGGGGAAACAACGTGCAAACAAAACGCACTATTTATCGTGTAGTGAATGATTTCTAAGAAAGAGGCTCTGTAGGTGATAGGCCCAAGCATGAACCACAACGTACTGCAAGATCGGCTGATCAAGAAAGTGTTCAAAACAATCCATCAACCTCGATTCGACGCCGTGCTCGGGAGCTTGGTCTTCAAGGAACAACTTTGGCCACAATTTTGCACAAGGATTTGCATTTGTTTCCATTTAAGAATTAGTTGACACAAGAGCTTGTTCCACAAGACCATCTACGCCGCCGTACATATGCTAATAGGATGTTACAGCTAGCCCATGACAACCCCGATTTTCATGAAGAAATCATATAATGAGTGACGAGGCACATTCTCATTTGAATTGATATGTGAATAAACAGAATAGTCGGTTTTGGGCAATGAAAAACCTTTGCATCCATTCAAAGTTACAGTCTGGTGTGCAATTTGGGGAATCATTGGACCTTAATTCTTTGGAAATTTAAACGGCGTAACGGTAGCTGTGAATGGGGAGCGGTATCGTGATATGATTGAAAACTTTTTAACGCCACAACTGCATGCTTTGGGCTTGATTAACATGTGGTATCAACAAGATGATGCCACATCGCATGTGAATAAGCAGAATAGTCGGTTCTGGCCAATGGAAAACCCTCAAATTATTCATCAGTCACCTTTGCATCCATTCAAAGTTACAGTCTGGTGTGCAATTTGTGGAATCATTGGACCTTAATTCTTTGAAAATTAACACGGCGTAACAGTAACTGTGAATGGGGAGCGGTATCGTGATATGATTGAAAACTTTTTCACGCCACAACTGCATGCCTTGGGCTTGATTTACATGTGGTATCAACAAGACGGTGCCACATCGCATACAGCCAGGATTAGAATGGAATTACTGCGAGACCTCTTTCCACAAACACGTTATTTCAAGAAATGGTGATGTTGATTGGCATCCATGGTCGCCTGATTTGACTGCTCCGGACTTTTTTTTGTGAGGATATCTGAAAAAGCAAGGTTTATGCAAACAAACCAGAAATCCTTGAACAACTCAAACAATATATTCGTGATAAAATTAAAGAAATACCGCGTGAAATGTGTGAGAATGTAATGGAAAATGTGCTCAAAAGGGCTCGCATTTGTGAGACTAACAGAGGCGGACATTTACCTGATATTGTATACCATACATAATTGCCGACATTAAAAAAAATCTTTATCAATATAAGATCCATTCGCTTTCATTTAATCAAAAATTTTAAACAAACAAAGTAGTAGTATGAACACCCTGTATTTGCACGTAGTAAAATGAGATGACCGTTAGAATTAACATTTCCAAAATGAACACCCTGTATTTGCACGTAGCAAAATGAGATGACCGTTAGAATTAACATTTCCAAAATGTTTGCATGGTTCTATAGACGAAATCTACGTTCAACAATATTGTCGATGTGTTTTCTGAAATATTTTTGAATTTCTTTAATTTAGTATCAAAATTTGTTTTTTTTTTGTATGCACCCCAAAAATTGGGCGTGGCTCATAAATTCATTTCGATGAAATGTAGACAATGACTATCAGCTGGTTCCAGAAATCAAGTGAAATGAAAATTAAATTACTTTTGTAAATCGAGTGAATTTGTTTTTGGAGTTCCACATTCCGACCGATTTCATAACTTTGAAAAGTTTTCGAAATCACTCGGTGAAATTAAAGACAGCTGATACCTATCTGTCATATGCGACATTGCGATTCTTTTTTTAATTTTGATAAATTTTTTCGTTTAAAAATTTCTGCTTCTATTTGAAGATTTAGAAAATATTGATAACACTCGGTCTTAAGCATTGAAAAACTAAACTATGGAGAGGAAAATATAAGCGAACACTAAAAGATATCTCCAATCCTTTACAAATTGTAGATTCTGGGTAAGTAAAACAGATAAATTTAAAAACAAAATTAATAATTTTTATATCATTTAGATTTATATCCTTTAGATTTATTCTTATAGAAGTAAAAGAAGTTGCGGCTTTTTTTATAAATAAAATCATTGGAGAGTTGGTGTCAAAACAAAGCTTGTGGATTTTAGAACACGAATATCCATAAATAATAATTTTATTTTGAATTATAGTTTTTGCAGAAAATAACTTTTTATTTTTTACTGATCAAGATTTTATGAAGTGATTATTACCATTCCACCTAACTGAGACGGAATTTTCCAATAATTCATATAAAAAGCTATGGTGGTGATATTTCAATTCCATTGTGTGTTGTGATCCAATGAAATTGTCCAATGATAGCTATAAATGGGCCCTAAACATGCTTTCCAAATATTGCTGCAAACTGTTGCGACACATCTGAACCCGCATAATCGATTCCTCGTGTGTTGTAGTCAGCCGCAGTTTAGCATTTCCTTGCCAAAGGAAGCTTTCAGAGATCAATTGGAAAAGATTCTGATGCGGCTTTGGACCGTAGCACTATGTGAAAGATATTGAAAAAAGTTATCAATGTTTTGAAGAGTAAATTTTGTTCAAGATGTATCAAATTTCAATGCATTTCCATCAATGATATGTTAAATATTTTCGTTATTTTAAGTTATATAACGGGTGATCCAAGTAGAGATACTTTTTTCAATAGCCTTTTTTGACAGATCACGTGTAAGTCGTGTCATGCTGTCATGTTATTTTTGTTTAGTATTGTTTGGCATTTCATAATGGAAAGACTTACGCGTGAACAACGTTTACAAATTGTTCAACTTTATTATGAAAATTCACGTTCTGTGAGGAATGTGTTTCGTGCACTTCGCTCAACTTATGGTCAACATAATCGGCCTACTGAGCGTACTATTCGCAACACCATCACCTATTTTGAGACCCAGCATTCATTATTGGATAATATTCGACCGAATAGACCACGTCCACCACGCTGTGAAGAAAATATAGCGGCCGTAGCTGAGAGTGTACACGAAGACCGTAGAGAGTCGATACGGCGCCGTTCGCAGCAACTCGGACTGACGTATGGAACGACTTGGCGAATTTTACGTCAAGATCTTAAATTGAAAGCGTACAAAATACAGCTTGTACAACAACTGAAGCCGCTCGACCTTTCCAAGCGACATCGCTTCGCTCTATGGGCTCTTGAAAAGTTCCAAGAAGATCCGACGTTTTCGAGGCAAATTTTATTTAGCGATGAGGCCCATTTCTGGCTCAATGGGTATGTAAACAAACAAAATTGCCGCATTTGGGACGAAGAGCAACCTGAAGAGATTGAAGAACTGCCACTTCATCCAGACAAAAACAACGGTTTGGTGTGGTTTGTGGGCCGGTGGAATCATCGGTCCATATTTCTTTAAAAATTATGCCGGTGCGAACGTAACCGTCAATGGCGACCGTTATCGTGCCATGATAACTGACTATTCGATGCCTGAAATTGAAGCTCGTGATCTCGGCGACATTTGGTTTCAGCAAGACGGCGCCACTTCCCACACATCGCATCAATCACATTTCGGTGAGCACATAATTTCACGTTTTGGGCCGGTCGATTGGCCACCAAGATCGTGTGATATCACACCGTTAGACTTGTTCCTGTGGGGATATGTAAAGTCAAAAGCTTATGCCGACAAACCCGCTTCGATTCAGGCCTTGGAGGAAAACATCACGCGTGTCATTCGCCAGTTACCAGTCGAAATGCTCGAACGAGTGATCGAAAATTGGACTCAACGGATGGACCATCTGCGACGTAGCAACGGCCAACATTTGATAGACATAATCTTCAAAAAAAAATGCCAAAGAATGTTCTTTCAAATGATAACAATCATTCTCCATTACATTTGAATTTTCTGTGTTTTTTTCTTTAAAAAAGTAGGGAACCTCGAAATGGATCATCCTTTAGTTTCAAAATCTAAGACGGACGTGAAAAGTTCCCTCCGCTTTATCTTACGTTCCAAATGAGTAATTAAAAAAAACCCTTTAAGATCCAAGTGGTAAAACTATATAGCAAATCTGGTATTGGTGGCGAATTGCTGACATCGTCTTTAATCTTACCTAACCTAGAAAAAGCAAAACAAAAGCATCGGTGTTTCTCAAATCAACTTACAAAATTGCGAGTATACAAAATCTATTGAAGAACCCAATCACCATAGAGATGATAAATTTGACAATTCTGTTTGTTCTGTTTAAACATTCATTGAATGCTTTTGTTTGCTCTTAATAAAACCATCTGCCAAATAGTTTGCAAACGTCTAAGCCTGCAGATTACCGGATGCTTTAAGTTGTTTGCTATTTTTAATTGATGTGCAAGATCTCACTTGAGGTTTTATAAGCAAATAAACATACATACATATTGATATTTACTTTACTACAATTGTGCCTCAATATGTCCCCAGATCTTTATGAGAAGCAAACGGTTCAAAGCTTAAGATTTTTTATACACATTGTCGGATACAGATAAAACAGATGCCAATTAGCGGGCTTACTGCTTTCAAGCATATGTACATACACTCGATGAGTTTAAGTTGCTACTATTCACACCATAAGTGTCCTCATGAGCGGTAGCCTTCATTAACCAAAAGGTTACATTGTCTAGCCTGACTAAATGCGTATTCATCATGAGTCCATTCATAGATTTAATGGAGGGGAATTTGTAGGGATGCATTTTGTTAGATAGGTACGAGATCCTTGACAATACCGTGGTGGGAGATTTTAACGCAAAGGTAAGAAAAGCAGTTGGAAAACATAACCTACACGATATAACGTCTGGTAATGGAATTAGACTTCGCTACGGAATGAAATGCTACTATAGCCAGCACACGGTTTCATCACCTCGATATCTATAAGGGCGGGCTCCAGATCAACGAAAGGCCAACCAATTTGATCACATTGTGATAGACAGGAGGCACGTATCCAGTATTTTGGATGTCCCAACATTCCGAGGAGCTAACATCGACTCGGACCACTATCTTGTTGCAGCCAAAGTAAAAATGCGGATATTCACCACGCCACAACAATCCAGAAATACTGTGAAAAAAATTTTATGTCGAAAGAATGCAATTGCCCCGTTGAGCCGTTCGCTCAACTCGTATCCCTTAAGCTATCGATTAACACCATAACACCAGCATCGAATGTCGAAGAACAATGGCAACGATGCCAACAAGGCACTAGATCAGAAGCAACTGATGTGCTAGGTTTCTCGCGCCCACCAGCAAGAAACCCCTGGTTTGATGAGGAATGCCGACAGAAGGAGGCCTACAAGGCTAAGCTGCAGGTGAAGACGAGAGCTGCCGTTGAGCTCTATAGGCAGAGAAGTAGGGAAGAACACCGGCTTTTCAGAAACAAGAAATAGAGTAAGAAAAGCGCGCGATCGAGGATATAGAGAGGTACCACTCCAGGAACGATGTTCGCAAGTCTTATCAAAGTGTAAAACGTCATAGCCAAGGATACAAGGCTCGAACAGATTCCTGTCGGGATGAACAAGGAAATATCGTAGTTGAGACACAGTCGATGCAGAGGATATAGAAGAACCACTTCTGCAGACTGTTAAACGGCGATGACGAACAGCATTCTGCTCTCAGGCAGAACGAACCATTCAATATTGGCAACAACAGCGAAAGCTGCCAACCACCCGCCCTGAGTGAAGTGAGGATAGCAATATCTAAGCTCAAGCTTAATAAGGCTGCCGGAAATGACGGCCTTCCCGCCGAGCTTTATAAAGCCGGCGGAGATGACGTGGTAAGTAACATCCACCAACTCATAAGCCAAATCTGGTCGGCAGAAAGTATGCCTAAAGAATGGAACCTCACATCGATTGCCCGAACCACAAAAAATTATCCCCTCTGGATTGCGCCAACTGCAGAGGCATAATTCTCCTCAGCATCGCCTACAAGAACCTATCTGTAGTAATATGTGAACGTTTACCAACAACCTGAATCAGTCCCTTATCAGTGTGGTTTTAGGCCAGGAAAAGTCCACAACCGATCAAATTTTCACACTTCGACAGATCCTGGAAAAAAACCAAGAAGTCCAAATCGATACCCACCACCTATTCATCGATTTCAAAGCCGCATTTGACAGCATTACACAGAGCCATACATAGGTTTGGTATACCGCCCAAACTCGCCCGTTTGTGTAGGATTACAATGGAGAACTCTAGCTGCTTCATCAGGGTCGGAAATGACCTTACCGACACATTCGATTCCAAAAAAGGATTTAAGCAAGGCGATGCACTGTCGTGAGAATTCTCCAATTTGATTCTTGATAGGATTGTGCAAGACTCCCGAGCCAACATCAGAGGCACAATTTTGCAAATATCGTTGCACTAGCATACGCCGACGATATTGACAACATTGGTAGGACTCAACGTGATGTCTTAGTAACATTTGCTAGTATAGAGAAGGTAGTGGCAAAAATGGGTTTAGCAGGAAATGAGGGCAAGACGAATTATATGCTGTCAACACGAAAGGACACACAACATCGACGAATTGGGCAGAAAGTCACCATTGACAGATATAACTTTGAGGTAGTACGCGATTTTGTCTATCTCGGCTCCGCTATTGACTATGACAACAACATCTCGTCAGAAATTAAACGAAGAATTACTCTTGCCAACCGCTGTTTCTTCGCGCTAAGAAGGCAATTTCGTAGTAAAGTTCTCACTCGAACTACTAAGGAGATCATATGTAAGACCCTGATCATCCCAGTCCTGCTCTACGGCGCTGAAGCATGGACCGTCTCAAAAGCGAATGAAGAAATTCTTGGTCGATTTGAGAGGAAAATTCTTCGAAAAATCATCGGCCCGTTTTCTTTGACGGGCTATGGAGACGAAGATTCAACCAAGAACTATACGAGCTGTAATGCGACATGCCCCTGGTCAGAAAACTCCGCATTTGGCATTTAAGATGGCTAGGAGATGTAGAACGAATGGAGACCAATACTCCGGCTAGCAGAGTCTTCGATTCCCAGTCAGACGTCAGACACAGTAGAGGATGACCTCGCCTTAAGTCGCGCGCACAAGTAGAAACCGACCTCAACCAACTTGAAGTGCGCAACTGGAGGCAGTTAGCTAAGGACCGGGCTTATTAGAGAGGCATACTGGTTGTGGCCCAGGTTCATTCCAGATTATAGTAAGTATAAATCTGACTTAGCCCCCCTCAAATGCTGAATTTTGGGCCGCTTGATTCAAAAAACGAATTAAAGACTTCCTATGGATTTTTTTATTTTCTGTATTTTTAATGAATTACGCTACGTGACTGTGAAATCTTAAATTATTTTAAGACTTTAAGTATCCACTACTTCTAAGCGCAAAAAATACAAAACACAGACGCGCTGATACATTTTTTAAGCGATGTAATTCAAAATAAGTGAATCCATAATGTTTGACTTTGGACTTAAAGAGCTACACGATCGACCTAATTTGTATTTAATTACGAAAATAAGTTTTAAAGAAGGCTAAGCACTTAGCTGCACACATTTTTGAGACAAAAAAAATCACATCTCTGGAATACAGTTAATATCAAGTTAATAAAACCGCCATTAGAGTATACCAGTAACCTTTTTCATACCTTTTTGTCTTACAACTTTTTTTTTTTTAAACATTCAACAATTTTTTTTCCGAAGCTTTTCGTTTCTTGTAGTCACTTGTTTACCCTTTGTACGTATCCAACGATTTTCAATCCGAAAACTTTTATTATCACTATTTCAACAGTCCATGCAAGAGAGTCCTTTTCCGATGTGCACTATATAGCAACAAACGATACGCAAAAACACGAGGTTGTTGAATCACCGCTTTAGCCTTGGAGATCTTACTATGACCCTAAAACTCCGCACAATATTATTTTTGTCGTGTTGACACCTTTGACTATTTGTCAGAACTGAAAACCTCCATTCGCACAGAACCTAACAATAACCACGTCGGTCCAAGCGAATAGTTTTTCACGACTCAGCAGATTTGTCTTCAGGTTTTATTTTCACAGTCGTATTCGTGAATGTCATTAGTAAAGCAGCCCAAAGGTAAATAAGAGTCGAAAAAATGCCAGATTTTGAAATCTCATCAAATTTATGAACTCGAAACTTTGTGTGCACTTCTGTAGAGAAAACAGACGAACAAAATTTGGTTACAACCTACAAGCCATAAGCCAAGATTCAAGTGACAAAGACGCCCGGATGAGTGGTGTAGTGTTGAAGGCAACCACTGTGACGGAGGTTAGGTTATGACATGCGAGGTGTATATTACTTCGATAAGGTAATTAGGCGTATTCACATTTGGATAAGGTGTTATGGATGCGCATGGTTTGATGTGTTCGAAGTAGATGCTTGCAGGAAAGCAGCAAGACCGTTTTTGTTGAATGAGCTTGAGACAATTAATTTGAGTGGATGATTCGTATTGTATCTATGTATCCTCTATACATTTCATGTTTCTGGTTATGACAGATATTCAAGTAAAACTTGATGAGACATCTTAATATGATTGCTATTAGTTGGAATATGGCTATATCTTCATGGTCGAAAAGTGGGTTACCATACCATGAGCCCGGTCAGATATACTGAGAATTCATCCGTCTCTAGTGACCTCACCGATGGTGGGAGGAATAAATCCACTTATTAATCGATTACCAGATTACTACAACTTATGTTGTAGTAATCTGGTAATCAAACATCAACATAATTTCTTAACGCGCTTCTTATCCGTTGAGTGTGTCTAACTGCAACCTTTCCATTCTTCTCAATCGTGGACACACTTCTTCCAACCATTTACGAGTGAAATCGTATTGGCATTCACGACCGTTTGAGAGTAGTACTTAGTCCTACTGTGACAGAAGGTCACCATTGACAGATTTAACTTTGAGATAGTACGGGAGTTTGTCTACCTAGGCTCCACTATTAAATCTGACAACAACATTTCGTCAGAAATTAAACGAAGAGTTACTCCTGCCAACCGCTTTTCTTCGGGCTAAGAAGGCAATTCAGGAGTAAAACCCTCACTCGAACAACTAAGGAGATCCTATATAAGATCCTGAACATCCCAGTCCTGCTCTACTGCGCTGAAGCATGGACCGTCTAAAAGGCGGATGAAGAAATCCTTGGTCAAGGAAAATTCTTCGAAAAATCTACGGTCCAGTTTGCGTTGACGGGATATGGGGACGAAGATTCAACCAAGAAGTATACGATCAGTACAGCGACATGCCCATAGTGAAAAAAAAACTCCGCGTTGGACGTTTAAGATGGCTAGGACATGTAGATCGAATGGAGATCAATACTCCGATTCGCAGAGTCTTCGATTCCAGTAGTAGAGGAAGACCTCGCCTTAAATGGCGTGCACAAGTAGAAACCAACGTCAACTAACTTTGAGTGCGCAACTAGAGGGAGTTAGCTTAGAACCGGGCTAATTGGAGAGGCATGTTGGTTGAGTACCAGGTTCATTCCAGAATTTATGTTGTATAGTGTTAGTCGGGATGTTAAGGGATACGCGTTGCGCGAAGGTCTTGGCCGTCTCGTCCGATTGCAGTCTTTCAACAATAAAATTTTCAAGAGTATTTCTGGTTTGTCGTGGCGTGATGGATATCCGCATTCTTGCCTTGGCTGCAACTGGATGCGTATCTCTTGTCTATCGCAATGTGATCAATTTGGTTGACCGTTGGTTGATCTGGAAACCGTCATGTCCCCTTATGGATATCGAGGTGAGGAAACCGTATGCTGGCTATAGTGGCATTTCGTTCCGAAGCGAAGTCAATTAGCTTAAGTCCGATGCCAGACGTGTTGTCTTGCAGGCTATGTTTTTCGACAATACTGCTAAAGATGTCTTCGCTAAAATCTCCCAGCACGGTTTTAACATCGTACTTCGCTTGTCGCTCATAGGTTTTGTCAAGGAGCTCATAGAAGCAGTCCTTAGCTATATCATCTTTTTCCTGCATTGGGGCGTGAGCGCATATAAGGCATATGTTGGCGAATTCGGCCTCGATGCGGATTATTACAATGCGTTCGCTAATGTCTTGGAAACAAAAAATTCTTGCCTAAGTCTGGCACTTATAACAAATCCGCATCCGAATAGATGTTGTTTCTGCTCACTACAGCACGGTCCGTAGTAGATGGCACAGTTTTTCATCCTCTTTTTGCCCGGTCCATCCCATTGAATCAGCCCTTTCCGAGGTTTTTTGGTATTTTTTGCATGGTTGGGTAGTTTTTAAATGGGTGGGTAGTTAACCCAAAGCACAACCACCAACCAGGAGGGTCAGTTCCAGCATATTAGATATCCCTAGGACATGGGGTCATTAGAATCCACTAAGGGATTGAGCGCTGCCATTGGTTTTGCGGTTCATCAGCCACCACCTCTGTTCAGGGGGTCTGGCTTACCATTGAAATTTCTGGACAACCTACTTTCCGAATATGTCGAAGCAGCTTGTATAGGTTCGTCTGGGACAAGGCCGGACATTCATTCCGTGTCATTCTCACCAGGCTGTTTATTGTGTTGCTGTTTTTCGTCTTTTGTTATCAACGCGCGCACTTATCGTTTAGCAAGTCAAACCCGGTTAGATGGTAACAATACCCGATGGTTACCATTTGGAGTTTAAAAATAAGCACTTGATGTGTAGTCAGAGTTACAACCACTGGGCATTGGCTCGTTCTCCGACACCCAACCATCAAGCTTACCCCTTACATAACTCGAATGGTCGCCATCCTAATTGCGTCTTTGGGTGCTCGGCCAACCTTCATGCCTGGTACCTAACTGGCTGGTACCTAAATGCCTGGTACCTAAATGCCTGGTACTTAAATTTAATGTACTTAAGACTAAGAAGTGCACTAAAATTAGGCATAGTCTTGAGAGATTTCTTGAACTAATCCTGGCGAGTGGTAAAAAAGAAAGCCTCTGCTGAAATTAAGCCCGACGTATACGCATTCTATTCACAGCCGTAACAACACCTAAATGATTTTTCACTGGTCCTCCTCCCGTGATGAACTGAAAAATCATCTGAGTAGTATTAATTGTCAAGAAAAGCTTATCTCAACTTAGCAGTCGGCATAAAACAAGAGGTCTCGCCATCGTGCAAGAAGTACACATGCACACATGAATGGTTGTGAGAAAGCTAGGACTTGGGTACTAATAATCGCCATGCTCCAAAGATTTGTATTTTATCTGTAAGCAAAAATTATTGGGGTGGTAAGCTCCGATGATCAGGGTGTTATCGCTAGCCATCGCGATCGCCCTTGTGAAGTGTCAGTGAATCACCCGAATAAGGAAATGCTATTGGCTTAGCCCTATCATATAGGACCTTGTTGCAATAATATGTTATGTACTCGGATTCCGGCGATGGGTACAATCCTAAACAGGCTCGAAGACACCGCCTCTCAAAACTTGTCAGTCGAGATGCCAAGATATCTTGCAATCTTCACTTTGTAACGCTAACGGTTGTCCATTCTGTCCAATTTCCAGTTTATACCCTATCCCATAGGGGTATATAAGTTTTGATACATCGTTTGCAACGTAGAGATAAAATTTTGCTAGATATATCTTGTACCATATCTGTGCATCCGTCTGTTTGTCCGTCCGAACTTCAATAGTTTTTTTGCTTTAAATGTTGAGCTAGAATAACGTTATTTGGTATACCTGGTCATTGTTGCTCCCAATAGTGCAATGAAAACATTTTTGAAATCTTCCCCTGGCATGCCCCCTTTTCAGAAAAACGCAGCCAAACGGTAAGGAATTTAAAAAAAAGTTTAATCAACATTTTTAGGGAATCTTAATGTTTATATATCGTCTATATAATGTTTTATGCCACGTCCACTTTTGGTTTTTTTTTTTGTAAAATTTCAAAATATATGAAAAAGAAACTTTCGGTGCAAGATCATTGTTTATGGTGAAAAAACATTTCGTGTATATGTAGATCACATTTTTATAGGCCTTTTTATACAACAACCAACCCCATAGCATTTGCAATAGCAGAACGTGTTTTTTTTTTATAAACCATAAAAGATTTAGATAAACTGTCTGAACAAGATGTGGTCATAAAGTCATTTAAATCTTCATTCAGTTTTTAGCCCCGCCCACTTTTTGGTATTCAACGATTCACACAGTGGATTGTAGCCTTCTGTTTTTCTATAACCGTTAGAAGCCACAAGCAATGGGGTCAAAATAGAATCGTTTCGGTTTTTTTGGAGATTGATCTTCAATTTCTAATCTTCGCAATTTTTCTTAGGCCCGGTTTTTCAGCGCTGAGTTGACTCTGAGTTAGCCCAGAGTTAGCTAACCTCGGAATAAATTTAATCCAGAGTTAGGAAAAAGTACAAATTTTTGCCGCAACAGGCTCATTAGTACCCATTGACGAGCTTTCTCACAACCAATCATATGTGCGTGTGTACTTCTTTGCACGAAGTACACAGTAAGCACCAAGTTCTTACTGTAAGTTACGTGAATGATTTTTGACGTCATATCACACTAACTCAACTCGAGGCTTACGCATATGATATATGTAGGGAGCGTTACGAAACACCACAAAAAAATGGACAAAATCCAAAAAAAAAAATTATCCATCTCCAAAGAAAAAATATTCATGGACAAAATCCCCAACGAAATTTTTTTTTTTTTGCCAAAATCTGCAAAAAATCCCCAAAATTCCAAGTCTTATTATTCGCTCTTTAGCAATGTGAATTCTGAATACACAAAAAAACATATGAGGTGGCTACAATCCACTGAAGGGATCGTTTTATACACCCATCCCATCCTTAAAATTAATATCCCAAAAATGTGGGCTTTATGGCGATTAAATTTTGAAAATGTCATTGTCACAACCTATTTTTCAGACAGTTTATCAAAATCTTGTATGGTTCGACCAAGCTGTGAAATAGTGTATACAAATGGTTTTTGTATGAAAACGCCTGTAAAAAAGGGGCGCGGGTTAAAATAATATATAGAAGAAATGTTTATATTACCATAGCCAATAATTTTGAAAGTTTTTTTCGAAATGTTTAAAATTTGATCGAAAAAAGTTTTTTTACTGAAAACGCCCTCAAAAAGTGGGTGTGGCAAAAATTATATATACCTATAATTATATTATAAATTATATAAATATATGAACAAATTATAGATATTTATGTTACCTACATATTTTGTTCAGACACTTTTTCAAAATTCCTTATTGGTTGGCCAAAAATAATGTTGGGGGTTTTGGAAATTTTTTACACTTGTTCGAACAGCACGTACAAGAGTCACATGTACCAAATTTCATTATCCTAGCTCAAAATTTAAGGCACAAAAACCGGTTACCTACAGACGGACGGACAGACAGACATGACTTAATCGACTCAGCTAGCGATTCTGTGTCGATCCATATGCTTTGAGGTATACCTAGCTGAATTATTTCTTATTTCGCTGTTTTGTATTTTTTGTATCGCTTGTGAATTTGTATTTTTTTTGTAATAATTAAAAATTGAAAATCGATTTTTTTAAACTTATTCGAAATTATTGGGAGATTTAAAGGTGCGTCACTTTTTGCACGTCAGTGTATATATAGGGTGGACCCTCCATCTAGTGGTTTCTTTTTAAATCATTGGTTATTTTAACAATGACAGCTTTTTCCCGCTCGAAATATTGACAGAAAGTAAATTATCATACCTCCGCAATGAGATCCAAATTTGTCTTTATTTTGGTTTTCAAAACGAAATAATAGCAAATTTGGTTTTATTGAGCTATGTAAACCGAACTATTGCCAACAAATTTATGGAAATGACGCCAAATTATTCCAAAGGTTATCATTAATTAGTACAATCGATTCGAATTTAAAAAAAAATTAATTGCATACATACATACAGCAGGGGTTTGCATGGGCATTCATCTTGGCATGCACACAAACTTGCATCCGACTGCAAGTATTCAAAGTATGAACTCCCTGCTTGGGCTCACTGTTAGTTTTGTGATGGGTGCGTGATATGGGCATAAAAAATACTGGATAGTATTTGGAAAATCATCTAATTGGTGGAACTCAATATTTGTGGCCAAAAATACAAAATAAAAATATAACATAACTTCGCCTAACCTCGAAATGAACATGAATAGAATCCAATTATTCAATGGAGAGAATTACGCATCATGGGAACCCCAAATGGAAGCAGTGCTACACAAAGCACAACTAATTGGTTATATCGATTTGAAGATTAGAGGACCAACGACTGCTGGAACAGACTAGCAGAGTTGGGATGAAAAGGACATGAATGCAAAAGCCGAACTGATTCTAGCATTGAATTTGGAACCCAGTATAATCGCTCTTGTAAGGGATAAGAATTCCTGTTTTATGCCGACCCCGAACGGCGAGTTTGCGATAAGCTTTTCTTGACAATTGATACTACTCGGATGATTTGTCAGATCATCACGAGAGGAGGGCCAGTGAAAAATCATTTAGGTGTTGCTACGGCTGGGAATCGAACCCAGACCTTCTTCGCGGTAATTCATCGCACTAACCATCACGCGACTGAACCCGTCTCCAGAGTTAAGGCTGAACTATAATAGAAGATGGTTGCGGACGACCACTTCTGTAACTGTAACATGTAATTGTACGACCATAATAGCCGTTCGCTTCGATCGGTTCAATTTTGCCTTTGCTTTCTTTTGTTTTTTCATACGAAAATTTGACATTTCACTTCAACAGCTTCGTACATTGAAGTTTGTAAGTTCATAAGCAACGACTTTTTTGTCAAAACGAGTTCCACTCTGACAATCGCTTCCGTTCACAAAAGTCTTATATGGGAAACTAAAATAATTTTCAGTACTGAAGAAAACTTAACGTAGAATTTTGACATTAGAATCCGATTGCTTCCGACTATTGTGGTTCAGCCTATAAATCATGAAGCAGTTTTTCAGTGCGGGATTAAATTTGATTCCGAGTGTGGTGATTTGATTTGGTAGCACTCATGACTTATCGATTTTGGTGTAAAAAAGTTATCGAAATTTATAGAATCTGAAACAGCATCAGCTGTTTGGTTTATTTT
The DNA here is from genome assembly GCA_949824845.1 of Rhingia rostrata. NCBI lineage: Eukaryota > Metazoa > Arthropoda > Insecta > Diptera > Syrphidae > Rhingia > Rhingia rostrata. The sequence goes on from OX463756.1 coordinate 42,784,619, forward strand.
TTCCCCAAACAAATGAAAATGCTTTTGTCGCGATCTTACAAGCCTTTTTCTATTTAAAACAGTCCAACTAAATATCGGGTTTTTCAACAGGGATGCTACAAAAGCTGAGCGACAGGGACAGCAAACGACGCCATATTTCTTGCCGCTCTTTTGACATTTCTCTTCAGTAAGGTTTGCCATTTCATGATGGAAAGATATACGATCCAACAATGAGTCGAAATTACTAAAATTTACAACCGAAATTCGGAGTCAGTGGCCTCAACGTTATAATCGTCCTAGCAGATCAACAATTGAGAGTCTAGTGGGCAAATTTAAATCCACAGGCACTGTACAAAATGTTCCCGAGCCAGTGAGACAAAGAAGTGCCTGTAGTGTCGAGAATATTGCTGCCGCTGAGGCTTCAGTTGAGGAAAGCCCAAATGTGTCTCTCACACATCGTTCTCAAGCATTGGGCATCTATGTGACGTCGTTGTGGCGAATTTTGCGAAAAGATCTTGGCGTACATACTTACAAGATTAAATTGACGCAAGAACTGAAACCGCTTGACCTCCAGAAGCGTCGTATGTTCGTGGATTGGGCTGAGCAACAACTTGAAAATGATTCGGATTTTCATCGAAAAATCATCTTCAGCGATGATTCTCATTTATGGCTGAATGGCTTCGTCAATCAACAAAATATGCGGTATTGGTCGGCCAGCAATCCACACGTACTCCATGAGTCATCATTGCATCCCGATAAAATTACGGTTTGGTGTGTTATGGGCCGGCGGCGTCATTGGGCCGTACTTCTTCTGTGATAATCAAGACCCGCACGTTACTGTGAATGGGAATCGCTACCGTTCAATGATAACCGAATATTTTTGGTCCCAATTGGATGAAACGGACTTGGAGGACATGTGGTTCCAACAGGACGGCGCCACAAGCAATCACAATCAATTTATTGGAAACCAAGTTTGGAGAACGTGTTATCTCACGATATCCAGTCGCTTGGCGCCTCGGTCGTGCGATTTGACGCCGTTAGACTGTTTCCCGTTGGGCTACGTCAAGTCTATGGTCTATGACAACAAGTCAGCGACGATAGATGAACTTCGTACGAATATTGAACGTGAAATTGCAGCAGTATCGGCCGATTTATGCTTGAAAACCGTCGAAAATTGGGTTCAGCTTCTGGACTTCTGCAAGCGTGCCCGTGGTGGCCATGCAAAAGAAATCCAGTTTTTTACATAATGGCATTGAACGTACTTTCACAGAAAAAAAGATTTTCATTGTTACCCAAAACCGTTTTTGTTTTATTTAAAAAAACTTTTGTAGCGCTCTTATTGAAAAACCCTTTATTTAAAACAGTTTATCGCATATGTACAGGGTGTTCACGGGAAAGGTTTATTACTTTGTTTATAATTTTTGATTAGATGAAAGAGAATGGATCTTATATTGATAAAGATTTTATTTAATGTCGGCAATTATGTATGGAATACAATATTTGGTAAATGTCCGCCTCTGTTAGTCTCTCTGTTAGTCTAGCCCTTTTGATCAAATTTTTCATTACATTCTCACACATTTCACGCGGTATTTCTTTAATTTCATCACGAATATTTTGTTTGAGTTGTTCAAGCGTTTCTGGTTTGTTTGCATAAGCCTTGCTTTTCAGATATCTTCACAAAAAGAAGTCCGGAGCAGTCAAATCAGGCGACCGTGGAGGCCAATCAACATCACCATTTCTTGAAATAACTTGTGGTGGAGAGACCTCTTCTCGCAGCAATTGCATTGTAATCCTGGCTGTAGGCGACATGGTAATCAAGCCCAAAGCATGCAGTTGTGGCGTTACAACGTGTTCAATCACATCACGATATCGCTCCCCATTCACAGCTACCGTTATGCCGTTTTCATTTTCAAAGAAGTAAGGTCCAATGATTCCTCCTGACCAAATCGCACACCAGACTGTAACTTTAAATGGATGCAAAGGTGACTGATGAATAATTTGAGGGTTTTCCATTGCCAAGAACCTACTATTCTGTTTATTCATACATCAATTCAAATGAAAATGTGCCTCGTCACTCATTATGATTTTTCATGAAAATCGGGGTTGTCATGGGCTAGCTGTAACATCCTATTGGCATATGTACAGCGGCGTAAATGGAAAAAGCTCTTGTGTCAACTGAATCTAAAGTGGCAACAAATAGCAAATCCTTGTGCAAAATTGTGGCCAAAGTTCTCCTTTGAAGACCAAGCTCCTGAGCACGGCGGCGTCGAATCGAGGTTGATGGATTGTTTTGAACACTTTCTTGATCAGCAGTAATGTTTTCAGCCGATCTAGCAGTACGTTGTGGTTCATGCTTGGGCCTATCACCTACAGAGCCTCTTTCTTAGAAATCATTCACTACACGATAAATAGTGCGTTTTGTTTGCACGTTGTTTCCCCCAAAAATTTCACATAACTTTCTCCTCGTCACAGTAATCGATGATTGATTTTGATAAAAATTTTTGATAAAATATTTTAACGATTAAAACACGTTGGCTTATCGAATATTTTTCCATAATAAATTCGCCACGTGTCTACTTCACGACTGCCAAATATGAACTGTCAAGACTAATGTTTACCAAAAGGCGTCAAAACAAATTAATATACTTTCCCGGTGGACATCCTGTATTTAGTTTCTAAAAAATTTATAAAATGTCAACACAAATGGAATTGAAAATAATTTTTTGTTTGGTATTTTATCATCTGTCAAAAACATATGACCATTTAATCCCGGCGTTAACTAACCAAATATGCTGGGATAACTCGAAGTCAAATCTGGATTTAAAATGAGTGAAAAACTACTTTATCGAGTTAACTCGAGTTTAATTCCTAAGCTAGGATGAACTCGCACTGAAAAACTGGGCCTGAATGTGATCAAAGTCACGCTACAAATGTTGATGACCTCGATTTTCGGACCGGATCTATACGCCACTAGGTTATCTGCGTACGCTAAAGCGTGTCTGAAAGAAATTTCAAGATCACTTGTATCAAGGTTTGACAACATCTTCCCTATAAGCATTTCATAAATCATATACAGCATAAATTTACGCATGCCCAGTCTGGTAAGCTTATAAAAAAGCCCCTATAACCATACCATATCCAAGGCATTCTCAAAGTCAACCAGAGATGTCACTGTGCATTGTTTTTTTGGATGCCATTGAAAGCCGGAAAAATTATATTTTACTCAAACCGCTTAAACAGAGCTCCATTTACTATCTTTTAGAATAGAATAGAATGCTTACATTACAGAAGGCTTATTTACCAGAGGTTATCAGATTTTGTTTTAGATTTTGAAGTATATACACCGGCACCGGCAAATGTGCATTATTCAGGATCCCCTCCGATGCCAACCAGATCCGAAACGACCAAGGACAATGACTTACGACTATCCACTCGTAATCCATTGAGTGCTACTAAAAAAAATGTCCCAACACGATGCCAATGCTTCCCAATACTTTAAATTAAAACGTTTTATTTGATGATCATCAACAATATTTAATTATTTTCAATCTTCTATTTTATTTAAAATTATCAAGTTCACGGACTTGAATTTTACACAAAAATTTAATAACAAATATTCAGGGGTTACAAAAATTTACTTTTATCCAAATAATGATCTTTGGGTAGTTTTTCTTGTTCAATTGCTGCAGCTTCTGTTATGCACTCCACAATAGACCTTCCATTTTCCACAGCAGTGGTGAGCCCCTTTCGTACAGCTTCTGTGGTAATTGTTTGCAGATTTTCTGCCAAACCCATAGCCGCAAATACTCTGATAAAAATAGTCGTACAATCCTTGGCTGTAAAAAGAAGAAATTAGCGACCCTCATGCGTCTACATCTTCATCCACATACCGTAATCTCCAAATTCACCAGTTTGATAGTCACATGGCATTAGATAGTGATAATGTGGCCAATAGCTCTTGGTGATCAAGAAAATCATATTTGAATCGGATGGCTTGAAATTTTTACTCAAGCCCCAGATAAAGTGTGCGGAGTTAATCAGCCAGCAAGTATTGAGCACAATCAAGTATCGCAGGGAGAAGGTGACGAAAACTGCCGCGGGAATACTATCACCCCAATACTCAAGAGGTGCATTGATAGGTAATAAGACATGGAGGATGAAGTAGAGAATCCAATAGAATCTAAGGAGAATAAACTTTGTCATACGTCATGTATTACGTGAACCCTTTGAACCCACCTCTTTTGGAACATCACCACTTTGTCACTCTCCAAATCTGACATGTCAATCTGTGCCAAAAGCCTCTCTTGTGTGGGTGTGTAGCTTTCGATTTGTGCTCGTACCTGGGCTGAGAAAAAATCCTTTGAACTGTAAAACGGATCATCGATTGTGCGGATTTTCTGATGATGTAGGCGATGGACACGAACCCAATTGTAGATTGGACCCTTAAAAAAAAAAAAATGGTTACATTATATGGAAGTAATGGTTTTTGTATGTGATGATTGGTTTGGTTCATGTCGTTGCTATTAAGTTGCTACTTATCTAAATTCTTTCGTTGGGTTCGAGTGTGTGTGGTTTGTGTAGGAGATTTAGTATATTGCGCGGCAGGTTTCAACATAAACTATTGAGTTTCGATAGCACTGCTGGAAATATTTTCGATAAAAATTTTATAAACTGTAGCGTTTCGCAAATGATATCGGAAGCGTTATTCTCTTCTGAAAATAAAATCAAGCGAAATTCCTTTCCGAGAATTGTGAAAGCGGACGTTTTGACAGTTCTCAGTTGCTTGCGATATAATCGCCATAACAGTCGATGCTTAGAATATGGAAGAACATCTTCTGCGGACCATGAAACGGCGATGACAGAGAAATCTACCGACCTATCAATATCTACACTTAAGCTCGACAACGCTACCAGAATTTACGGTCTTTTTGCAGCGATATAAAATAATCGGTGGATATATTTATGCAAGGAATATAAATTCATTAGCAAAAGTTGGTCGAGTGAACGTGTACCTGAAAAAATATAAGTCCAACATCGTTTACAAGGTTCTATCTGACTTAATATGTAAATTCATCCCAGTCCTGCTCCGAAGCATTTACCGTCTCCAGAGCGGATGAAGAAATTCTTGGTCGATTCGAGAGGAAAATTCTTCGAAAAATCTTCGGTCCCGTTTGCGCTGACGGGCTATGGGGACGAAGATTCAACCAAGAACTATACGAGCTGTACAGCGACATGCCCCTGGTCAGAAAACTCCGCATTTGACATTTAAGATGGCTAGGACATGTAGAACGAATGGATACCAATACTCGCAGTGTTTTCGATTCCCAGCCAGACGTCAGACGTAGTAGTGGCGCACACAGGTGGCGCGCACAAGTAAATAGAAACCGACCTCAACCAACATGGAGCGCGCAATTTGAGGAAGTTAGCTAAGGATCGTGCTAATTGGAGAAGCATATTAGTTCAGCCCCAGGTTCATTCCGGACTGTAGCGCCAACTTAAGTAAGTATGTAAATTCCTACAATCGTGTTACAACTGTCTGATCGGTCCTTAGCACAGCAGTTTAAATCAGAGAAAATTCAGGATTGATCAAATCGTCACACTTCGGATCATCCGATCCTCCATAAAGCTGTCCAACTACTAGCATATGCTGATGATATATATCTTTGGTCGGACTCAACGTGGTTTCACTGCCACGTTTACTAGTATAGAGAAGCAAACTGTGGCTTAACAGTATATGAGGGTATGACCTGTTTTATGTTGCCAACATGAAAGGACAAATTACATCAAAGAATTGGATAAAATCTCCCTACTACAGCTGCAATATTTTGGTACTAATGAAATTTGTTTAGCATAGCCCCCTGTTAGGTTAAGTTGTAGTGGCTGCACACGATGCGCGTGCACACTTAGACTATAACGGGGTCCGTTGTGGTACCACGTGGATCCGTCGATTGTCAAGAAAAACTTATCTGAATAAAGCCAACGGCATAAAACAGGAGGTCCCACCCATGAACGATTGTGAGAAATCGAGGACTTGAGTACTAAAGAGCCCGTTTCGCCAAAAAAAATTGTATTTAGCATATAAGCGTGCTCACCCTATATGAATCATCGGGATGGCAATTCTTGAAGAACAGGGTGTAGTCGCTAGCCATCGCGATCCCTACATTCGTTCGCCTAATTGAACCATTCAGAGCTAACTATGTAGTGTAGGAGGTTTCGAAGCAACCAATAGCCTCGGAAAGGACTTTTTTTTATTGTTGACGACATGGCTAAACGAAAAAAGGACAACGGCGTTCGTATCTGCACCTGGAATGTGAGAACATTAAACAGGAGAGGTGCAAGCGAACAACTAGCGGAAGCCCTAAACTGCTACAAAGCAGACATTACTGCCATCCAGGAAATACAATGGGATGGACGGGCAAAAAGAGGATGTAAAACTGTGACATCTACTACGGACCGTGTTATAGTGAGCAGAAACAGCGACTATTCGGATGCGGATTTGTTATAAGTGCCAGACTTAGGCAAGAAATCTTATGTTTCCAAGACATTAGCAAACGCATTGTACCGATCCGCATCAAGGCCAATTTCGCCAACATTAGTCTTATATGCGCTCACGCCCCAACGGAGGGAAAAGATGATATAGCTAAGGACTGCTTCTATGAGGTCCTTGACAAAACCTATGAGCGACTACCGAAGTAGGATGTTAAAATCGTGGAATGCGGATATCCGCAGCAAGAAACCCCTGGTTTGATGAGGAATGCCGAGAAATGCTCGCAGCCAAGAACGAGGCATACAAAGCTAAGCTGCAGGTGAAGACGAGAGCTGCCGTTGAGCTCTATAGGCAGAGAAGAAGGGAAGAACACCGGCTTTTCAGAAAGAAGAAAAAAAGCAAGAAAAGCGCGAAATCGAGTATATATAGAGGTGCCACTCCAGGAACAATGTTCGCAAGTTTTACCAAAGTGTAAAACGTCAAAGCTAAGGATACAAGGCTCGAACAGAATCCTGTCGAGATGAAGAAGGATATATCGTAGTTGAGACACAGTCGATGCTGAGGATATGGAAGAACCACTTCCGCAGACTGTGATGACAGACGGCGATGCAGAACAACATTCCGCTGTCAGGCAGAACGAACCATTCAATATTGGGAACGACAGCGAAAGCTGCCAAAGCTGAGTGAAGAGAGGATAGCAATATCTAAACTAAAGTTTAATAAGGCTGCCGGAAACGACGGCCTTCCCGCCGAGCTTTATAAAGCCGGCGGAGATGACTTGGTAAGTAACATCCACCAACTCATAAGCCGAATCTGGTCGGAAGAAAGTATGCCTGAAGAATGGAAACTCACATCGATTGCCCGATCCACACAAAAGGAGACCCTCCGAACTGCGCCAACTACAAAGGCATAAGTCCCCTCAACATCGCCTACAAGACCCTATCTGCCGTAATATGTGAACCCCTGAAACCGTTTACCAACAACCTGATCGGCCCTTATCAGTGTGGTTTTAGGCAAGGAAAGTCCACAACCGATCAAATCTTCACACTTCGGCAGATCCTGGAAAAAACCCAAGAAGTCCAAATCGATACCCACCACCTATTCATCGATTCAAAGCCGCAGACGACAGCATTTATAGAGACGAACTATACAGAGCCATGTCTAGTTTTGGTATACCGTCCAAACTCGTCCGTTTGTGTAGGATGACGATGGAGAATTCTCGCTGCACCATCAGGGTCGGAAACGACCTCACTGACACATTCGATACCAAAAAAGGATTTAGGCAAGGCGATAAGCTGTCATGCGACTTCTTCAATCTGATTCTTGAGAGGATTGTGCAAAACTCACGAGCCAACACCAGAGGCACAATTTTCCAAAAATCTGTACAACTACTACCATAAGCCGACGATATTGACATCATTGGTAGGATCCAACGTGATGTCATAGCCACGTTTGCTAGTATAGAGAAGGAAGCGGCAAAAATGGGCTTAGCAGTAAAATAGGGTAAGACGAAGTATATGCTGTCAACACGAAAGGACACACAACATCGATGAATTGGACAGAACGTCACCATTGACAGATGTATCTTTTAGGTAGTACGGGACTTTATCTATCTCGGTTCCGCTATTAACTCTGACAACAACATCTCGTCAGATATTAAACGAAGAATTACTCTTGCCAACCGCTGTTTCTTCGGGCTAAGAAGGCTATTCAGTAGTAAAGCCCTCACTGCAACTACTAAGAAAGAGACCCTGATCTACCCAGTCCTGCTCTACGGCGCTGAAGCATGGACCGTCTCAAAAGCGGATGAAGAAATCCTTGGTCGATTTGAGAGGAAAATTCTTCGAAAAATCTTCGGTCCCGTTTGCGTTGACGGGCTATGGAGACGAAGATTTAACCAAGAACTATACGAGCTGTACAGCGACATGCCCCTGGTCAAAAAACTCCGCATTGGACGTTTAAGATGGCTAGGACATGTAGAACGAATGGACACCAATACTCCGGCTCGCAGAGTCTTCGATTCCCGGCCAGACGTCGGACGCAGTAGAGGAAGACCTCGCCTTAAGTGGCGCGCACAAGTAGAAACCGACCTCAACCAAATTGAAGTGCGCAACTGGAGGCAGTTAGCTAAGGACCGGGCTAATTGGAGAGGCATGTTGGTTGAGGCCCAGGTTCATTCCGGACTGTAGCGCCACTTAAGTAAGATCATACTGTTATCTTGAGTTGAATCGTTGGTATAAATTTCCGGTCATCGTAAGATATAACAGGTGTTGCTATGCCTGAGAATCGAACCCCGACCTTCTGCGCGGCATTTCATCGTAGATTTTGTAGTTTCAAGAGTTTTCTTTGCAAATTGTGCATTCAGTTATGATTCCTTACGTATTATTTAAGGGCCTTGATTATTTAGAGCTGCACACCAACCTATCGCGAATCAATTCAACATACATATGAATTTAGATGTGGACTGCATGCTAAATTAAGCTACTGGCTTACGACTATTGATCAAAGCTGACTTTGTACAACCACATCAAAGATTAAACCCTAAAAATAAACCCTTCAAATAAAAGCCCATCCAACAAGAATCATCTTCGTTGCAATGGCTTTTGATAGGTAAATCCTGGGAGGTTATTAAATGTTCCACTGAACTTAAATGGATCTAAAATGGCACTTCTTGCTTACCTGTCCAGCTAAAGTCTGACAAATCATGAGGAACACTTTTAGCGTTGAGTTCGCTTCGTATGTTTTATGCGTCCATAGTCTGTGTGAACCAGCTGTTACTCCAAGAATTCCAAACAGACTTAAAAGTAAAGCTGAAAAATTTTTTTTTTTTTTAAAAGACATAAACATGTGCCGTTTCAATTATTTTAATAATTATTTTCCAACTTACTGAATAAAATGGTTAAAAACGAGGTATTTGTGAAAAGGATGAAAATTCCATAAAGGCCTAAAATATTGAGATGTATATAGAATAGAACTGAAGGCCAATTTGTTTCACGCTTCTCTCTTCTTTCATCGGAATCGGAAATTGATTCCGTTTTTGGTACTGTAGTAACACTGGCGTTGACAGACAAATTTGCCGCTTCCGTTGCTGCCATTTTGTAAGTTTTCGACTGTCAGCTTAACACAGAAAAGAAAACCTGAAAATATTTATTATTTCAAATGTGAAGGTTAATTGCCACAAACAAAAAAACAAATTAAAAATGGATTAAGTCAGAATTTATTTGCGAACAGTTCAATAGGCCAGTGCACAAGTAGACTACGCACAAGCAGACAACTTTTTAAAATGCAGAATAATAGGACGTAGGTATCTAATAGAATATTCGATCACCCATTTAAAAGTGAGTTCAATATTTTTCAGAGTTCGTAAAAGTTGTGGAATATTCGAAAAGTATTGGGTGCACGTTCTGCGAAAATAACCGTCAAAGGTCGTGCGCTGGAAAATGTAAAATGCTGCCCAAAAGAGGGTGTTCCACAATTGACGCAAAATGTTATTTTGATAGAAAATACAAGCTTTCAATAGGAAGTTGTGGAATAATCGAAAAGTATTGGGGGCACGTTCTGCGAAAATAATCGTCAAAGGTCGTGCGCTGGAAAATGTAAAATGCTGTAGGGAGCGGTGAACTCCCCGATATTGTTTAACATTTATACAAGTGATCTTGTAGGTTCTCTCAGACTCGCTATAGCGTACGCAGATGATCTAGTGGCGTACAGATCAGGTCCGAAAATCGAGGTCATCAACACACTTTTGCAACGTGACTTCGATCACATTAAGGTATATTGCGATGATTGGAAATTGAGGATCAATTTCCAAAAAACCGAAACAATTCTGTTCAGGACCCCAGTGCAGAGGGCTTCTTACGATACCAGAAAAAACTGGAAAAAATTGTGTATCATTGGACAGCATGGACGGCCGTTGGCGGTGAGAAGTGAAGTCAAATACCTTGGCATCTGGCTTGACAAAGTCATTTGCTACATGGCCCTCATAAGGCCCATCATCGCTTACGGTTCTCCCGTGTGGTTCAATGTATCACCATCCTACATGGAAAGGATACGGCTGTTTGAGAGACGTTGTCTCCGATCCTGCTTAGGATTGTACCGAACGCCGGACTCCGAGTACATAAAATATTATCGCAACGAGGTTCTATACAATGGGGCTCAGTTGCTCAGAAAGACGCAATCAGGATGGCGACCCCTCGGGGCATGCGCAACGAGGGCTCGCCACCCGTATTATAATTAAGTTAGGTTTAAGTAGTTAAGTAGTCTTAAATTAGGGTTAAGTAGTCTTAAGTTAGGCTTAAGTAGTTTAAGTAGTCTTAAGTTATATATAATCTAGAATAAGCTTTTATATAAAACAAAAAAAGTCACTAAACAAAGTTTTCAATTTTTTCTTTGTAAATTAAAATTAAATATAAAACCAAAAAACCGACAAATCTAAGCCTAAAGGCAAAATAAAACAGCTAAATATAAGCTTACAGCGCCCACAAAGGGCCGATAAGTTAGATTAAGTAAACCAGTTATTGATAAGTTATATTTAAGCATTTTTGTCTAGTAGTAAGTTAATATTTTAAGTAAATAAAAAAATGAGTTTGAAAAAAAAAAATGCAAAATGCTGCCCACAATTGACGCAAAATGTTATTTTGATAGAAAATACAAGCTTTTAATAGGAAGTTGTGGAATATTCGAAAAGTATTGGGGCACGTTCAGTGAAAATAATCGTCAAAGGTCGTGCGCTGGAAAATGTAAAATGCTGCCCAAAAGAGGGTGTTCCACAATTGACGCAAAATGTTATTTTGATAGAAAAGTTGTGGAATATTCGAAAAGTATTGGGGGCACGTTCTGCGAAAATAATCGTCAATGGTCGTGCGCTGGAAAATGTAAAATGCTGCCCAAAAGAGGGTGTTCCACAATTGACGCAAAATGGTATTTTGATAGAAAATACAAGCTTTCAATAGGAAGTTGTGGAATAATCGAAAAGTATTGGGGGCACGTTCTGCGAAAATAATCCTCAAAGGTCGTGCGCTGGAAAATGTAAAATGCTGCCCAAAAGAGGGTGTTCCACAATTGACGCAAAATGTTATTTTGATAGAAAATACAAGCTTTCAATAGAAAGTTGTGGAATAATCGAAAAGTATTGGGGGCACGTTCTGCGAAAATAATCGTCAAAGGTCGTGCGCTGGAAAATGTAAAATGCTGTAGGGAGCGGTGAACTCCCCGATATTGTTTAACATTTATACAAGTGATCTTGTAGGTTCTCTCAGACACGCTATAGCGTACGCAGATGATCTAGTGGCGTACAGATCAGGTCCGAAAATCGAGGTCATCAACACACTTTTGCAACGTGACTTCGATCACATTAAGGTATATTGCGATGATTGGAAATTGAGGATCAATTTCCAAAAAACCGAAACAATTCTGTTCAGGACCCCAGTGCAGAGGGCCTCTTACGATACCAGAAAAAACTGGAAAAAATTGTGTATCATTGGACAGCATGGACGGCCGTTGGCGGTGAGAAGTGAAGTCAAATACCTTGGCATCTGGCTTGACAAAGTCAATTGCTACATGGCCCTCATAAGGCCCATCATCGCTTACGGTTCTCCCGTGTGGTTCAATGTATCACCATCCTACATGGAAAGGATACGGCTGTTTGAGAGACGTTGTCTCCGATCCTGCTTAGGATTGTACCGAACGCCGGACTCCGAGTACATAAAATATTATCGCAACGAGGTTCTATACAATGGGGCTCAGTTGAATAGAATTGACAATTTCCTGATTAAGGCGACGCGAAGGCACGCTGCAAGGGCGATGGCTAGCGATAACAGCCTGATCTTTGGGGCTTATTACACCAATGATTTATACATGGAGAGCACGCTCATATCGGGCTTTATTCCACCAGAGGCATTCATTTACATCGATTCGTTAGTGTTAGTACAAGACAGGAACGGTATCCCGGTTTTATACCACCGCTACCGTGACGCGCGGGACAAACGGCTAATCCGCGACGGGTACGTCGACAATGCTCCGGAGCTCCTCCGCATTAGCACGGCGGTATCGGATCGCGATAGGATCGATGCTGCAAAACAGCTCACTGAATTCTGGTGGCTATATGAGGAAGATGATTCTGCACTTCCTCAGGACTTTGCGGACTTTTAGTCCAACTCCATAGGTAAGATTTTAAATTAGGAACAAGGTCTGGGGCAGGGCTTGTGCACCATATTGGCGTACAATATAGTTGAACGCAGGCTGCCGTGGGACCGAAAGACGCAATCAGGATGGCGACCCCTCGGGGCATGCGCAACGAGGGCTCGCCACCCGTATTATAATTAAGTTAGGTTTAAGTAGTTAAGTAGTCTTAAATTAGGGTTAAGTAGTCTTAAGTTAGGCTTAAGTAGTTTAAGTAGTCTTAAGTTATATATAATCTAGAATAAGCTTTTATATAAAACAAAAAAAGTCACTAAACAAAGTTTTCAATTTTTTCTTTGTAAATTAAAATTAAATATAAAACCAAAAAACCGACAAATCTAAGCCTAAAGGCAAAATAAAACAGCTAAATATAAGCTTACAGCGCCCACTAAGGGCCGATAAGTTAGATTAAGTAAACCAGTTATTGATAAGTTAGATTTAAGCATTTTTGTCTAGTAGTAAGTTAATATTTTAAGTAAATAAAAAATGAGTTTGAAAAAAAAAATGCAAAATGCTGCCCACAATTGACGCAAAATGTTATTTTGATAGAAAATACAAGCTTTCAATAAGAAGTTGTGGAATATTCGAAAAGTGTTGGGGTCACGTTCTGCGAAAATAATCGTCAAAGGTCGTGCGCTGGAAAATGTAAAATGCTGCCCAAAAGAGGGTGTTCCACAATTGACGCAAAATGTTATTTTGATAGAAAATACAACCTTTCAATAGGAAGTTGTGGAATATTCGAAAAGTATTGGGGGCACGTTCTGCGAAAATAATCCTCAAAGGTCGTGCGCTGGAAAATGCAAAATGCTGCCCAAAAGAGGGTGTTCCACAATTGACGCAAAATGTTATTTTGATAGAAAATAAAAGCTTTCAATAGGAAGCCTAAATTTTTTATTGATTCACAGAGTATACAAATGTGTTGTATAGAACATCGGATAAACGGCCGCTACGGCTTTCCTGGCAAGTACGTACTTGTTTATTGAAATGTTCTAGAATATTGTTTCGTAAAATTTGTAAAGTGTGTTTTTTTTAGAGGTATAAAACTTCGTATTGAAATAAAACACACGAAAATCGTTTTAAGATTTCGTGTATGTTACCGTAGCGGCTGGCTCGAATAAAGCCAGGTCCAGAGGTCCACTACTTTTTCAAGCATTTGGGGCTGTATGTCGGTAATAACGTCACAAATATTGGCTTCCAAGTCCCCTAACGTTTCTGCTTTGTTGGCGTACACCATCGACTTCACATATTCCCAGAGAAAATAATCCAATGGTGTCAAATCACACAAACTTTGGTGGCTAATGGACGGGTCCCTTCCGCGAAATTATGCGCTCATCGAATGTTTCCTTCAATAAATCGATTGTGACGTGCGCTGTGTGACATGTAGCGCCGTCTTGTTGGAACCACATCTCATCCACATTAATGCCAATTGGGGAACAAAATAGTCGGTTCTTATGACTCCATCCATGACTCCACCAGCCCATAGAGCGCACCAAACAGTCAGTTTTTGTGGATGTAATGGCGTCTCAAGGGTCTGGTGTGGATTCTCTTCACTCCAAATTCGGCAATTTTGCCACTTGACGTAACAATTCAACCAAAAGTGTGCCTCATTACTGAAAAAAATTTTGAGATGAAAATCACCATCGAAATCAATCTTATTTTTGGCCAATACACCAAAATCACGACGCATTGCATGGTCTCGCGGATTTAATTCTTGCACAAGCTGAATCTTGTAAGGTCGCAAGCCAAGATCTTTGTGCAAAATCTTCCATAAAGTTGATGGACAAAGCTGCAATTGCTGTGCACGGTGGCGAATCGATTCATTCTCCTCTTCAACACTTTGCTCTATAGCGGCATTTGTTTCTTTTTCACATACAGTTATAGAATTAATTGCTCTGATGGACGATTTTGTCGACCATAAAATGGACGGAGTTTGCGGTAAACTTCGCGGACTGAACCATTATGTTCGAAATAAATTTGCACGATTTGCAGAAGTTGTTCATTTTTCAAGCAGTTCACGATGAAATGGCAAACCAAAATGAACATAAATCACATTAGTTTCCCGATTTGACCACAAAATGTCAGTCTAAAAAAAAAACACCCGTTATGAATTTCATTAATACACCGTCCAATTAACTCTTTCAAGGCATTGATTTTGTGGTCGGTAGCTCGTTCGCATAGACCTTTGTATTCAAAAAACCCAAAACAAAAATGTCCAATGGCGTTAAATCGCAAGATCTGGATGGTCAATTCTGATCGAAAAACAGACGATTAGGGTCCAGTTATAGCTATCATTGATCAACTTCATTGGAACACAACACATGATGGAATTGAAATGTTACCCCCACAGCTTCTTATAGGGATTATTGGAAAATTCCATTTCAGTTCGGTGGAATGGCAATCATTACCTCATAGAAATAAATGTTATCAGGGAAAAATAAAAAGTGATTTTCTGCGAAAACTATAATTCAAAATTTAAATATTTTTGGATAATCATGTTCCAACTCGCCATCCCGAATTAAAAAACAAAAAAAAAAAAGCCACAAGAAGTAAAAGAACATTTCTAATGAAGTTTTTCAATGATAGCTATAACTGGGCCCTAGCTGGGCCTTTACACGACTAAGAATTGACTCATGCAGTAATTGAATTGTTTAGTGTAGTGGTAATGTGTTCGTCTGTTGAGTGGAAGGTTGCGCGTTCAATCCCAACCAAAATCCATTTCACTTTTATTAACATATAAAAGGGTATTCATAACCCCTTGAGTACGTGTAAATTATAAAAAAAAAAATGGCATGTGTCACCGTCTTGTTGGTCACATCCATATCTTGTAATTTAGGCACTTAAAACTGCGTTGTCATATCACGATAACGAACACTAAATCGCATCTGCCTGACCTGCCGCGTTTTCGAAGAAGAATGGACCATTATTTATAAAATATTGCTTAACAATAAAAATGAGTTGTTCTTTCGTATAGCGCTCCATTTTTACAAACCCCGATACCTACAAGATCCTATATGCCGTAATATGTGAACGCCTGAAACCATTTACCAACATCCTGATCGGCCCTTATCAGTGTGGTTTTGGGCCAGGAAAGTCCATAACCGATCAAATTTTCACACTTCGGCAGATCTTAGAAAGAACCTACGTTTAAGTCCAACTCGATTTCCACCACCTATTCTTCGATTTCAAAGCGGCATACGACAGCATTTACAGAGAGGAACTATGCAGAGCCATGTCTAGTTTTGGTATGGATTATTACCGCTGCTTCATCACGGTCGGAAACGACCTCACCGACATATTCGATACTAAAAAAGGGTTTAGGTTAGGCGATGCGCTGTCATGTGACTTCTTCGATTTAATTCTTGAGAGGATTGTGCAAAACTCCCGAAGATTTTACAAAAAGCGGTGCAATTACTAGCATACGCTGACGATATTGACATCATTGGTAGGACTCAACGTGATGTCATAGCCACATTTGCTAGTATAGAGAAGGAAGTGGCAAAAATGGGCTTAGCAGTAAATGAGGGCAAGACTAAGTATATCCTGCCAATACGAAAGGACACACAACATCGACGAAGTAGACAGAACTTCACCATTGACAGACATAACTTTGAGGTAGTACGGGACTTTGTCTACCTCGGCTCCGCTATGTACTCTGACAATAACGTCTCGTCAGAAATTAAACGAAGAATTACTCTTGCCAACCGCTGTTTCTTTGGGCTAAGAAGGCAATTCAGTAGTAAAACCCTCACTCGAACTACTAAGGAAATCCCTTGTAAGACCCTGATATCCTTAGTCGATTCGAGAGGAAAATTCTTCGAAAAATCTTCGGTCCCGTTTGCGTTGTCGGGCTATGGAGACGAAGATTCAAGCAAGAACTACACGAGCTGTACAGCGACATGCCATTGGTAAAAAAAAACTCCGCATTGGACGTTCAAGATGACTAGGGCATGTAGAACGAATGGACACCAATACTCCGTCTCGCAGAGTCTTCGATTTCCAGCCAGACGTCGGACGCAGTAGAGGAAGACCTCACCTTAAGTGCCGCACACTTCCGAGTGCAAGTACTAAGAAACTTTTCTTAGTACTTGCACTCGGAAGTGGGGCATACCATCGTTTCGGAAGTAACAAGACATTTGTAAGGTGAATTTTTAGGCTTTAAGATCAACTTGAAGGTTCATTATCTACAGGATATTATTAGATATTTTTGATAACGCTTTGAATTTTATGCGATCATAAGAATTATTGGTAAAGTTTTACCCCAAAGCATTGGAGAATATTTATATCTGGAGAGGCATTGCTCACATTTTCCTTCTTTTATCGGTTTTAGCCGTATTATTGTGGAACATTTTTAAGATAATTAATGTTCGTTCGAAGGTCATGCGGCGGCTTTAGTATGTAGTAGAATTCACTGAATAACCTTTACACAGTTTCCATAAACCTAAGGTCACACGAGTCGTGGTAGCAAAGATTCACATAAAGTGCTACTTGGGTTCATGCAAAACCATCACTTCTACCTACGGTTTTCATCAAAGTGTATGGATTTCATAAATCGGGTTCGAAATATAAAATATAAATACAAATTTTTGGCGCAACAGGCTCCTTAGTACCCAGAGCCGAGTTTTCTCACAACCATTCATGTGTGCGTGTGTACTTCTAGCACGATGGCGGGACCTCCTGTTTTATGCGTACTCCGAACGTCGAATTTGAGTTAAGCTTCTCTTGACAATTGATACTACTCGGATGTTTTGTCAGATCTTCGCGAGAGGAGGGCCAGTGAAAAATCATTTAGGTGTTACTACGGCTGGGAATCGATTCCAGACTTTCTGCGCGGCAGTTCATTGCACTAACCATCGCGCCACTGAGTTCGTCGAAGTATTTATAGGAATTATAGGTAATAGGCCTCAAGTATAAGGAGGAGTAACATTTTTCGATGGTATCTTATAAAAGGACGAGAGTAGACACATAACGTCGTTAATTTGGCCATCATTGTGGTGGTAACATTCAGGTTTGATTTGCTAAACGTATAATCCAAAGAGGCAAAAATAGCAAATGCATGGTCAGAATGACTGGCGAGGAATATTTTGCCTGGTGCTTTCTAAAAATCATCCAGACCTTCTCATTCTAACGATGAAACCAGAAGGTTCAAAGCAGACATTACTGTCATCCAGAAAATACTCTGCGATGGTGAAGAAGAGAGCCATCATTGATCTTTATAGAGAAAAATTGAAGATCGCAGACTTTTCTGGAAAAATAAATAAAGAGATCAAGGAAAGCGCGCTGTGTAACGTATCGAGAGGTATCACTCCAGAAATGATGTTCCTACGATTTTCTAGTATGAATAAATGTCAAATTTAGGAATACAGGTTCTGAACAGAGTTCTGTAGAGATGAGCATGTAAAAATCGTAGTGGATTGATAGGAGTGGCAAGCCATCCATGGAAGATGGTTTCGATCTGTTGGTCTACTACCTAAATCGAGGAGGAGTTTTATTACGGTCATCGAATATTTCACTAAATTTCCACGTTTGTCCGAAGTTTAGAAGTATTTAGCTTAACACTTCTTGCAAAGGGTATGGGTCCACGATTAGAAGTATCATTATCATCCGCAATATTATACAGACAACACTGACAGAGTAAATATCAGCGAAACAAAGTATTTTGGATTTGGGAGTCCACAAAACACGAAGTTTTAGGAGCATTATGCAAACTTTGGTCGAGACATGTTGACTTTCGGAAGATCGTCCTTAACCACAATACCACTAAAATTGCACAAGCACAAATACGAGCGATGTTGAGGAACAGAAAAAAAAAGCTTAGGGTCGAAATATAAAAGCAATAAGAAACGGGAAATAAGAAAGCAACGACAACATACAACTTTCGAAGAAGAGACATTCAGTACTTTCCGAATAAGTTGTTCAAGAGACGACATTTGTTTTTTCAATGCGCGCCGCTAGCTACTAAATCTAAACTGGTATCCAAATTATATTCTAGTACGTTTTGCGTATGAAAATGGTTATCGATGTGGGAATATACCCCATGGATACAGATGGCAATGATTCCCTCTCTACCCACAATGGACGCTCAGGCGTTGATTGCCATAAGGAATCCCAAATACTAGTCCATGTCTGTTGTTTTTTTTTTAAATTTGTGGGTACAAATGCAGGTAAAATGATATCTAAATGCGTTCAACGATAAGTTCCAGTAAATTCACAAATTAATTCAAGAACTTTAAAGAGTGAATAGCGGTAAATAGCTACCCGAATACAAAGAAGTGGAGCGATGTAGATATTAAGCCGTAAATTGGGGTCGCTATTAGCTTAATCGGGTATATATTGCGGCCCTTTTATGAGGAGCATAGGCAATAGGAGGACAGTCCGTGAGATTATGCTTGACAAAATAAAATTTTTTCGAAGAGTTTTTTTTTTATGTAAAATTAAGTCCAAGGAGTAAACCTGTTAAGTGAAATAACTCCTGAAACAGGGAAACAATCGGAGCAAGCACAAAACGTACTGGATAGGAGTCATAAGGAAGAATTGGAAGCCGCTGGACCCCTTAACGACTCGGGAAAAAACGTAGAATGACAGTAAATGACCAGAAGGATTTGGCAGAATTAAATATAAACTGAGTTTAGTACTTGTGGTTGTTTTCCTTCAAGTTAGTGAACAGTTTTTCATGAGTATTTGTGCTGAAAAATCCATTTGAAATTCCTTTTGGAAAATCCCAGAAAAATACACGGGACACGCGACCACTTTTTCTGATCCAATGTTTCTTATCGCTGGGGTCTGATGTTTTGCTTTCAAACAGTTTTCCTTTTTTTTTAAATTTGGCTGCAATAAACCTTTTTGCAAAATTTATTCAACGTAAACTCAGTTATATAATTTTTATCGAAATCTCTTGTGTTTCCAGGAAAACCGTTGGACAAACTTAAATATTTATAAATTACTTATAAAAAAAAGAAGATTTGTGTGGCCCCCTTTTTTTATTCAACAAAGTTTGATACGAATGAACCCACCCTAAGCTGAGTCATCGAAATGAAGTATGTAACTGGCAACTTGTTGTAAATCTCCCACTTGGGAAATTGTATTTACTTTTCATTTGTCCTTCTCATTCAACTTTCATAATAAAATACTCACTCGAACTACTAAGTAGATCCTACACATGACCTTTATCAGTACACATGGCGCCGAAGCATGGACCGTATTAATAGCATATGAAGAAATCCTTGACAGTTTTGCCATAAAAAACTCTTCTAAAAATCATTGGTCCCGTTTGCTTTGACGGTCAAAAAAACTACGCATTGGACATTTAAGATAGCTAGGACACGTAGATCGAATGGACACTGATACTCTGGCTCTTGCGGAGTCTTCGATTCCCAGCCAGATACCGGACGCAGTAAAGAAAAATTTCTACAATTTTTTTTTTGGTGCAACAGGCTCGGTAGAACCCAGAGCCGAGCTTTCTCACAACCATTCATGCGTGCGTGTGTACTTCTTGCACGATGGCGGCACCTTCTGTTTTAGTCGAAGCCGAACGGGGAACTTGAGATAAACTTTTCTTGACAATTGATACTGCTCGGATAATTTGTCAGATTATCACGTTTTTTTTTTAAATGCAGTGTCATAACTTATTTATTTATTTCATCAATTAGTTTATACATTTATATATATATACAATCATATAGATTACAGAAAAACATACATAGATTAACCACCAAGTTGGCTTAAAATAAATAGCAAATGATGTTTAAAAGCTTCTCTACTTAGATTGCTAAAAAAATTCAATGGAATCACATATTGAATTTGCTTCTCTTAGACAACTGTAAATTGGTTCAAGCAAATCTAGAAAAATATTTAATTTTTCCGGTGTACCTCAAGGTAGCCACCTGGGACCTCTCTTATTTCTTCTTTTTATAAATGACTTGCCCTCACAAATAACTTCTTCTAAGTGTCTAATGTTTGCCGACGATGTTAAAATATATAAAATGGTAAATTCCTTGTCGGATTGTATCGCCCTACAAAAAGATATTAGTAACTTATCAAATTGGTGTGATATAAACAAATTGCCATTTAATATATCTAAGTGTTCTGTCCTTACGTTCACAAGGTGTCATTGTCCTATTATCTTTGATTACACGATCTCAAACACTGCTCTTAAAAGAGTTTTTAATCAAACAGATTTAGGAGTAATTTTAGATTCAAAATTAGATTTTAAAATGCATTTTGATTACATTATTTCCAAAGGAAATTCTATGCTTGGGTTCCTTTTTCGAAATTCAAATGATTTTCGCTGCCCATACACATTGAAATCGCTTTTTATTAGTTTGTTAGACCTATACTCGAATATTGCTGCGTAGTTTGGTGTCCATGCTATAATAATAGCATGATTCGTATTGAAAAAATTCAAAAAAGATTTACTCGGTTTGTTCTTCGTAAGTTAAATTGGTCTCTGCCTTTGCCACCTTATGTAAATAGATGCGCTCTTATAAAATTACAACCTCTTTATACAAGAAGGAAATTCTTCTTTATTTCACTTGCAAGGGATGTTGTTACGGGTCATATTGATTGCATCCCCTTACTATTTTTGTTTAATGTTTATGTTCCAGCACGTCCACTTAGACCTAGGCTGCAGTGTTATTTTGCCATACCAAGACATGAAACAAATTATGGTCGTAATGAACCTGTCACAAACGCATGTCTTTATTTAAACCAATATGCAAATGCATTCGACCTTAATTTGAGCAGAAATGCTTTTAAGATTAAGATTTTCGAAGTAATTATATAATAAAGATTATGTATTACTTAATTTTATATATAATATTACTATATCATTCTAGTCTAAGAAAGTAAAATGTACTTATAGATGAAATAAATAAATAAATAAATAAATTTCTTCCATAATTTACTCGGTGAAAAGTTTCACAAAATAAATTAAGTGCACATAAAGCAATTAATGGAACTCTTAAGTAAATGAGAGCTAGCAAATAAGGACAATTGACTTGGAATAATAATATGTCTCTTATAAATACAATTGAGTAGTATTTACGGCGTACTTCAAGTGTTTGTAAACCAATAAGTAAGCATCTTGACCTATATGAAGGCATTCGAATATTCCAGTGAAGGCGATAAATTGCTATTCTAGTAAAGCGTTTTTGGATGCTTTCAATTCGTAAAGAGTGAACTTTGTAAAACTGGTTCCAAATTACACAACAGTATTCAAGAATGGATCTAACAAAAGATGTAAAAAGCGATTTCAACGTATATGGATCATTAAAATCCTTGGAGTTTCGAACCAAAAAACCCAACATTGAATTAGCTTTAGCTATGACATAGTCAATATGTGATACAAATGTGAGATTTGTGTCAAAAATAACACCTAAGTCCTTTTTTTCGGAAATTCTTAATAGGGGTGTGTTACCAATCTTATAAGTAAAAATGAAAGGGCATCTGTTACGGCAGAAAGTTAAACACTGACATTTGGAAACATTCAGAAATAATTGGTTTGATACACACCAATCCTCCAGTTTGTTTAAATCATTTTGAAGGAGTTTGCAATCTTCAATAGATCTGATGTGCATAAAAATGTTTAAATCATCTGCGTACATAAGGCAGTGAGAGTTGGAAATGATATTGGGGATATCATTTATAAAAAGTAAAAACAAAAGAGGTCCCAAATGACTTCCTTGGGGAACCCCAGATGAGACAAGAATAGGATTCGAAAAGATATTATTTATGCAAACCAACTGGGTTCGTTTTGAAAGGTAGGAATCAATCCATTTTAAGAAAAGATGCATGAAATCCAATTTGTTCTAATTTCATTAATAGAATACAGTGATTTACTCTATCAAATGCCTTAGAGAAGTCCGTATAAACTATATCACATTGGTTTCCATTTTCAAAGTCTAAGGTCACCACCTTATTACACAAAATAGCTAAATTCGATGTAGTTGATTTCCCAGGCACAAATCCATGTTGAAATGGAAAAAATAATTTCTTTAAGGAGAAACGATAATTTATTAGAAACTATTTTATCAAACAACTTTGGTATGGTAGACATTTTTGATATTGGGCTATAGTTACAAACATTTTGTTTTGATCCAGATTTATATGTTGGAATAACGTAAGAAGATTTCCAATCATCTAAAAATATACCCCTCTCAAGAGATGCATTAAAAAATATTTTTAACGGTTCTGAAAGAGCAACAACTGATTTTTTTTTAGAAAGATTGGAGGAATGCCATCAAGGCCTGGATTTGTGTCATCTTTCAGGGACATCAGGGCGTTTTCAATATCTGAGATGCTTAAAACTAAGCTACCAATGTTGACAGAATTAGTGTTAATATCAGGAACCGTTGTTCTTGTTAAAATAGAAGAGTGGGTATACACGGATTGGAAAAATTCAGCAAACATATTGCAAATTGTTGGTATATCAGATGACGTGTTTTGGGAGAATCGCATACAATTTGGGATTCCATTCGAATGCCTTTTGAGATTGATATAGCCCCGAAATTGTTTACTATTTTTTTTTTTAATTTGTTTCAGTGCGGAGTAAAAAATCTTTGTATACAAATTCGTTTAAAACATTAAACTCTTTTTGAAGACATTTATAATTTATCATCAACAAATTATTATGCGTACAATTCCGGAAAAGTTTGTATGCTTTGTTTTTTTTTGTTATTTAAGTTGCAAAGCCTTTTGTTATACCAAGGAGGCTTGGAATTACTAATAACGGAAACTTTAGGCACAAATAAGTCAATTTTTCTTTTAAGAGTCTCGATAAAAATCTTATAAGCAGCAGACAATTCATTTTTTTTTTCTAGAAGTAATTTCCATGGAATTTCATTGATATAATTCGCAATTGCGTTAAAATTACCTTTGGAATAATCATACCTAGTAAAACTATTGTTTACAGGTTTACAATAATCAAAAAATTTAAATTGAAGCCTCGAAGCCGTAAGTTGAATTGAATTACGAAGAATTGGGTTAATACATTCAATAATGTCAATTGAAAAATCTTTATCTACAAAGATAAGATCGAGTATACGATTCAAACTATTTTTAAATTTATTAATTTGAGTAACATCAAAAGCATAAAAGGAATCAGTTAATTCAATTTCACATTCACTTCTAACCTTAAAAGGAAAAATACATAATTCATCTAGATCGAATACCCAATTTATGTTACCTAGATTGAAATATCCTAAAATAATAATATGCTGGTTGACTTTTAGATTATATAAAATATTACGACAGTTTTCAATATGCAACTTATAACGGGTGATCCAAGTAGAGATACTTTTTTCAATAGCATTTTTTGACAGATCACGTGTGAGTCGTGTCATGCTGTTATGTTATTTTTGTTTAGTATTGTTTGGCATTTCATAATGGAAAGACTTACGCTTGAACAACGTTTAAAAATTGTTCAACTTTATTATGAAAATTCACGTTCTGTGAGGAATGTGTTTCGTGCACTTCGCTCAACTTATGGTCAACATAATCGGCCTACTGAGCGTACTATTCGCAACACCATCGACCATCACCCATTTTGAGACCCAGCATTCATTATTGGATAATATTCGACCGAATAGACCACGTCCAGCACGCTGTGAAGAAAATATAGCGGCCGTAGCTGAGAGTGTACACGAAGACCGTAGAGAGTCGATTCGGCGCCGTTCGCAGCAACTCGGACTGACGTATGGAACGACTTGGCGCATCTTAAATTGAAAGCGTACAAAATACAGCTTGTGCAACAAGTGAAGCCACTCGACCTTCCCAAGCGACATCGCTTCGCTCTATGGGCTCTTGAAAAGTTCCAAGAAGATCCGACGTTTTCGAGGCAAATTTTGTTTAGAGATGAGGCCCATTTCTGGCTCAATGGGTATGTAAACAAACAAAATTGCCGCATTTGGGACGAAAAGCAACCTGAAGAGATTGAAGAACTGCCACTTCATCCAGAAAAAACAACGGTTTGGTGTGGTTTGTGGGCCGGTGGAATCATCGGTCCATATTTCTTTGAAAATTATGCCGGTGCGAACGTAACCGTCAATGGCGACCGTTATCGTGCCATGATAACCGACTATTTGATGCCTGAAATTGAAGCTCGTGATCTCGGCGACATTTGGTTTTAGGAAGACGGCGACACTTCCCACACATCGCATCAATCAATGGACTTATTGAGAGAACATTTCAGTGAGCACATAATTTCACGTTTTGGGCCGGTCGATTGGCCACCAAGATCGTGTGATATCACACCGTTAGACTTTTTCCTGTGGGGATATGTAAAGTCAAAAGCTTATGCCGACAAACCCGCTTCGATTCAGGCCTTGGAGGAAAACATCACGCGTGTCATTCGCCAGTTACCAGTCGAAATGCTCGAACGAGTGATCGAAAATTGGACTCAACGGATGGACCATCTGCGACATAGCAACGGCCAACATTTGAAAGACATAATCTTCAAAAAATAAATGCCAAAGAATGTTCTTTCAAACGACAATAAACATTCTCCAATAAATTTGAATTTTCTGTGTTTTTTTCTTTAAAAAAGTAGGGAACCTCGAATTGGATCACCCTTTACAATTGAATTGAACTACCTGGTGGTATATAACTTAAAATAACGAAAATATTTAACATATCATTAATGGAAATGCATATGGCTAGTTGGTCTACATCGTATTCTTGTGAAGTTGATAGTGATATTTGGACGCAGGAAAACGATCGGCGAACAGCAATCAAAACTCCTCCGCCTCTGTTCTTGTTGGTTAGAAGTGAGTTTCTATCTTTACGAAATATATTATATACGTTGTTATCGAAAAGTTCAGCATCATAGTATTTATCAGTTATCCAAGTTTCAGTCAGACAAAAAATATCATATTGACTAGCTGTTGAACTAATTGCATACCATTTTAAGCGCTAGATCGTTCCGGTTTGTAGCAACTCTAACGTAAGTATAAATAATTGACTTTCGTGGAAATAAACTGGAAATAATGTCGGATATAGACTAACACAGAAACTGGCAAAATTTTCGAATTTAAAGCCATTTTGAAACCCAGCTTCAGGCGTAGACTCCTTTTTTTACAATAAATAAATTGACAGGATTTTAACCCTTTGATTAAAGAGGTACATCTTTACGTGAGGATTAGCTCTACATATGTATGACAGCGGTACTA
The DNA here is from genome assembly GCA_949824845.1 of Rhingia rostrata. Taxonomy (NCBI): domain Eukaryota; kingdom Metazoa; phylum Arthropoda; class Insecta; order Diptera; family Syrphidae; genus Rhingia; species Rhingia rostrata. Next base: position 42,810,425 of record OX463756.1, read on the forward strand.
TGGTACTAAACTTATTATGTGCGCTGTCAGTTGTCAAATTGACAGATTCAGACATATGAATGATTCTTAGCCATTAATGAGAATTTTAATTGAATTATTAGTCCCAGATGAAATAGAATGGAAAATTTATAGACAATACCATGTTGAGATATCAACGCACCGTAGCTCTGCGCAATTTGTCTGATCTTACTTGGTAGTGTGCTATATTTACTCAATAAAAACTGGTCGTGAACTCACTAGTTGTTCTATGAAATATTTCTTCAATTGGATGTATCGTTGCACATAATATTAAAACGTAAACAGAAAACCCTTTCATTTTGTAATGCAGACACATGTGAATAACTTGTCACACTAAAAAAAAAAATTACCTCCACTCCACTCTGCACAATTAAATCCAAAAAAAAAAATCGTATCACTGCACTTTTGCTTTCCTTGTATCGCCTTCAGCAGAAATCGTTTCGAGTTTAAATGTGAATTGTGATCGCGTTGACCGTCCGTCTAACAATGACTTGTAGGTAAGTCAGAATCGGAAGTCTCACCTACCAACTGAAGTACACAAAACGGTAAAATTATAATTAAGTTCATTTTGTAATGCCTTGAGACTTTGGGGCTTTGGTTATATTTGCCACTTAAAAAAAAAAACAATGCACACATTCATTTCCATGTGAACGGATACGATTACCAAGTGAGTACATATGGTATTCGAATTTCGAAATACGTACATGTAAATAAAATTGAGAGCCGTTCACTTGGGCTGATGTACAATTAATTAAATTCGTTAAATTATTTCAAAACGAATTTCCACGCATTAACATTACTCGCCTTTAAATTAATTCCTTCTCAATCCCTGTGCATATAAAGTAGCTTTGCCTAGGTGTAGGCCGACATGATATTCGAGCGCGTGTCGGCCCGGTGAAACGAGGTAGGTGCCCTCAGTTGCATCATACAGCCATGGTCATGTGGTATACGGAATACCTAAATGGTTAGATGTTGGGTTAAGAAGTGTCAAGTCCACTCAGGGATTCAAATAACATGATATTAAAAGTTTGAAATCACGATACTTATTTGTAGTGGTGTACTCAGGTCATCACATTGCTGATCATCACCCTACCCTCAATCCTTATCCCCTTTTTTTTCCCAACCGAAGTCAAGCGGATGAAGAAATCCTTGGTTGATTTTAGTGGAAAATTCTTTGAAAAATCTTCAGTCCCGTTTGCGTTGAAGGGCTATGGAGATGAAGATTCAACCAAGAACAAGCGACATGCCATTGTTAAAAAAAAACTCCGCATTGGACGTTTAAGATGGCTAGGACATGTAGAACGAATGGCATTGAGTAACTCTTTCGACATACGTGTAGGCATTGAATTGCTGGGGGCTTTTATAAATACCCAGTCGTTAACTGAATATCGGGTGCACTCTTGCAATACTCGTGAAACAACTAAAACACTTGAAACAATAAAAACATAAAAAAAAAACAGTATAGGAGAAGACCATACCCATCTGACTGAAGAAAACAAATTCCTTCTCAGCTTTATTGAATTACTGGAATCCGACACAGATCTGGCTCTGCTCTGGACCAACGGATTCCACCATGATCCACCTCGAAGCGAAATCAGCGTTGTCTAGAAACTCGAAGAAGCAATCCCCTGTGGATAAGATGGAGAAGGGAAAATTAAGGGCAATGGAATTGGCATTGAACTTTCGGTAAACAGTGTGGCTTCACGAACCACGAGAGTTCTGTCTTGAACCAGCGCTCACATTTGTCAAACTAAACTCAGCTAGAAATCATTGCAGCTAGAGGTGATTGAGACTTCGGCAATGGGTCTTAAACTTAATCTGTCAAAAGCCACTGATATCGCGATATCAGTTTCGATTGGTTACAACGTCGTCTACTCGCGCTTGACTCTCAAGTTCTGCCTTCTCCACCGAAAACTCGTGAAATGAAAGACCCCAACACTGACAAACATTCGGCAAGACCGGTCATTCCAGTGGGCAACCATGCTGTTCCGAAGGGGATTTACCTTCCAAAAGTAGGAAGATCAGCTGTAATAGCTGAAGACCCCGAAATGAAACAAAAAAAAAGCATCAGACCAGTTGTCGAAACGGACGTTTTAGAAGGAGTTTCTGATTGATTAGCCAATGGTTCTATCATTAGTAGCTACTCCGCGAAACATTAGCATTTCTTCGCAAAACGCGGCACCCAGCAAAGAGACACGATTTTCCGCTTATTATTCGCTTCTCTATGACGAGGATCATTTAAGACTCCTGATCAAGTCTTTCGGTCACCCGGCAACATGCAAACAAACATATTATACTCCAATATGGTGTACACACCCCCACCCTAGACCTTGTACATAATTTTATAGTCTTAATTAAGGAGTGGACTTAAAGTCCGCAAAGTTCTGAGAAGGTGCAGAATCACCCTCCTCATGTACCTAGCCACCAGAATTGCGTTCGCTGATATTCAGCATCGGTCCTATCCCGATCCGATACCGAAGTGCTAAAGCGGAGGAGCTCCTGAGCATTGTCGACATACGGATTAGCCGCTTGTCACGCGCGTCACGGTAGCGGTGGTATAAAACCGGGATACCGTTCCTCTCCTGTACTAACCCTAACGAGTCAATATAAATGAATGCCTCTGGAAAAATAAAACCAGACATGAGCGTACTGTCCATGTATGTTTCATTGGGTTAATAAGCCCCGAAGATCAGGCTGTTGTCGCTACTCATCGCCCTTGCAGCGTGCCTTCGAATCACCTTAATTGGGAAATTGTCGATTCTATTCAACTAAGCTCCGTTGTATAGGACCTCGTTGCGATAATATTTATGTCCGGGGTGCAGGGCTCAGTGGCGCGATGGTTAGTGCGATGAACTGCCGCGCAGAAGGTCTGGGTTCGATTCCCAGCCGCAGCAACACCTAAATGATTTTTCACTTGCCCTCCTCTCGTGATGATCGGACAAATCATCCGAGTAGTATCAATTGTCATGAAAAGCTTATCTCAACTTAGCCGTTCGGATTCGGTATAAAACAGGAGGTCCCGCCATCGTGCTAAGAAGTACACTCGCACACATGAATGGTTGTGAGAAAAAGCTAGGCCCTGGGTACTAACGAGCCTGTTGCACCATACATTTTTTTTTTTTTACTCGGAGTCCGGCGTTCGGTACAATCCTAAGCAGGATCGGACACAACGCCTCTCAACCAGCAGTATTCTTTCCATGTAGGATGGTGATACATTGAACCACACGGGACAACCGTAAGCGATGATCGGCCTTATGAGGGCCATGTAGCAAATGACTTTCACCCTTGAATTGAAGCTGACTGCTATAAAACAATCTTCTTGTCAGAGCATAAGCCCCCCTAGCCCTGGCCAGACAAGCATCCACTTTTTTATTAAAATACAGAAACTTGTCAAGCCAGATGCCAAGGTATTTGACTTCACTTCTCGCCGCCAACGGCTGTCCATGCTGTCCAATGATGCAAAATTTGATCCAGTTTTTTCTGGTATCGTAAGAAGCCCTCTGCAATGGGGTCCTGAACAGAATTGTTTCGGTTTTTTTGGAAATTGGTCCTCAATTTTCAATCCTCGCAATATCCTTTAATGTGATCGAAGTCACGCTGTAAAAGTATGTTGATGACTCCGATTTTCGGACCTGATCTGTACGCCACCAGATCATCTGCGTACGCTATAGCGTGACTGAGGGAACCTACAAGATCACTTGGATAAATGTTAAACAATATCGGGGAGTTCACCGCCCCCTGTTGTAAACCGTTTTGAATTTCAAAGACTTTACTCGAAGTTACGTTGTCACATTTGACAACGAACTTCTTTCCCATAAGCATTTCATAAATCATATATAGCATGGGCTTGCGCATGCCTAGTCTGGTCAGCTTGTAGAAAACCCCATCTAACCATACAGTGTCGAAGGCCTTCTCAAAGTTAACCAGACAGGCCCCTGTGCACTGTTTTTTGGACTTATTCTATTGAATTTCGGACACTAGTTTCGACGCGGTACGAATGGTGTCATGCCTCGCTCGAAAAACAAACTGATTATCCGGAATAATTTTGTTTTCCTCAACCCACTTAAGCAGAGCTCTATTGACTATCTTCTCGGAAGCCTCGCTTATATTCGGTAGTAGGCTTAATGACCGAAGATTTGCAGGGTTTGTTTTGTCCTTGTCCTTTTTGGGATAGGATGTACCACCGCCGTTTTCCAGTGCACCGGATTATGTGCATTATTCAGTGGATTGTTAAACAGGGTGGTGAAGATATCGACTGCTTCTATTGGCAGGTGTCTCAATACGACGTTTGGGACACCGTCCTCTCCTGCCGACTTTTTATTTTTCAGTGATACCAAGATGTCCAGGAGCTCATCTTTTTGCACGAACTGAATCAGGCTATTGGGGACTATGCCATTTGAGGGGTTTTCGTCATTGAATACGGTAAAACCGTGATTCTTAGCTCGCCAAGCTTGGAGTTCAGTACGCAGATAAAAATGATTCAGAAAGGCTCTGTCCTCAATATCGCGATTTGGGCGAACAGGGCTGTTCACCGTATACACGGTCTCGAAAATAGCGCCTATCGAATTCGCCTTCTCCTGCGGATCATCAATCTTGAAAAAACCGTCGTTCGAGTCAACACTTTCCGGACTTATACCAACAGTCGTTAGTGTCTGCCTGTTCTCTGTCGTTTGGGAAATTCGGACACATGGAATGTCGTTATGATCTTTTCGCCTGAATATTTTATATATTTGCGGGAACATATTCGGGCTACTGGTTTTGATTGCCTGAATTTTCTTGTCCCAGTACAAACTAACAGATTTTCTGTAACTCTCCGAGATTAACTTTATAATAAAGGTATTCCAACCTTACGATACACGAATATTGAGACGATTCAACCTGCTTCTAGAGGAAAATTATGCATTCCCGGGACTACAATCACCAAGTGAAGGCTATTAGAAATGCTCTGGCGTGAAAGGTCTGCCTATGCAATGACTGAGTAATCACAGAAACGTATGAGCCAACCGTCAAAGCCGAATGCTTAGGATGTTACAAGATGTCGAATTCAGGCTTAAGGTGGGATTTAACTCAGTGGACGTAAGAGTCAATGGGAAAAATTGCCCCGAACATACACAAGGCTTGTTGAAGGTACTTCAACTAAACTTTAACCACAATACGCTAGCTGTCCTAGTGTGGTGAAGCTTTAGTTACTGGTACAGCCGCCAAAATCACAAATCGATATTGCTCTTCTCCAAAAACCTTGGTACATAAAAGGAGTACTTTGCGGATAAAATTCCGATTATTTTAATAATAGTAACCGGAAACAACCAGTTTGACTCTGGGACCATGTATATTAAACCTCTTGGCAACAATATCGAACTTGTAGTAGCGTATGAGGCCTTCATCATCCCATTCATCACCGAGAATCTTTGAAAATGACGATCTCGAACGTTTCCATAATATCTCTACAAGTCGCAATTAAATTTTCTCGGAACCTGAATTTTAATGACGGCAGTGAGGTGAGATGGCCCGGCCTTTTTAGAAGCATATAGTACAAGTACACACCTTGGACTGCAGCAGTCCGATACGATCCCAATTATGGAAATGTACCAACAAATATGATTCCTGTAAGCTACTTTCATGGGTGAAAGTCTTATTGCATATCCCTTTTTTAAAGGCAGTCCTATATCTTCTTATTAAACGCCTCCCCTAAGGTATGGCTCTTGCCACATTCGCTTTTGCAGACAAGCTAGTCTCCTTTCGGCCATGGGTTAGCCATTTGTAACATCGATAATATTCGCTGTCCAGAGAAGCTTTTATGAAGCCTATTTTTCCGGACGGTGTATACGTTTAACAACTACAACTAAGCAGAACGCTTGGAGCTTGGAGCCTTGTTGTGGTACTCTAGTTAAGCATTTTCACATTCACGGACATTATGACTGCGATTCTTGGTCTCATTTCCATTTTTTTTACCACTTTTGTTGCCACATGTTAACCTGAATTACCATTCTTACATATCAAGAATAGTCCTTGCTTAGCGTTGTTGAAACCAGACGAGGGACTGACCGCGTGTGAGAGTTAGTAGCTTATCGTCTAAGTGTTCGAACTTGCGATGTAAGGCTTTGGATCTCAGTCTTTGACGGTGTGGACATCCAAAAGCTATATATTTCTGCTTTGGAAACCATACTGGAGGTTTTCAACAAAACTCGCTTAACAAGAATCTAGCGAAAGGTGATATGGTTTGGGAAACTCTGTTCAAAATAACCAACTGAGATGGTCTCTGAGACCCATCAAATGAAACATCTGGTAATAACGATTTTAAACTTCGCTTTAAACATGCGTGCGAACCTACATTTTTTCCACAAGGAAACGGACCTGTTGTACAATAACTCTGAATGGAAAATTTGGGAAACTTCTCATGGCAGTGTATTACTCTTGAATGCTTGTCAAAAAAGAGGTCGGGCAGTGAAAAAACTTTGCTATTGTTATTTTCTAATTTTCATTCCACTTTTTTCGAAGCAAAAACGAAGTCCTTCCTCGGCACCGACCCAATGGAAGAGACAAGACGTTGCTAAGCAAACCAAAGAATAACAAAATTATCAAGAATATTTTGGTCTAATGCGGATAGTAACAATTCTAGCCAAACCTTCTTCCTTTAGGCAGGACATATGACCGCTATACCGTGCTTGATACAACACAAGAGCAAAAGGGTCCTCTTTCTTTAGAAAGAATGTACACATCAACTAGCTGATTGCGTATATAGTTGGGTAGTCAGTTGGGCAACCTCCATCTTCGCCAGTAGGAATTTATTATACAGCACATCGTTATACGACTATACGGTACCGTATCTATTCAATGACCTTAACTGATTCTTGAAACTATAATTTGAACCTACGAAACTGCCACATGATTTGTCAGAGCAGGTCATCAGATTTCTCATTTGGTCCCAACTTCAGTTTGAACACTTTGCCAAGACTTCAATTTGGACATTTTTACTTTGCCGTATTGGAAAAAAGAGTCTACGAAAGGCCACAAATACCTCTCCATCCAAGTTTTCAACTGCTTCTTTAAAGATGACGGGCTCAGCGGAGCAATGGTTAGTTTGATGAACTGCAGTGCAGAAGGTCTGGGTTTGATTCCAAGGCGTAGCAACACCAATATAATTTCTACCTGCCCCTTCTCTAGTGATGATTTGTCAAATCATCAGAGTAGTATAAATTGTCAAGAAAAGCTCATCACAACTTAGGCGTTCGGATCCGTCATAAAACAGGAGGTCCTGCCATCTTGCAAAAAGTACACACACACACGTGAATGCATACATACTTACTTAAGTGGCGCTACAGTCGTTAATGAACCTGGGCCTCAACCAAAATGCCTATTCAATTAGGCCGGTCTTTAGATAACTGCCTCCAGTTGCGCACTCCAAGTTGTTTGAGATCGGTTTCTACTTGTGCGCGCCACTTAAGACGAGGTCTTCCTCCACTGCGTCCGACGTCTGGCTGGGAATCAAAGACTCCGCGAGGCGGAGTATTGCTGTCCATTCGTTCTACATGTCCTAGCCATCTTAAACGTCCAATGCGGAGTTTTTTGACCAGGGGCATGTTGCTGTACAGCTCGTATAGTTCTTGGTTGAATCTTCGTCTCCATAGCCCGTCAACGCGAACGAGACCGAAGATTTTTCGAAGAATTTTCCTCTCAAATCGACCAAGGATTTCTTCATCCGATTTTGAGACGGTCCAGCGTCGTAGAGCAGAACTGGAATGATCAGGGTCTTATATAGGATCTCCTTAGTAGTTCGAGTGAGGGCTGTACTACTAAATTGCCTACTTAGCCCGTAGAAACAGTGGTTGGCATGAGTCATTCTTCGTTTAATTTTTGACGAGATGTTGATGTCAAAGTTAATAGCGGACCCGAGGTAGACAAAGTCCCGTACTGGCTCAATGTTATATCTGTTAATGGTGACGTTCTGTTCAATTCGTCGATGCTGTGTGTCCTTTCGTGTTGACAGCATATACTTAGTCTTGCCCCCAATTCCTTCTAAACATATTATTTCACATTCCTTCTCTACATAACAAACGTGGCTATGACATCACGTTGATTCATACCAATGATGTCAATATCGTCGGCGTTTGCTAGTAGTTGCACCAATTTTATGGACTTTTGTGCCTCTGGTGTTGGCCCGGGAGTTTTGCACAATCCTCTCAAGAATCAAATTGAAGAAGTCACATGCCAGCGCATCGCCTTGCCTAAATCCTTTTTTTGTTATCGAATGTGTCGGTGAGGTCGTTTCCGACCCTGATGGAGCAGAGAGAATTCTCATTCGTAATCCTACGCAAACTGACGAGTTTGGGCGGTATACCAAGACTAGACATGGTTCTGTATAGTTCGTCTGCATAAATGCTGTCGTATGCGGCTCTGAAATCGATGAACAGGTGGTGGGTACCGATTTGGACTTATTAGGTTTTCTTCCAGGATCTGCCAAGTGTGAAAATTTGATAGGTGGTGGACTTTCCTTACCTAAAATCGCACTGATGAGGGCCGATCAGGTTGTTTGTATACGGCTTCAGGCATTCACATATTACGGCTGATAGGATCTTGTAGGCGATTTTGTGGAGACTTATGTATCTGTAGTTGGCTCAGTTCAGAGGGTCTCCATTTTTGTGGATCGGGCAAACGATGCTGAGGTTCCATTCTTCAGGCATACTTTGATCCGACCAGATTTGGCTTATGAGTTGGGAGACGTTACATACCAAGTCATCTCCGCCGGCTTTATTAAGCTTAGCGGGAAGGCCGTCTTATCCGGCAGCCTTATTAATATTGAGTTTAGATATTGCTATCCTCAGCTCACTCAGGTCGGATGGTTGGCAGTTTTCGCTGTCGTCGCCAATATTTAATGGTTTGTTCTGCCTGACAGCGGAATGTTGTTCGTCATCGCCGTTGAACAGTCTGGAGAATTCGTTCTTCCAAACACATACATGAATTGTTGAGACAATAAGCTAGACCCTGTTGCGCCAAAAATTAGTAAATTTGTAAGGACGATATCCACCCAATCTACGATCAAGTCAATCAGTGTTGCGTAAAAGCTGAGATTCAATGTGGGCAGGCATTAATATTTTCTTTCACCATTTTTTTTTGTTCGTATATATATTTAACATTTTATTTAAGAAAATATTTCTTGCAATACCTTAGAAAATATGAAATTTGTAAGATTTTACCATCTCTAGTCTTCACGCTGGAAAAAGCTATTTAAGCACTTTGATCAACACTTAGCTTCGTTCATAAAATTACATTAAGCATAAAAAATAAATAATTTTCTTATTTTCTAGTCTTTCATTGTCTCCAATTCAATAGCATCCTCGCACAGAAGATCTCTATCTCCATAGCCCCAGACTTGATCCTTATGGGCATATTCATCACAGAGAAAATGTGAGCCATCACCACATTTTGCAGCACGTCGTGCTACCATATCTGGGGAAACTGATTTACCTAAGCCAAAAAAAAAAAAAAAAAAAATGTAAGGATGTGTGGTCGAAAAGTATCTCTATATACATACGTCCAGTAACCCATCCAAGTCGAGCGAAAAAATCAATGAAACCAGTTGTGACGTTAAGAGTGTAAGTACCCAATTCGCTGGTCTTGTAGTCCCAGGGGAAAACATGATGATAGTTGTGCCAACCTTCACCCAATGCAAGGAATGACACAATTGAACTCTCTACTGGACTGATATTCCTGCAATAGTTAACGAAAATGTTAGCTAAAGGATTTATAACAACTGACATCAATTTTACTTGTCATAAGGCTTGCTGCCCCACATATGTGCCACGCTATTGACAAAGAATGCTATATTCAGAGTGGCACAGAACCGCATATTAAAGTTGATCCAGAAAGACATCCAGATATCCTCGTTCCAGTAGTACCATGGCACCAGTACTGGCAGAGCAATAGCACAGGTGGCAAATAGCGGAATGTACCATTTCCTTTGGAACATCACCACACGATCATTCTCCAGATCGGACATGTCGATCACTTTACGTTTCGCCACTACCAAGGGATGTGGTGTCAGGAATAACCAACCGACATGGGCGAAGAAGAATCCTCGCTTCGCATTGTGTGGATCAGCGTCGGTTTCTGAGAACTTGTGATGTATCCTATGATCGAGCGCCCATGTGTATGCATCACGCTAGATAAGAGTACAACATTAGTCTCTTCCTGTTGTAAGGCTAATAGGAAACTACATACCTGTCCGGCAATGGTGAATAAGAACACCAGTAACAACCGCAATGGCAGTGCGGCTGTATAGGACTTGTGTGACCACAGACGATGCGCTCCAGCGGTGATACCAACTCCTGAACACCAAATAGTCAGCAGAACTGTAAATAAACGAAAAGTTTACAAACTCATTAGAATCAAGCGATAAATTGTTCTCAATAAAACAATTAATTTAGCAATGTCCAAAGTTCACGGATCCAATTGTCGAACTACAAATCATCGCGTAGTGTTACCGACTCAATGTGTCACACGTGAGGAGGCAATTTGCCACCGCACAAAAAGCTTCGTAATAAAGGCGGCTCGGAGCTGCGCAGTGGTATGGTAATAATTTTATTAATAAAAAAACAAAAAAATGTGTTTTGCTTTTATTTTGCATACTTCCCCTCTGTATGAGCTATGCTATGGTTAGGTTATGTCATCGACGATGTATTCTAATTCATTGGAAATAATTTATTCAATTAGACCAATGTGCGCCCTGGTACTTGGGAGTAGAATTTGTTTGTCTATATAAGTTGCCACGTATTGGGAATATTTTGTCGATCTTTATGGGTCACGTTGTTTTTGGAAATCAGAAATTACCCTTAATTGGTCATTGCGACATTGCAGGGAGACACAGCTTATGTATTAACATATCCGATTTCGGAGGGTATTTGGAGGTATATGTCTGATCAAAAAAAAAAAAACACCATTAACCTAAGGGTTCAGCTTGCGATCATGCAACTCATGTTTTAAACATTTTTTAATTTACCTATTTGGGCTGTTTAGGTTACGTATTCAGTCTTAACCACAAATCCATTATTGAAACAAAATACAAAGAAACAAGTTCGCTAGGTACTCCGAAATAGGTGGACAAGACTAACTTTCGAAAAAGATTCTGCAAATTATATGTAAACACAAGAAAATAACATACTTCCCGAGAAGATAGTTCGAATATCAACCATATCTATCTCATTTCCAGTAAAACGAGTCAGTTTTCATTGGCGTCGGTAACAATATGGCGCCCAACGTGGGATTTCGTTAGTGTCAATCCTAGCTTCTACATTCATTTGTGTGTGTGAAACAAATATATTTTCAGCTTAGAATTGAAAATCTAATTTAATGCCCAATAAAATAAAACTGAGGCTTTATTACTTTAGGGATAAGAATGCTTAGGAGTCCAACGTACCAGCCCACTGCACTTGACGATCTGTATTTTTTGCATCAAAACCCTTGAAAAGATAAGGCCTGCTAGGGAAATGTTTCTGTTCCAAGCTGTACATCTTTCTATTATAGGTATTCATATACAGAATCATTTTGACGTTTATAATTCGGTCTGATAAATCGTAAATCGTATGTCACAGCATTTAACATTTAACAGGCAGTTGGCACAATTCGAGGTGTCCATTCGAAAATTGTTTGTTTTTAGTTTCTTAAAAGAATTATTATGGAAAGGTTCTAAAAACACATTAGGTTGGCGCTAAACACGTATATTTTCACCTAAAAAAAAACAAATTTTTGGCGCAACAGGCTCGTTAGTACCCAAGCTTTCTCACTACCATTCATGTGTGCGTTTGTATTCCTTGCACGAGGAGGGATCTCCTGTTTTATGTCGACTCCGAACGGCGAATTTGAGATAAGCTTTTCTTGACAATTGATATGAATTGGATGATTTGACAGATCAACACTTGAACAGGGCCAGTGAAAAATCATTTAGGTGTTGCTACGGCTGGGAATTGAGTACCTTCTCTACGGCAGTTCATACCACTAACCATCATGCCACTTAACATTTTTACCTACCAGTCAACATACTCAAGGCCAAATCCGCCGACATAAGCTTTATATGCGCTGCCGCCCCAACGGAGAAAAAAAATTCGATATAGCTAAGGATTGCTTCTATTAGCTCCGTGACTACCGAAGTACAGTCTTAAAGGTAGAGAAGACATCTTTAGCAGAATTGTCGGAAAACATAACCTACACGACAACACGCTTGGTAACGGCTATTTGACTTCGCTACGGAACAAATGCCACTGTAGCCAGCACACGGATTCCTTACATCAATAACCATTAGGGGACATGGCGGTCTCCAGATCAACGAACGGTCAACCAAATTGATCACATAGCGATAGACAAGAGGCACGCATCCAGTATTTTGGATGTCCGAACATTCCGAGGAGCCAACATCGACTAGGACCACTACCTTGTTGCAGCCAAGGTTAGAATGCGGATATCCACCACGCCTCAAAAATCCAGAAATACTGTAAAAAAAAATTTATGTCGAAAGAATGCAATCGCAAGAGACCGCCAAGAACTTCGAGCAACGCGTTTCCCTAAACCTCTCGATTAACACCATACCACCAGCATCGAATGTCGAATAACTATGGCAACGATGCCAACAAGCCATTAGGTCAGGCGCAACTGATGTGCTAGGTTTCTCGCGCCCACCAGCGAGAAACCCCTGGTTTGATGAGGAATGCCGACAGATGCTCGCAGCCAAAAACGAGGCCTAAAAAGCTAAGCTGCAGGTGAAGACGAGACTTCTGCATACTGTTAAACGGCGTTGACGAACAGCATTCCGCTGGCAGGCAGAACGAACCATTCAGTGTTGGCAACAACAGCAAAAACTGCCAACCATCCGACCTGAGTGAAGTGAGGAAAGCAATATCTAAACTGAAGCTTAATAAGGCCGCGGGAAATGACGGCCTTCCGCTGAGCTTTATAAAGCCGGCGGAGATGACTTGGTAAGTAACATCTACCAACTCATAAGATAAATCTGGTCGGAAGAAAGTATGCCTGAAGAATGGAACTTCAGCATCATTTGCCCGATCCACAAAAAAGAAGACCCTCTAAACTGAGCCAACTACAGAGGCATAAGTCTACTCAACATCGCCTACCAAATCCTATCTGCCGTAATTTATGAACGCCTGAAACCATTAACAAACAACCTGATCTGCACTTAGCGGTGTGGTTTTAGGCCAGGAAAGTCCACAACCGATTAAACATTCACACTTCGGCAGATCCTGGAAGAAACCCAAGAAGTCCAAATCGATACCCACCACCTATTCATCGATTTCAAAGCCGCATACGACAGAATTTATAGAGACGAACTATACAGAGCCATGTCTAGTTTTGGTATACCGCCCAAACTCAAATAGGAGAGCCATGTTGGTTGATGCCCAGGTTCATTCCGGACTGTAGTGCCACTTAAGTAAGTAAGTAAGTCAACATACTCGTGATCCTGACAAATATCTGTGTTGACGGTTTTTTCCAAGCGATGCTTCTGCCTCCACAAAAATGAAAATTGACAGAACATCACTATTGTTAGCTACAAGATTGGTGTCGTGAAGGACTTTGTCAACCTCAGTTTGCTTCTACTTCTAATAATGACACCTCGTCAGAAATTAAATGAGATCATCTGTCATATGTCTTAATAACCTTAGTCCCGTTTGCATTTAGTAATGGTGACAAAGACTTAACAACCATATGTACTACGGCAAGGCTTTCGACACCGTCTGGTTAGAGGGCCTCTGTCTAAAGCTGGCCAGACTTGGCATAAGTAGACCACTGCTATATATGCTTCATAACATGTTGACTGACAGAACGTTCGTTGCGTTAAAAGTTGCAATGTAACTTCTAGCACCGAATTTTTTATCAAAAATTTTCTGCAACAGGGAGCGGTAAACTCGCAGATTCTCATCAGCACTTACGCCAGTGATGTAATTGGTAGTCTTACTCAGGCAATTGTGTATGCGGACGATCTTATCGCGTACAGAACCGCCCCTACTGTCGAGACCATTCGAACTCGTTTGCAGCGGGACATCGACAAAATCCAAAGATATTGTGATGACTAGAAGTTGAAAATCAACTTTGAGATATCGAAAACTATCCTGTCTAGGACACCATTATCTAGGGTCTCTAGGGATACTAGAAAGAAGCTGGTGATCGTTGGACTAAACGAACAGCCACTGGCGAGTAAAAGTGTAGTAAATTGCCTTGGAAGACATCTAGATGCTGCTCTGGCTAGAGCTAGTGGAGCGTTTGCCCTGACAAGACGATTTATTTATAAAGGGTGATCCAAGTAGAGATACTTTTTTCAATAGCCTTTTTTGACAGATCACGTGTGAGTCGTGTCATGCTGTCATGTTATTTTTGTTTAGTATTGTTTGGGATTTCATAATGGAAAGACTTACGCGTGAACAACGTTTACAAATTGTTCGACTTTATTATGAAAATTCACGTTCTGTGAGGAATGTGTTTCGTGCACTTCGCTCAACTTATGGTCAACATAATCGGCCTACTGAGCGTACTATTCGCCACACCATCACCCATTTTGAGACCCAGCATTCATTATTGGATAATATTCGACCGAATAGACTACGTCCAGCACGCTGTGAAGAAAATATAGCGGCCGTAGCTGAGAGTGTACACGAAGACCGTAGAGAGTCGATACGGCGCCGTTCGCAGCAACTCGGACTGACGTATGGAACGACTTGGCGCATTTTACGTCAAGATCTTAAATTGAAAGCGTACAAAATACAGCTTGTGCAACAACTGAAGCCGCTCGACCTTCCCAAGCGACATCGCTTCGCTCTATGGGCTCTTGAAAAGTTCCAAGAAGATCCGATGTTTTCGAGGCAAATTTTGTTTAGCGATGAGGCCCATTTCTGGCTCAATGGGTATGTAAACAAACAAAATTGCCGCATTTGGGACGAAGAGCAACCTGAAGAGATTGAAGAACTGTCACTTCATCCAGAAAAAACAACGGTTTGTTGTAGTTTGTGGGCCGGTGGAATCATCGGTCCATATTTCTTTAAAAATTATGCCGGTGCGAACGTAACCGTCAATGGCGACCGTTATCGTGCCATGATAACCGACTATTTGATGCCTGAAATTGAAGCTCGTGATCTCGGCGACATTTGGTTTCAGCAAGACAGCGCCACTTCCCACACATCGCATCAATCAATGGACTTATTGAGAGAACATTTCGGTGAGCACATAATTTCACGTTTTAGGCCGGTCGATTGGCCACCAAGATCATGAGATATCACACCGTTAGACTTTTTCCTGTGGGGATATGTAAAGTCAAAAGCTTATGCCGACAAACCCGCTTCGATTCAGGCCTTGGAGGAAAACATCACGCGTGTCATTCCCCAGTTACCAGTCGAAATGCTCGAACGAGTGATCGAAAATTGGACTCAACGGATGGACCATCTGCGACGTAGCAACGGCCAACATTTGATAGACATAATCTTCAAAAAATAAATGCCAAAGAATGTTCTTTCAAATGATAATAAACATTCTCCAATAAATTTGAATTTTCTGTGTTTTTTTCTTTAAAAAAGTAGGGAACCTCGAAATGGATCACCCTTTAGCAGTCGTCTTCACAGCAGGGTGAAGGTGATTCGCCACAAGGTCCTCACCAATAAGATGATTGCCAAAATATTCTTCGAAAGATATTCTGTTCAGTATCAACAATCAAATCACTAACACAACAGCTTACATTTCATCAGAATTCCTTCATCTTTTTAGTTCTGGTCACCAACTGCCAATTAAATCTATTAATTGCTGCAGGTTTTGATTGAATGTCAAACATATTTGAAATCAATTAATTCGAAATCAATTTACGTCACACACCCATCAAATGTGATATTGCAGCTGCCTACAGCACTTACAACAACATGTGGGCTGAACTACATTAAGTATAAGATACGTCTACTCGTAAAACAGTTTCAAGATACAGAAGTTGACACTTTTATTAGACAATTTTGAAATATTTAAACATGACAATTTGAAGCAATTTTCTACTGCCGGCGATACTTTATCAAAATGCCATTGAAGAATTTCGTAAGAGTAGCGGTATCTGATTAGGTGAAATATTTTTGGAAGCGAAAAGCTGTTTGTGATTATTTTATAAATTGCTTACTTAGGAGGGTGAAGACAAAAATAATTTTTTTTTATCTGAACCTGATGACTATACGGTTGTACGATTTATCATACATATTTGGAATGACGTTAATATTGCAAACATATTTTTAAAATTGTTACGATATCTGAAACACATTCATACTTTTTAGATTTTGTGATATCCAAAAGCATTTAAATTAGCGTGAGATCTTTAACACGCAGGTCTGAGGCACTATCCAAGAAAACGTATTCTCTATAATGGAAAATAATAAATCAAAAATTAGCCACATCGTTGATGATGATTTTGCGTTGAAACTCTAGATTTTAGTCGAACGTTTGCAGAACTTAGTCAGAGAAGTTAACGGGCTGCAAATAATATCTTGTAAGAATGTAGGACAAGATTCACAATATTAATTCACAGTATTAAAGTTTTAATTGACTTGGTAAGTAACATCCACCAAATCTGATCGGAGGGAGGTATGCCTGAAGAATGGAACCTTTGCATCGTTTGCTCGATTCACAAAAAAGGAGACCCTCTGAACTGCGCCAACTACAGAGGCATAAGTCTCCTCAACATCGCCTACAAGATTCTATCTGACGTAATATGTGAACGCCTGAAACCGTTAACCAATAACCTGATCGGCCATTATCAGTGTGATTTTGGGTCAGGAAAGTCCGCAACCGATCAAATTTTCACACTTCAACAGATCCTGGAAAAAACCCAAGAAGTTCAAATCGATACCCACCACCTATTCGTCGATTTGAAAGCCGCATACGACAGCATTTATAGAGACGATGTATTCAGAGCCATGTCTAGTTTTGGTGTGCCGCCCAAACTCGTCCGTTTGTGTAGGATGACAATGGAGAATTATCGCTGCTCCATCAGGGTCGGAAACGACCTCACTGACACATTCGATACCAAAAAAGGATTTAGGCAAGGCGATGCGCTGTCATGTGACTTCTTCATTGTGATTCTTGAGAGGATTGTGCAAAACTCACGAGCCAACACCAGAGGCACAATTTTTCAAAAATCTGTACAACTACTAGCATACGCCAATGATATTGACATCATTGGTAGGTCCTAACGTGATGTCATAGCCACGTTTGCTAGTATAGAGAAGGAAGCGGCAAAAATGGGTTTAGCAGTATATGAGAGCAAGAAGAAGTATATGTTGTCAACACGAAAGCACACAACATACTCGAACGAATTGGACAGAACGTCGCCATTGACAGATGTAACTTTTAGGTAGTACGGGACTTTATCTATCTCGGTTCCGCTATTAGCTCTGACAACAACATCTCGTCAGAAATTAAACGAAGAATTACTCTTGCCAACCGCTGTTTCTTCGGGCTAAGAAGGCAATTTAGTAGTAAACTTCTCACTCGAATTAATATGGAGATCCTATATAAGATCCTGATCGCCACTTAAGGCGAGGTCTTCCTCTACTGCGTCCGACGTCTGGCTGGGAATCGAAGACTCTGCGAGCCGGAGTATTGGTGTCCATTTGTTCTACATGTCCTAGCCATCTTAAACGTCCCATCCGGAGTTTTTTTTTACCAAGGGCATGTCGCTGTACAGCTCGTATAGTTCTTAGTTGAATCTTCGTCTCCATAGCCCGTAAAGGCAAACGGGACCGAAGATTTTTCGAAGAATTTTCCTCTCAAATCGACCAAGGATTTCTTCATCCGCTTTTGAGACGGTCCATGCTTCAGCGCCGTAGAGCAGGACTGGGATGATCAGGGTCTTATATAAAATCTCCTTAGTAGTTCGAGTGAGGGCTTTGCTACTGAATTTCCTTCTCAGCCCGAAGAAACAGCGGTTGGCAAGAGTAATTCTTCGTTTAATTTCTGACGAGATGTTGTTGTCAGGGTTAATAGCGGAGCCGAGATAGACAAAGTCCCGTACTTCCTCAAAGTTATTTCTGTCAAAGGTGGCGTTCTGTCCAATTCGTCGGTGTTGGGGGTCCTTTCGTGTTGACAGCATATACTTCTTCTTGCCCTCTTTTACTGCTAAACCCATTCTTCCTTCTCTATGCTAGCAAACGTGGCTATGACATCACGTTGGGTCCTACCAATGATGTCAATATCATCGGCGTATGCTAGTAGTTGTACAGATTTTTGGAAAATTGCGCCTCTGGTGTTGGCTCGTGAGTTTTGCACAATCCTCTCAAGAATCAGATTGAAGAAGTCAAATGACAGCGCATCGCCTTGCCTAAATCCTTTTTTGGTATCGAATGTGTCGGTGAGGTCGTTTCCGACCCTGCTGGAGCAGCGAGAATTCTCCATCGTCATCCTACACAAACGGACGAGTTTGGGCGGTACACCAAAACTAGACATGGCTCTGAATACATCGTCTC